>CM031611.1:61700334-61727834 GCA_018398815.1 Conus ventricosus
CGCAGAATTTGGGACAGCAAAAAAAACACAAAACCCCCCCCAAAAAAAACCGACTATACAGGGATAACAGCAGCTAGTGCAAAGATAGAGTCACGGGTGAGTGCAAAGGCCTGAAAAGTGACGTCAGCCAAGGGGAAGGTCATGCATTTGCAGACTGTAAACGATATCAGGGGTGGAATCCCCCCCCCCCCCCCCCACCTCCCAAATAGGTGAAATGATCGGTGGGTGGGTGTTCTTTTGATCAATTATCAGTTAAACATGAAATGTAGGCTAAGTTTATGCTAGACCTTAAAAATACTTACATGGATTATATGGTGATTTGGTGTCTAATCTTAATTGTGGCGTGTGGCCAAACCGGTTCAGTTCTCAATGTGTGACAACAGATCGAAAAATGGCTCAATTCTCACTCTGTGACAACAGATCAGAAAGTGGCTCAATTCTCATTCTGTGACAACAGATCAGAAAGTGGCTCAATTCTCATTCTGTGACAACGGATCAGAAAGTGGCTCAATTCTCATTCTGTGACAACAGATCTGAAAGTGGTTTAATTCTCATTCTGTGACAACAGATCAGAAAGTGGCTCAATTCTCACTCTGTAACAACAGATCTGAAAGTGGCTCAATTCTCACTCTGTGACAACAGATCAGAAAGTGGTTTCAATTCTCACTCTGTGACAACAGATCAGAAAGTGGTTAATTCTCACTCTGTGACAACAGAACAGTAAGTGGCTCAATTCTCACTCTGTGACAACAGAACAGTAAGTGGCTCAATTCTCACTCTGTGACAACAGAACAGTAAGTGGCTCAATTCTCACTCTGTGACAACAGAACAGTAAGTGGCTCAATTCTCACTCTGTGACAACAGATCCCAAAGTGACTCAATTCTCACTCTGTGACAACAGATCAGAAAGTGACTCAATTCTCACTCTGTGACAACAGAACAGTAAGAGGCTCAATTCTCGCTCTGTGACAACAGAACTGTAAGTGGCACAATTCTGACTTTGTGACAACAGATCCGAAAGTGGTTCAATTCTCACTCTGTGATGACAGATCCGGACCCATTGTCCCTGAGAGTGAGGCGACCAGCATAGGCCAGGCAGAGGAGGGAGTAGCAAGCAGCAGCAGCAGCAAGCACGGAGAGGGCGGCCATGTCGGAAAGCAGCATCAACGCGGCAGCCCAAAGCGTGCACAACAGCCAGGTCATGCTGTATGACAAGAAGCCTGACATCACGTGAGGGCTACAGTCTGTCGCTGTCTGTCTGTCTGTCTCTGTCTCCTCTCCTCTCTCTCTCTCTCTCTCTCTCCTCTCTCTCTCTCCTCTCTCTCTCTCTCTCTCTCTTTTGTGCGTGAGAGCGTGCGTGTATGTGTGTTCAAAATTATGTACGTACTTTGTCATATTCATTTTACTGTCTGTTTTTATACATGCTAATCTTGTACGTTGTAGTACATTTACATATGTTCCCCCACCCACCTCATTTGATGTTCCAGTATTATTGCATGACCGCTTTGCTTGCTTGTTTTTTATTGTTTTGTTTTGTTTTACATTATTTCATTTCACTGCAGTTTGTAGTCCCTACTCAGGGCGAGGACTGGATGTAAAAAAGCGCAGTGCTTATCTATTATCCTCGTAAATAAAGAATTTTGTCTTGTCTTGTCCCTCCCTCCCTCTCCCCTCTCTCTCCTCTCTCTCCTCTCTCCTCTCTCTCTCTCTCCTCTCTCTCTCTCTCTCTCCTCCCCCTCTCTCTCTCTCTCTCTTGCCTCTTCTGTCTCACATTTCTTTTTGCTTTCAGAACAGTCTGCTGTCTCTGGTTAGCTTATCAAAAAAGTTACAGTGTGTGTGGTGTTGAGTATATCATTAAATGTCTTATGTTCTCTTCTCGCTCTGCTTCACTCGTTTCTTACTTCAGATTTTTCTACTTCTCTGTTACATCGTAAATATATATTACATATATTATTATTAAATTATTAATGATATAATAAATGTCTTATAACTCGTGTGTTGGTGTTGTGTGTGTGTGGTGTGGAGTGTGTGTGTTCTTGTCTTTGGTCTGTTGTCTGATTTGTGCGTGTGGTGCTAATACGCTTTTTCCAGTGACGGTCTTTTTTTTAATTTTCGTCGGCGTCAATGTCCACTTCTGTATTTTGGGTTTTGGTTTAGAACAGTTGAGGACTGTACAGCGTAAGTTATACAAAAACAAAGTGTCGGATAAGCCCAATTTAATGCCTGTGTAGTTTTCAAGCAGCGTATGAGCTGGCACAGCGTTATTTGTGATTCAGATGTGTTTAAATTTGTACCATTCGTACACTCCTTACATCCACACAGTTGCGTGAAAGCTGTGTAAGGCACAACAGTACAACTGCGTCACCTTGATATCAGAGCGTTTGAAAGCTTTGTGTGGTGATGGAGAATTACACTTTTCTTGACATTTAGAGCTTTTGAAAAGCTTTGTGTTATGGAGTAAATTACACATTTTCTTGACATTTAGAGCTGTTTGAAAGTTTTGCGTCATGGAGTCAATTCCACCTTTTCTTGATGTTTAGGGCTTTTTGAAATGTTTGTGTGATAACATTTGTATAGCGTATATTGATATTCAGAGCTGATCGAAAGTCGCACTCGATAGACGCACACACACAGACACGCGCACATATACATAGTCACTTACTCACACTCACATACGCACATGCATTCACATTAACGCACGTACACACACTCACAGTTACACACACACACACACACACACATACAGACCGCGCGCGCGCGCACACACACACACACACACACACACACACACACACACACACACACACCAACATGCACACGCACACACACACACACACTACACACACACACACACACACACACACACACACACACACACACACACACACACACACACACACACACACACACACACACACACACACACACACACATAAAATATACAATCGTGCATCTTGATTCATATCACTATGACACGTCCTATTGGACAAGGGCCTTCAGACTTGGTCACAGATCGAGGATGATGAACATTTGCGGTAACTGGGGTAGCGGGTAGCGGGCCCTTGTCACGTTCCGTCCACATACTTACCTCCCCTGTTAGCGTTATATATCTACTCTCTCTCTCTCTCTCTCTCTCTCTCTCTCTCTCTCCATACACACAGCCCTCAAACTGACTTTGTCCATTTTTCAGATACAAGATTCTGATCAGCTTTAAAATCTATCTTCCAAAAACTTTTAGATTCTTCCAGGAATACTTTGTCCATTTTTCAGATACAAGATTCTGATCAGCTTTAACATCTATCTTCCAAAAACTTTTAGATTCTTCCAGGAATTTAAACAAAAGTTGCATCAGGTTTCATGGAACACTGTTGTATTCAGTCTCAACAGTCTATCACATCGTGGGTACATTACGTAGGATGCACACTGGAGCGCTGTCGTCTTTTCGAAAGACAGGAGCATATGTGAAAAAAGGTCAATTTCCCATCGACATCATCTTAAAGAAGGTTCTGATTTATGGAATACAAAATTTAGATATGCCCGTTTGTCACTGAATCCTATTCATTAAAACAGAACAAACGTATTCAACGACCTTTACTTTTTTGACGTTTAAAAAGATTTTTTTTGAGATCTTCCCGCGAACAGGGTTTCTTTTTTCATAACTCAACTATTTCAAAGGTGTGTGTTACTTTTAAATGTTTTTGACAGAAAGCGTATGCCGAGATCTGTGCGAAAGCAAACATATTTACGAAAACAGATGGTTTACTGGGGGGAAAAAAAGCTTTCCGGGCGTTTGATTGGTTGGTGTGCCTGCCTAATAGATTAGGACAGTACGCTACACTACACTTCACTACTCTGCACTACACTACAATACACTACACACACACACACACACACACACACACACACACACACACACACACACACACACACACACACACACACACACACACTACCACCACCACCACCACCACCACCACCACCTCCAAAGGTAAACAACAACAACAAAACAACAACAACAACAACGACAACACATTTTAAATGGGCCTGTCTGGGGGAATAAATGTCCATTTGAATTTCACTATGTTCCATTCTCTTTCGTCCAATGGCAAAAAACAACGTTGAGACTCGTGAGTTTTTTTGTTTTTGTTTTTGTTTGTTTTGTTTGTATTTTCTACTTCATTTCTCTAATTTTATGTATTAAAGCTGTCCCATTTTCTGCTGCCGTGTTCGGAGATCATCTGTGGTGAGTGTGAGTGAATGTGTGTGTGTGTGTGTGTGTGTGTGTGTGTGTGTGTGTGTGTGTGTGGTGCGTGCGTGCGTGCGTGCGTGCGTGCGTGCGTGCGTGCGTGCGTGTGTGTGTGTGTGTGTGTGTGTGTGTGTGTGTGTGTGTGGTGCCGCGCGTATGCTACGTGTTGCCGAGTGATGAGTGCGTGCGTGCGCTCGCGTGTTTTTGTGTTAGTGTGTGTGTGTGTGTGTGTGTGTGTGTGTGTGTGTGTGTGTGTGTGTGTGTGTGTGTGTGCACGCGGGGGCGTGTGTGTGTGCGTATGTGTGTGTGTGCGTACGTGCTTTGTACATGTATTTGTATGTATGTGTGCATTCGCGCGTAGGGGTAGGGTAGGGAGAGGAGGGGGTCTCGCGCAATAGCGCGCGGGGAGATAGAGAGAGGGAGAGAGAGAGAGAGGATTGCCGCGTTTTCTGGTTGGCTGGAGAGTGATATCAAAGAGAACAGACTGACTAAAATTAATGAGTGGGAACCACGATGTCTTTCTATTTGGTGACACTGTGATTGATGATTGAATGGATGGATGGATTGAGTGAGTGAGTGCGGCCTGGTTATGTAACATTTCATGTATCTCGGGAGGGGAGGGAAGAGAGAGGAGCATGCATGTGGCGGAAGTCGAAGAGACGAAAGGGACAGGAGGAAGAGGAGGAGAGGGGACGGGGACAGGCAGAAAATGGATGGGGGAGTTGGGGTTTTTGTTACGAAGCGGGTACGGTTTTAAGGGAAGTAACTCGTGCTCGTCCTGCTTTTCTTTGATAACAAATACTGTCCCTTTGCGTGATTCCCACCCCCGCCCCCCGCCCCCCACCTCTCTTCTGTCTCTCTTGCTTTTCTCTCTCTCTCTCTCTCTGTCTCTGTCTCTGTCTCTCTCTCTGTCTCTCTCTCTGTCTCTCTTTCTCTGTCTCTGTCTCTCTCTCTCTCTCTCTCTCTCTCTCTCTCTCTCTCTCTCTCTCTCTCTCTCTCTCTTCTGTCTGCCTGTCCGTCTGTCTGTCTTTCTGTGTGTCTGTATGTCTGCCTGCTTGTCTGTCTCTCTGTCTGTCCTGTCTATCTGTCTCTCTGTCTCTCCCCCCTCTTCTCTCTCTCTCTCTTCTCTCTCTCTCTCTCTCTCTCTCCTCTCTCTCTCGCACATACACACACATGCGAGCGCGCACGTACACACACACACACACACACACACACACACACACACACACACACACACACACACACACACCACACACACACACGTTTTTTTTTTCAAATTATGCACACATAAAGAAAAGATTCCAATGCGCAGAAGTGACAGAATGCATAAATGACAAAGTTATGAGACATGTCACATACACTCTCACCATAGATACATCATGGCATTTTAAAAACAAAAGCCAACAGCACGACCGCATTTCTTTATCACATCAAAGCTCGAAGTTCACGGACAACATGTACGCAGAAAAACGTTTCTGTGAAAGAATGTTATCATATATCCTCTATAAGTCTCATGTATGGAAACCGATTTTCCCGGGAGCTTGCAAAATTCATTTCACTCAAATACACGTGTTTCTCCCTTCTATGGCTGTAGCCCAGCTCACTCATAAAGATGTTTTATGTAAGGTTTTACTTTGTACATTCTGCGCTCATAAATGAAATCTTTTTCCATCAGAATTATCAAGTCTAGCTTATCACCAACTCCAAAAAACATGACCACCACATTAACGACCAATCTTTCACTATGTGAACATTTGATTTTCTTCAGGTTTTCAAGCGCTGCTTAAAAGCTACGTGTAAATTCACATTCCCGCAAGTAATGATTGGCTGGGTCTTTCTCCTGTTACACATAACCAGTGACTTGCATACAATTTAAAAGACTGTTTGTTGCCGGTGTAACACCCCAGATTGCCCCCCATCCCCGAATGCCCCCGGGGGACGTTTCAGTATCCCAGAATGCCCCCCGGGGGACGTTTCAGTATCCCAGAATGCCCCCGGGGGACGTTTCAGTATACCAGAATGTCCCCCGGGGGGCATGTTGGGTATGCTAGAATGTCCCCGGGGGACATGTTGGGTATGCTGACACGTCCCCTGGGGGCAGTCTAAAATGTCCCCCCTATATCTATTATGCCCCCCATGAGGACAAATATCTTTTCATCCCAGAATGCCCCCCACCCCAATTCTCTGTCTCTCTCTCTCTCTCTCTCTCTCTCTGTCTCTGTCTGTCCGTCTGTCTGTCTGTCTCTGTCTCTGTTCTCTCTGTCTCTCTCTCTCTCTCTCTCTCTCTCTCTCTCTCTCTCTCTCTCAATATATTATTTATGGCGTGCGTGCGTGCATGCGCGCAAGCGTGTGCCCTTCCTAGTATATGTGTGTTTGCGAGCGTGCGTGTGTCCAAGCGTGATATTGTGTGCGTGCGTTTGTGTGTGTGAGTGAGACAGACAGACAGAGAGCGAGACAGACGGGCAGAGAAAGGGAGACAGATAGAGACATCGAGACAGACAGACATATAGACAGAGAGACAGACATTGAGACATACAGGGAGACAGACAGACAGCGAGACAGTCAGACAGCAGGACAGACAGACAGAGAATGAGACAGACAGACAGAAAAGGAGACAGAAAACAGAGTGAGACAGACATACAGAGAGAGCGATACAGAGAGAGAGAGCGATACAGACAGACAGACAGACAGACAGACAGAGAGCGAGACAGACAGACAGACAGAGAGGGTGAGACAGAGAGACAGAGCGAGACAGAGAGAACAAGACAGACAGACAGAGAACTAGACAAACAGAGAAAGCGAGACAGACAGTCAGACAGAGAGAGCGAGACAGACAGACAAATACAGGCAGAGAGAGCGAGAAGACAGTCAGAGAAAGCAAGACAGACTGAGTGAGACAGACAGACAGACAGACAGACAGAGAAAGCGAGGCCGACAGACAGACGAGCGAGGAGAGAGAGAGAGAGAGAGAGAGAGAGAGAGAGAGAGAGAGAGAGAGAGGTGTGGTGTGTGTGTGTGTGTGTGTGTTTTCCGGAGGTGACTCTTCATGGCAAGTGTCAACTTGCTTTAAATGGAGACATTGTTTCTTTAAAAATTAGCAACTGGATGAATGCTAATCAACGGAACATAGTAAGCGTGACGCGTGTCAACAAGTGTCAGAACACAGAAATACGTCACACCTGCTTGTTAGTCCAGGCGATATTTAGGGGTACCTTGTTTTGTGTTATATATTACAGTTTTGTTGTTGATCTAACATGAATTTGGGGTGCTGAATCCAAATCCGTTGGAGGCCACTTCGTAAATGTTGGGCATTTTGAGTTATTGCGTAAAATCCAAGATGGCCACCACCAGATTTGTAAACTGCAAATATAGAGGACAAATGATGCCTGATTGTGATTATTTTACACTGAATTTTGGTCTCAATTAAGAGAATTATTCAGTTAACCAGAATGATTCATAGTACCTATATTTTTATCCAATTTCAGTATGTTTTATCTGATTTTCGCATTTCCAAAATGGCTGCCATTGGAAGAAAACAGTGCGCTTCTTTATTATAATTGGCATGCAAAATGAAATCAGTGAAGCCGACGATCTAAATGGAAAAGAACTGCTAAAAGGAAATAGCAAGCCTTCTGTCCTTCTAAAATTGTAACATCAAATAATTAATATAATATATTCCCCCATTTTCTTCATCTTCAATTTTTTTTTTAAAAAGTTCAAATCTTTGCCAAGTCATTACTATAACGACTGAAGAATTGTTAACCTGCACTTGTTTTCCCCCACTACTTAATTGTCCAGCATCAAATAATTAATGGTTGCATGCGTAGAATAATCAAATACATACATGAACAAAGATGATCCGTGTCCAACAGGATCTGGCCTCAAAACGTATAGTAATAACAGTCGTAGTGAACTATTTCTTAGAAGTCCCCACTGTCTTATCAGAGAGAGTGAATGAACAGCGGAAACTTTAGAATCTACAATAATGATCAGTCATATTTTCGCTTACATGCATTATTATAGACGCGCACGCATCCACTTACAGAGAATATACTCAGACACATACATGCACGCATACACTCGAGCACGCACGCACGCATGCACGCACGCACGCACGCACGCACGCACGCACGCACGCACGCACGCACGCACACACACACACACACACAACACACACACACACACACACACACATACACTCACTCACTCTCTCTCTCTCTCTCTCTCTCTCTCTCTCTCTCTTTAATAGATAGAGAGAGAAGAGAGAGAGAGAGAGAGCGAGGGGGGGGGGGAGAGGAGAGAGACAGACAGACAGACAGACAGACAGACAGACAGACAGAGACGGAGAGAGAGAGAGGGATATAAAGGGAGGGAGAGAATGGAGACAAAGAGAGAGAGACAAAGAGAGAGACAAAGAGAGAGAGACTTACACTAAGTTGGGGGGGGGGGGGGGCATTCTGGGATGACAGTGATTGTCAACCATGGGGGGACATAACAGGCATGGGGGGGGGGGGGACATTCTGAAATGCCTCCCCTGGGGGACGCATCAGCATACCCAAGACGTCCCCGGGGGGGCATTCTGGGATGGGGGGCAATCTGGGGTGTTACACCGGGACTCTAGGATATTTTCAGCTTGCATCATTTCAGTTTTATTTCTTTGATCCTTTTCAGTTCTTCTATCCAATCAATAGCTATGTCAAGGCGCTGGTCCCATTTGGCAAAGGCACTAACGTCGAAAATTCAATGTCTTCTGCCATAATAGCGTAGTAATCACGAGGTCCTTTAAGAACGGTACGATTATTTTGTAATGTAATGCTCAAGTTCTGTCATTACTAATGTTATTGTCTCATTTTTCTTGTTTTCTTTGCAGTCTTTTATCGATTCACATGCATACGCACGCACGCACGCACGCACGCACGCACGCACGCACGCACGCACGCACGCACGCACACACACACACACACACACACACACACACACACACACACACACACACACACACACACACACACACACACACACGTATGTCACACACACACACACGCATGCACAAGTCGTTTCGATTGAAAAGTCTACTTATTGCATCACGTAACCATGACATAGTCAGAAGTCTGTCTCTTTGTTTCCTTGAATCGTCAAGGTTAAAGCGTATTTTTGTTTCTTGATATATTGTCTGTTAGTATGGTCATTTTGACAGGTGTGGACTGTTCAGCATACTCCTCTATGAGGGGCACTGGCCTTTTCATGATTTATCTAGATCCATCTCTCTCTCACTCTCTTTCTCCCTCTCGTCTGTCTGTCTGTCTGTCTCTGTCTCGTGTTTCTGTGTCTCTCTCTCTGATTCTCTTTCTCTCTCTATTTTCTCTCTCTCTCTCATTCTCTGTCTCTCTCTTTCTCTTCTCTCTCTCTCTCTCTCTCTCTCTCTCTCTCTCTCTCTCTCTCTTCTCCTCTCTCTCTTCTCTCTCTCTCTCTTCTCTTCTCTCTATTTTCTCTTCCTGTCTGTCTCAGTCTCTCTCTGTCTCTGTCTCTCTGTCTCTGTCTCTGTCTATGTCTCTGTGTATCTGTAGGTCTGTCTATCTATCTGTCAGTCTGTCTGTCTGTCTCTGTCTCTGTTTCTCTCTCTCTCTCTCTCCTCTCTCTCTCTCTCTCTCTCTCTCTCTCTCTCTCTCTCTGTTTATCTTGTGGATGGAAAGTTTATTAATGAGTTTTATCATTCGAAGGGTCATTCAAAGGGCCATGACCTGCATAAATACACATAATCTTGTCCGTCCCTCTATCCCTCTCTCTGCCCCCCCCCCCCCCCCCCCCCCCCCACCCTGTGGGTCGTCCCTTTCCATCTCTCTGACTCTCATTCTCTACCTCAGTCTTTCTCTCCCCCAACTCCTCTCTCTCTCTCTCTCTCTCTCTCTCTCTCTCTCTCTCTCTCTCTCTCTCTCTCTCTCTCTCTCTCTCTCTGTATGTGTGTGTGAGTGTGTGTGTGTGTGTGTGTTCGTGCGTGAGCGCATGCGTGCGTGCATGCATGCGTGTGTATGTATATATGTGTGTGTGTGTGTGCTTTGCGTGTGTTGAGGTGTGTGTGTGTGTGTTGTGTGTGTGTGAGAGAGAGAGAGAGAGAGGAGAGAGAGAGAGAGAGAGAGAGAGAGAGAGAGGGGGGGGACTAAATCTGTTTTATTTAGGGAGACAGGTGACTCTTTGTGTGTCTGGCAGTAACAGGTGCCCGAAAGAAGGGAGAGACGACGGAAGGAGAACAGGACTGGAAAGAGAAAAAGGGAGGGGGGAGGGAGGGAGAAACCCGGAAGGGGAGGGGGGAGGTTGGTGGTGGAGAAAGGAGGCGTGAATGGAGATAAGGTGGGGATGGGGACAAAAGACTGTTTTGTCTGTTCAATAAGGTATCGGATGGTATAGTATGCCCAGCCCCCTCCCCGCCCGTCTCCACCTCTTTCCCTATGCCTCCCAATCCCCCTATTCCTTTCCTTTACGTTCCCCTCCCTCCCTCCCTCCTTTCAACCACAATGTTCTCCTATGACACGGTGCCAGAGTCGGTGTTCCAAGGAAAATACTTCCAACAACAGATGGGGGTCTTGTGAGTGGGGGTGTGGGTGTGGTGTGCGGGTGGGTGGTGGTGGTGGTGGCGGTGGCGGTGAGGTGGTTGGGTGGAATGACGTCTCCATTGAACTGCAAGTTTGTCGGGTGAAAGCAGTTGGCCAGTGGTTACACAGCGCAGACTCTTCCAGGTTGTGTTTTGGTAACATGTGGTGCGTGGTGTCGTGCGCGTTGTGGAAAGTATTCGTTGATAGCTACTCCGAAGGGAATGGTTACTGAGGTAGTCCTTTTTTATAAGCCGCTTCCTAAGGACTGGTTTCTAAAGTGTTACCGTTTCCATTCTCTTTAGGGCTGATTACTAAGGTGTTACTTTTTCCACTCCCACAGGGTTGGTTACTAAGATGCAACCTTTTCCACTCCTTGGGGCTTGTTACTAAGGTGCGACCTTTCCCACTCCCTAGGGTTGATTCCCCTAAGGTGTTACCTTTTCCACTCCCTTAGGGCTGGTTACTAAGGTGTTACCTTTTCCACTCCCTTAGGGCTGGTTACTAAGGTGCGACCTTTTCCACTCAGTGCGCTCCTTTTCGCATAATGTCGTTTCGCAACCTGTCGCTTCGCATAAAGCCGTTCTGCATAATGCCGTTTTGCATACTAACCTACGAATGCCTGCCCTTTCGCGTTAAAACTCGGCAATGGGTTCATATGCACTCTATCACTCAAGAAAACGAGTCAACAAACTTTAATCCCATTCATTTACACAGTAATTAAAAAAGCCAGTCGCTTTGCACGCCGTTTTGCAAGAGCCGGGTGGAAGAGGCGAAAGAGATTGCTTACTTCTTGGGAATAATAATCTAATATCTCTCTCTCTCGTCAGTAAAAGTCATTAAAAGTGGATGGCATATGAGCAATGGTCCAGCAGTTGCACTAACGTCTTCTCTCCAGCAAGATAGTCATTCTTGATTTCTTCTAGCCTCTGGTTCCGTCTTCTGACCGCCACTCTTTTGGTCCTTCCAGTCTGGTGTCCGGCTCTCATCATTTGCAAATCATTTTCAATGCGGACCTGCTCTTTTTGAAGATTGTGAATGATTTTGAAGACGTTTGGATGAGCAGAACCGACTAAGGCTTTGAGATTCTTGTGCCATGACTCCAAGGCATTGTTGGTGCGGATGCTGTTCTGTGACATGTTGTCAAAATGATTCCACATCACGCGAGGAAAGCGGCTTGTGACGTCATCCATGTACGTTGTCACAAGTAATCGGTGAAGGCAGTGCATAGAGGATCATCTTCAGCGGTCGCTTGCAGGTCAACCCAAGCGTCATCCAATTTTGTCCAAGGGAACAAAGGCCAGTGCTGCACAACGTCTGATGTACTGTCTGACACAAGGGTTTTCTCTGTACACCTGAGCTCCTCCCAAAGCTTGAACTTTTCTCCAAAGTGCCTGCCCGTAATGGAACAAGCATCCATTCATTCTGGCATCTGGAAATTCCTGTCTCACGGCAGAAATAATCCCCTGCTCATAGTCAGACCGAATGACTGTCGGAGAAAAACTGCAGACCAAGGTTTTGAGCTCTGGTCTTGAGAATGCGAACAGTCTCTGGTATGTATTTTGAGATTTATCCGGCAGCAGTGAGAATGCCATCGGGAGCACTTTGCCATAGACCTCAACATGGAAGGTGAAGAGCTGGCAAAAGAGTCTAGGGCAAGTGTAAAATGTTCCATCAACGAACACAGCAGGAGCAGAGCATAATCTTGTCAACGAATTGTCGGTTGCAAAAAGTAATATCTTATCTTCGTCGCCATCATCCGACTGTAAAAAATCCCGCCCATCGGGCATTTTCTTGGCACGCTCTGGTAAGTTGATGGTGGATCTTGTGGTGGGCAGTGCCGGCGTATTTCTCCTACGCTCACGGTACATGATGGTGTTAACGGACTTGAAAGCAGGCATTTTAGAGGTCATGTATTCCACATCATCAGCATTGGAGTTTACTTCAGCCAGGGCTCCTGCAAGGACTTCCTTGTAAACCGCTGCACAGGTTTCTCTGGCTCCTCTGCTACCCTCTGTTTCATGGTGTTCACGACGCTGATGCGTTTCATGGTTCCAGGCGATGTGGGAGGGTGCTCGTGATTGGATGGTTCCTGAAAATCGGAGACCTCAGTTCAATAGGGCACAGCCCCCTTTTGGAAAAATATGCATACCAATGAGTTACACAAACTTTCAAATTTTGTTAAGACACAGCAATAGCTTTTATGTGTGTGTGTGTGTGTGTGTGTGGTGGTAGGGGAGAGAGAGAGAGAGAGGAGAGAGAGAGAGGAGAAGAGAGAGAGAGAGAGAGAGAGAGAGAGAGGAGAGGAGAGAGAGGACTTGAACTCACTTTCAGCAACTCCTGTTCCTGCGTAATGCATGTTGATTTGCAGGCGTTCGTGGGAACAGCGCCAGTACTTTTTGCCATTGACAGCCTTTATGATACGAAACTTGTATCCTTCAATAAAAAGGCCTTGCCCTCCTCGCTTTGTGATTACGAACTCCATCCTGACTGACTGGCAACAAAGACATGGACAGATAGACAAAAAACTGTAGGAATTCTGCTCATTTCAATTTACTTTTCTTTTGTCCTGTCAGGTTGAGTAAAACTCGATTCAATCACTTATAGCACTAACATAGCACCGTTCACCTGCGTTATGTTTTGTCATGCCGTGAAGTCCCTTTTTTCCCGTTCATTGTTCTTTTGTCCTATAAGGTTGAGTTTCACTCTCGATTTCAATCACTCAAAGCACAGTCATTGAAGGACAAAAGTACGCCCTAAAAGTACATTTTATGCGAAACAACAGTAACATTCTATGCGAAGCGGTATCTTTCAAGCGAAGATACGCTTGGATTTCCTCGGCCGGCTTGATCAAAGGATTATGCGAACCGGATTATGCGAACAGGATGGAACCCTTTCCACTCCCCTAGGGTTAGATTCTACCTGCGCTCCTTTTCGCATAATGTCGTTTCGCAACCTGTCGCTTCGCATAAAGCCGTTCTGCATAATGCCGTTTTGCATACTAACCTACGAATGCCTGCCCTTTTCGCATAAAACTCGGCAATGGGTTCATATGCACTCTATCACTCAAGGAAAACGAGTCAACAAACTTTAATCCCATTCATTTACACAGTAATTAAAAAAGCCAGTCGCTTTGGCACGCCGTTTTGCAAGAGCCGGGTGGAAGAGGCGAAAGAGATTGCTTACTTCTTGGGAATAAATAATCTAATATCTCTCTCTCTCGTCAGTAAAAGTCATTAAAAGTGGATGGCATATGAGCAATGGTCCAGCAGTTGCACTAACGTCTTCTCTCCAGCAAGATAGTCATTCTTGATTTCTTCTAGCCTCTGGTTCCGTCTTCTGACCGCCACTCTTTTGGTCCTTCCAGTCTGGTGTCGGCTCTCATCATTTGCAAATCATTTTCAATGCGGACTGCTCTTTTTGAAGATTGTGAATGATTTTGAAGACGTTTGGATGAGCAGAACCGACTAAGGCTTTTGAGATTCTTGTGCCATGACTCCAAGGCATTGTTGGTGCGGATGCTGTTCTGTGACATGTTGTCAAAATGATTCCACATCACGCGAGGAAAGCGGCTTGTGACGTCATCCATGTACGTTGTCACAAAGTAATCGGTGAAGGCAGTGCATAGAGGATCATCTTCAGCGGTCGCTTGCAGGTCAACCCAAGCGTCATCCAATTTGTCCAAGGGAACAAAGGCCAGTGCTGCACATCACAACGTCTGATGTACTGTCTGACACTAGGGTTTTCTCTGTACACCTGAGCTCCTCCCAAAGCTTGAACTTTTCTCCAAAGTGCCTGCCCGTAATGGAACAAGTATCCATTCATTCTGGCATCTGGAAATTCCTGTCTCACGGCAGAAATAATCCCCTGCTCATAGTCAGACCGAATGACTGTCGAGAAAACTGCAGACCAAGGTTTTGAGCTCTGGTCTTGAGAATGCGAAACAGTCTCTGGTATGTATTTTGAGATTTTATCCGGCAGCAGTGAGAATGCCATCGGGAGCACTTGCCATAGACCTCAACATGGAAGGTGAAGAGCTGGCAAAGAGTCTAGGGCAAGTGTAAAATGTTCCATCAACGAACACAGCAGGAGCAGAGCATAATCTTGTCAACGAATTGTCGGTTGCAAAAAGTAATATCTTATCTTCGTCGCCATCATCCGACTGTAAAAAATCCGCCCATCGGGCATTTTCTTGGCACGCTCTGGTAAGTTGATGGTGGATCTTGTGGTGGGCAGTGCCGGCGTATTTCTCCTACGCTCACGGTACATGATGGTGTTAACGGACTTGAAAGTAGGCATTTTAGAGGTCATGTATTCCACATCATCAGCATTGGAGTTTACTTCAGCCAGGGCTCCTGCAAGGACTTCCTTGTAAACCCGCTGCACAGGTTTCTCTGGCTCCTCTGCTACCCTCTGTTTCATGGTGTTCACGACGCTGATGCGTTTCATGGTTCCAGGCGATGTGGGAGGGTGCTCGTGATTGGATGGTTCCTGAAAATCGGAGACCTCAGTTCAATAGGGCACAGCCCCCTTTTGGAAAAAATGCATACCAATTGAGTCACACAAACTTTCAAATTTTGTTAAGACACAGCAATAGCTTTCATGTGTGTGTGTGTGTATTAGAGATGAGAGAGAGAGAGAGAGAGAGAGAGAGAGAGAGAGAGAGAGAGAGAGAGAGAGAGAGAGAGAGAGAGAGAGAGAGAGAGAGAGAGGGGGGGGGGACTTTAACTCACTTTCAGCAACTCCTGTTCCTGCGTAATGCATGTTGATTTGCAGGCGTTCGTGGAACAGCGCCAGTACTTTTTGCCATTGACAGCCTTTATGATACGAAACTTGTATCCTTCAATAAAAAGGCCTTGCCCTCCTCGCTTTGTGATTACGAACTCCATCCTGACTGACTGGCAACAAAGACATGGACAGATAGACAAAAACTGTAGGAATTCTGCTCATTTCAATTTACTTTTCTTTTGTCCTGTCAGGTTGAGTAAAACTCGATTCAATCACTTATAGCACTAACATGCACCGTTCACCTGCGTTATGTTTTGTCATGCCGTGAAGTCCTTTTTTCCCGTTCATTGTTCTTTTGTCCTATAAGGTTGAGTTTCACTCTCGATTCAATCACTCAAAGCACAGTCATTGAAGGACAAAAGTACGCCCTAAAAGTACATTTTATGCGAAACAACAGTAACATTCTATGCGAAGCGGTATCTTTCAAGCGAAGACACGCTTGGCTTTCCTCGGCCGGCTTGATCAAAGGATTATGCGAACCGGATTATGCGAACAGGATGGAACCCAGATTCTAAGGTGTTACCTCTTCCACTCCCTTAGGGCTGGTTACTAAGGTGTTACCTTTTCCACTCCCTTAGGGCTGGTTACTAAGGTGTTACCTTTTCCACTCCCTTAGGGCTGGTTACTAAGGTGCTACCTTTTCCACTCCCTAGGGGCTAGCGACATGCGTTTGCTTTTCCACTCCAAAGGGCTGGTTACTAGGGTGTCACCTTTTCCACTTACCACGGAATGGTTACTGAGATGTCACTCTCTCCAGTCCCTATGTGAGGGTTTCTAGGTGTTACGTTTTCAACTTCTGTAGGGCTCGTAACTAAGGTGTTAACTATTCTACCTTCTTAGGGGTGATTATCTTTTCCATTCCCTATGGGATGGTTACTATAGCGTTACCTTTTTCCACCCAGTGGGGCTGGTTACTAATGTGCTACCTTTTCCACTCCCTTTGGGCTGATTACTAAGGTGTTGCCTTTTCTACTCTCTTAGGGCTGGCTACTAAGATGCTACCTTTTCCACTCTCTCGGGGCTGATTACAAAAATGTTTCCTTTTCCACTACCTTTGGGCTGGTTACTAAGGTGTTACTTTTTCCACTCCTGAAGGGTTGGTTACTTAGGTGTTACCTTTCTCACTCCCTTAGGGATTGAAACTAAGATGTTTACCTTCTCCACTCCCTGTGGGATGGTTACAAAGGTCTTAACGTTTCCACTCCCTTAGGGCTGGTTACTAAGATGTTTCTTTTTCCACTCCCGTGGGACTGATGACTGAGGTGACACCTTTTCCACTCCCGTAGGGCTGGTTACTAAGGTGTTACCTTTTCCAATCGCTTGGCACTTGTTACTACTGAGGTATCTTTTCCATTTCCCTATGGCTGGCTGCTGAGGTGTAACCTTTTCCACTACCTACTGTGTGGTGACTAAGGGGCTACCTTTTTCAATACCTAGGGGATGGTTACTAAGATGTTACCCTTTCCAATCCCTTAGAACTGGTTACTACAGCGTTATCTTTTTCATTTAGTTATGGCTGGTTACTAAAGTCTTACCTTTTCCTCTCCGTCAGGGCTGTTAAACCAAGGGTTAATTCTAAGGTGTTAATTTTTCTTCTTTCTCAGGATTGGTTACTGAGGTGTTCCTTTTTCACTCCTTTCGGACTGGTTACCAAGGCGCTACCTTATCCATTCGCATAGAGCTGATTACTAAGGTACTGCCTTTTCCATTCCCCCATGGACTATTGTATTACTAAGATGTTACCTTTTCCACTCTCGTATGGCTGGTGACTGAGAGGTTAAAATTTCCAGTCTCTCTGGGCTGGTTACTGAGGTGTTCCTTTTCCACTTCTTTGGGGCTGCTTATTAAGGTGTTACTGATTCCACTCCCTGGAGGCTGGTGGCCAAAGTGCCTTTTCCACCTTCTGTAGGGCTTTTTACTAAGGTGTTCCTTTTCCACTCTTTTAGGGTTGGTTACTAAGCTGCTACCTTTTGCGTATTCCGTATGGAGAGTTGCCTTAGGTGTACGTTTTTCACGCCCTTAGGGCCATTTAGTAAGGTGTTACTCTTCCATTGCCTATGGGCTAGTGACTAAGGTGTTACCTTTTCTATCCCCTCAGGGCTGGTTACAAAGGTGTTCCTCTTCCAGGCTATGAGGGCTGTGTACTGAAGTGTTTCTTTTCCCATTCCCTCAGGGCTAGTTACTTTCATATGTTCCTTTTTCATTCCCTAAGGGATACTCCGTAGGTTCCTTTTCTATCCATCAGGGATACTCCATGTATTCCTTTTCCATTCCTCAGAGCTAGTTACTCCCGTGTGTTCCTTTTCCATTCCCCAAGGGCTAGTTACCCCATGTGTTCCCATTCCGCCTCCTTTGGGCTGGTTACTATGGTGTTCATTTCCACTCTATGAGAGCTGGTAAAAGCATCCTGTTTTCACTCCTCAAGAGCTGCTTGCCGTAGTAGTCCATTTTTCCATACCTGTCGGCTGGTTACTAAGGTAGTCTTTTTTTTACTTCTGGGAGCTGGTCACCAAATAAATCTTTCATTTTATACAGCTGGATATATAAGGTATTTACTTGGGTATTTCCATTGCAGCCTTAGAAGCTGGTGAATAAATATATTTGCTATGAACTCTCTAGGGATTGGTTAATGATACATTTCTTTGGCGCTTTCTGAAGGCTAGTTATTAACGTTTTTTTTTGTCTGTACTACCGAAGGGCATGTTACCGAGGTATTTCTTCTGCAGTCCTTTCATGACATAGTTCTTTCACACTACCCAGGGCTTATTTAATGTTTTTCTTCTTACTACGCGGGGACGAGTGAATACTGAATCTTTTCTGAACTCCTTCAGATACTGAGGAGTTTCTTTTGCACTTTCTAGCGCATGGTTACTAAAGTAGTTCTTCTGCCCACATGAAAGGCTGGTCATGAAGGCTTGGTCTTTATCCAGCTCTCTGTCTCAGAGCTGGTTACTGAGCCTTTCTTCCTGGGCTCTCTGGGGTTCCAGTAACAAGCATTTCTTCTGGACTGCCTTCCGGCCAATTAGCAAGAAATTTTCTACGTCTCCCTGAAACTCATTGGTGCATGAGTCGGGCTGCGGAGCATTACGTCCCTTGCAGCTATTTGGGCTGGTTCATGCCCGGGAACCGGGACCACGCGATAACCAATGACAAAATGATCGTAACATTGCCAAGACCCACAATACTCCTAGCAGAAAAGAAAGAAGAAAAAAAGGAAAGACCACCCCCCCCCCCCCCCCCCCCCCCCCCCGCACCCTTTCCGAGAAAGAAACGTAACGGTATGTAAATGTAGCAGATGAAGGGGAGGAGGAGGAGGCGGAGGGGAAAGAGGGAGGGAGCTCTGAAAAGAGGGCAGATGATGCAAACATGAAGGGGAGAGAGAGAGAGAGAGAGGGGGGGGGGGAGAAGAATACTTTCAGGGCTGACTTTTTTTTTTTCTTTTCAGAATTGATGTCGACATAAGATGTGTGTTGTGTGTGTGTGTGTGTGTGTGTGTGTGTGTGTGTGTGTGTGTGTGTGTGTGTGTGTGTGTGTGTCTACGTGTACGTGTACGTGTACGTGCGTGCGTGCGTTTGTGCGCGCGCGCGCGCGCGCGCGTGTGTGTGTGTGTGTGTGTGTGTGTGTGGTGTGTGTGGTGTGTGTGTGTGTGTGTGTGTGTAGTAGCAGTAGTAGTAATAGTAGTGGTAGTAGTAGTAGTACCTTAGTTTTACGTCTGTTCACATTGTGATATTAGATGAGAGAGAGAGAGAGAGAGAGAGAGAGAGAGAGAGAGAGAGAGAGGAGAGAGAGAGAGAGAGATGTATGAATGTTTGTGACTATACAAGTCTATGCATAATGTTATTATCTAAGTGTGTATAAATGTTCCTGTTTAGATCCCTACACATACATGCAAATAATCTTACAGTAAATGCGTAACTGGACTGCAAAATTTATTAAAGAAAAAAACAACATTGAAGGCAAACTTTAAATTCGAAAATTTAAATGTGTTTGGTGGTGGTGTGTGTGGGTGTGTGTGTGGGTGTGTGGGTGGGTGGGTGGGTGGTGGTGGTGGTGGTGGTGGTGGCGGTGTGTGTGTGTGTGTGCGTGTGTGTGTGTGTGTGTGTGTGCGTGCGTGATTGCGTGCGTGCGTGCGTGCGTGCGTGCGTGCGTGCGTGTGTGTGTGTGTACTCGGCGCGCAGTCGTGTGCGTTTTTTTTATGTCTGCTCCTCTTGGGCCTGTAAATGTTGGAATTAAAGTCTAATTGAATCATGAAATGAGGCGTGAAGTACCACCATGTTACATCGTTGAAACCCGAGAAGGCTGTCTGTCTGTCTGTCTGTCTGTCTGTCTGTCTGTCTGTCTGTCTGTCTGTCTGTCTGTCCGTCTGTCCGTTCGTCCGTCGTCCGTCTGTCTGGCTCTCTCGCTCTCTCGCTCTCGCTCTCTCTCGCGCTCTCTCGCTCTCTCTCTCTCTCTCTTTTCCCCTTATATATAGAACGCCTTGATTTTTCATCCCTTTTTTCTTTCTCCCTCCCCCTTCCACTCCCCCTCCCGCCCCTGTTTTTAATCTTTGCCAAGGCATTGAGTAATAACGGAGGAATGATTAGCCTGTGGCGCTGTTGAATTATCCTACATTTTATGTTTTGTAATCAGTGAGAGATTGCATCTCTCTAAGAGAGGTCCATGTAAAGGCTGTTCTGCACAATCTTAGCTGCTGTCAGCTCTTACGGAATGGACAATGCTTGACTGTTCAACGGTAGAGCTGACCACTCTGACCGTTGACACCTTTTGACCTCCCTTCTATCCTTAAATGGATCAGATCCTCAGTCATAGGCTCGAAGATTTTCTACGTTTAATACTCGTTGCATAATATTAAAAAAATTTTCAGCAACTTGTTTCCTTACAGCGTTTTCTTTTTGCTTTACTTTTTTCTTTTTCTTTTTAAAAAAAAAATGTTGCTGGCCAAGGGACCACTGGTAGAGTCATCCAGCCGTGTTTCACTGACGAGTCCGAATCACCTGACGAAAGGTCTCTGAACAGGTTATGTGAATGGTTCTGGTTTCAAGATGGACTTAGTATGTGTAGTTATGTATGTGTATATATATATATATATATATATATATTATATATATTTATATATATATATATATATATTTAATATATATATATATATATATATATATATATATATATATATATATATATATTGAATTATAAACAAAGCTCGCTCTTATGTCTTAGATTGAAGAAATAGGGGGAGAGACGCATTCATACCTGCAGTGGCAGATGATTCTGCCTAACTAACAGTATGTGCTTGAGTGGGTGGATGGGGAAAAAATAAAATAAATGCTTCTCAAAATAAGACATAAGAGCGAGCTTTGTTTATAATTCAATATTTCTTGCAGTCATTGCAACACCAAGCTGCTCTGTAAGTTGCTGGAACGGTGCTCGGTACTTATCCTTGGAATTTATTAGTTTGTTGTATATCATATTATATATATATAAACATAATTATATGGAGAGAGAGAGAGGGGGGGGGAGATGATCCCCCAAGAAAAAACTGGTGTGTGTTTTTTTTTTTTACATATATACGAGCTAAATTGCATCTCATAACAAATAACGAGAGGCCGATTATTAGTCATTTTCCTATCATCACTGTAACTCAGACATGCGTAAAGGGGAGGGGGGAACGGTGCGGTGGGTGCTGGGTAAGTAATGCGGGATTGGCGCAGAGTTTCACGCCTCGTGCAACAGCTATTTTCAGCTGGCCAAAAAAAAAAACCAACAAAAAAAAAACTATATAAATAAATGAAGTAAGGAGAGTGGGAGAGAGGGGGAAGGAAGCATGAGGAGGGAGGAGAGATGGGGGGGGGGGGGGGGAGCGGGAGATTAAAAGGTGTTTTGGAACCAGAGGCGAGACGAGCGACAGCATAATTATTCTTACGCTGCCAACCCTCATTGCGCTCCCCAGAGAGAAGGGAAACAAAACAAAATGTTAGATGAGAGGAAGACACAAGAAGAAGAAGGAGAAGAGAGAAGGCACGAATGAAAGAAAGAAAGAGAAAAGGAAAGAAAGACAGGCAGAAAGAATGACAATCAGGAAGAAGGATAGAAAGGAAGAAAATAAAAGAAAGAAAAAAAAAGAAAATATAGGCAAAAGGAAACAAACACAGACAAAACCCACTTTCCCCTCCTCCATATCCCTTCCCCTAGCTTGGCTGGGAAAGCGAGAGGGGGTAGGGGGGGGGAGGGAGGGGGGAGGGGAAGAGTGAGGAGCGCTGGAAAGGGAGGGGGTGGGGGTGGTGGGGTTAGAGAGGAGAGAGGGGGGAGAGGAAAGAGCGAGCAGAAGGTTTGGAAAGGCTCTGTGGGTGGTATGTGTATTGTATAACTCCATCCTCTCAACCGATCCGCGCATATCTTTTTTGTCTCTCTGTCAAGAGAGTTCTTCTCACAGAGCTTTTTTTTACGTGCGCTAAGTGGCAGACTGCATACGGGACTTCGCTTTATCGTCTCATTGAAACACTAGCCCTCAGGCCCTGGCGTAAGAGTCTAGTGAGAGGGGGGAAGGGAGGGAGGAACCTGTCTGGTGGGACTGTGTCGCTTTCCAGGCCAGTGTGTGATCCATTCGGCCCCCTTTCCACTCCCTAGGGGCTCTTGTCTACCCTTTCCACTCCCAAGGGGCTGTTATCTACCCTTTCCACTCCCTAGGGGCTGTTGTCTACCCTTTCCACTCCCTAGGGGCTGTTGTCTACCCTTTCCACTCCCTAGGGGCTGTTGTCTACCCTTTCCACTCCCTAGGGGCTGTTGTCTACCTTTCACTCCTAGGGGCGTTGTCTACCTTTCCACTCCCTAGGGGCTGTTATCAAAGGTAGTTGTTCTGCATGTCAACGGGTTGGTAGTAAAGGATCGTCGTCATCATTATCGTCATTGACGTCTTCGTCGTCATCATCATCATTATCGTCATCGTCGTCGTCGTCGTCATCATCATTATCAGTTTTATCATTATCGCGCGCGTGCGCGCGTGCGTGCGTGCATGCGTGCGTGCGTGCGTACGTGCGTGCGTGCGTGCCTGTGTGTGTGCGCGCGCGCGTCGCGCGCGCGCGATGGCGAAACTACAGGGTCGATTTGCCTTTTGAACTTCAAATACAAATACAGGACCAATAGGTCTCTTGTGAATTCTGGAAGACATAGTCCTACTGGAAATTAGTGTCCTTGTAAAATTTTTCTAGAAAACCAGGGTCCACTTGTAGTAGTACATTTCTAGTCTAAAAAAAAAATACTACCGAATCATCGTTGTAAGATCGTATAAGGAATATAGGATCGAATAGAACTCCGGTTAGAAACAGTCGTATCGGTTTACTCTGGCTAGATCTGTTAAAAAATGCAGGACCAACACACTCATGAAGTCCTAGTATAAATACAGGACGAATTTATCTTTCTGAAGTTCTAGTGGAAACACAGGGCGGATTTGCCTTGACACAGACCTGGTTGATATGTGTGATCGGTTTGTCCTCGTAAGATCTCAGTGGAAACACAGGATCATTTTGTCCTCTAAAAGCTTTGGTAGAAATACAGGACTGAATTGTCCTTTGAAAGTACCGGTAGAAATATGGGATCGATTCGACCCGGTGAAATTGTAGAAGAAATGAAACACTGTTTGACATCGTAAAGTCCTGGTAGAAATACAGGTGCGATTGCTCTAGCAAAGTCCTGATAGGAACACAGACCAACTTGATGTAATCAATTTCAGGTAGAAGTACAGGAAGGAATCTGTCCTTGTAAAGTCCTTGCCAAAAGGCAGGATTGCTTTGTCCTTGATAAGGCCCAATAAAAAAAAAACACGGGGTAGATTTGTCCTTTTGAAAGCTCTGGTACAAACTCAGACTCGATTTATCCTTTGAAAGACCCGTTAGAAATGCATGATCAATTTGTCCTTGTTGTAAAGTCACAGTACAAATGCAGGATCTGTTTGTTATCGTGAAGTCCCAGAAGTGTGGGAAACGCCCATTGAATGTTCTTCAAGAAGTACAGGATCGACTTGTCCTTTGGTAGGCCCGATACCAGCACATGATCGTACCGTCTGTGCAGAAATACTGAAATAAACTGCGCACAGTTTTGAATACCTTCGCTAACGTTCTCTCGTATCTCTCATGCCATATTTTCCCATGTTATTCCAGTATTTTGTAGGTGTGTCGTGATGCAGTTCTGGGTAGTCAGCAGTCTCAGCAGCTGTGTGCCCTCAGTCGTACGCAGCCGAGCAGAGGTGTTATAACAACTTTAGTTCTCTATGGTTGTCTACCCAGGACGTCTCCGGTCTGCCAGTTGGACGTCCACCTTCCGCTGCAGCCAGCGGAGTGGTCTTGGCCATGGAGTCAAGGCGAGAGTCTTGTCTGTACGAGGCAAGTTTTCGGCGCGCTGTAGCTGCCGGTGGGGGGGGGGGGGGGGGGGGGGGGGTTTCTTGGCTATCAGCGAGTGTGTTGCTTTGTTGTCTCCTGCATAGTCTAGTCATGGGCCTTATGTTCCTTGGATTAAACGTGGAGGATCTCGTTTAGTGCTTCTCTCCAGATCTGTCGTTAGTGTGCAGCTAGCTACTGACCACGCGGAGAAGGCGGGATTATTAGCAGTGACCTGCAGGCCCAGAAGAAACACTTGACCGATTTGTTCTTGAGAAATCGTAACGTGGGATACCATGACCGAAATGCCTTTGTGTGATCCTCTCTTCCGCCCACCCCCCGACCCCGTGTGTGTGTGTGTGTGTGTGTGTGTGTGTGTGTGTGTGTGTGTGTGTGTGTGTGTGTGTGTGTGTGTGTGTGTGTGTGTGTCTGTCTGTCTGTCTGTCTGTCTGTCTGTCTGTCTGCCTCTCTCTCTCTCTCTCTCTCGCTCGCTCTTCCTCTCCCTTTCTCCCTCCCTCCACCCCCCTCTCTCTCTCTCTCTCTGAAAATCTCTCTTTCTTTCTCTCTCCTTCTCCCTTCTTCCCTTCCTCCCTCCTTGTCCCCCCTTCCCTCCCCCCTCATTCTTCTCTCTCTCTTCTCTCTCTCTCTCTCTCTCTCTCTCTCTCTCTCTCTCTCTCTCTCTCTCTCTCTCTCCATTCCTCAACTGTAACTCGTAGTCTTAATATCCGTTAGGTATTTGTGTGTATGTGACCGTTTTCAGTCTAACCATTAAGGTAGCCGAATTCCGTAGTCCGTGTGTAATCCTAGTCAACTTGTAGGCCGGAACTGGCCGTGTCCATTCTAACACAAATGACAGAACCACAGTGGGCATGCATTCAGGACAGACCTGCTCCACAATCGCAGTGACCGGACTGTCATTCTCATTATGTTTCCGTGACCGAAAGGACAATACATGAATCTCGGTCACGTGAACCAACTCTTGACTATTTGCTGGGCCGGAAATCCGCTTGCTTCCACGCCTGATGTGGAACAGGCCTAAGATGTGTGTGTGTGTGTGTGTGTGTGTGTGTGTGTGTGTGTGTGTGTGTGTGTGTGTGTGGTGCGTGCGTGCGTGCGTGCGTGCGTGCGTGCGTGCGTGCGTGCGTGCCTGCGTGCGCGTGTGTGTGTGTGTGTGTGTGTGCGCGCGCGCGTGCAGAGTTGTTTGATTGCATATGTCTGGCATTGTGACCATTATGCTGCACTGTGATGCTGGAAGCGTTTCTACACGTAGGTAAAACATCACGCTTTGAGGTAAAATCTGCAAGAGTATTCTCTCCCCTTTTTACTGTTGCTCTCCTGCATGTCTGAGGTACATGCTCTTTCTGTCGTTTGTCTTGTCGCATGTTCCAACCCATTTACCACTTACCTCCTGAAATTCGCTTTAAACTTCTTTTTATTCTACCTTTCTCTCTGTCTTTTCTCTCTTTCTTTATTTCTTTCTTTCGTTCTTTTTTCAGGTTCTTTCTTAATTTCTTTCTTTCTTTCTTTTATTCCCTTCTTTCTTTATTTTAGTGTTGTCGTGTTATCTTCTGTGACCTCTCAATGACATTTAAACTTCTTTTTATTCTTTCTTTCTTTCTTCTTTCTTTCTTTCTTTCCGTCTTTCTTTCTTTCTTTCTCTCTTTCTGTCTGTCTTTCTCTCTGTCTTTCTTTCTTTCTCTCTTTCTTTCTCTCTCTCTCTCTCTCTCTCTCTCTCTCTCTCTCTCTCTCTCTCTCTCTCTCTCTTTCTTTCTTTCTTTCTTTCTTCCTTTCCTTCTTTCTTTCTCTCTTTCTCTTTCTTTCTTTTTTCTTTTTCTTCCTTTTTCTTCTTTCTTTCTCTCATTCTTTATCTTTCTTTTTTTCTTTCTCTCGTTCTTTCTTTTATGCTTTCTTTCTCTCTTTCTCTCTCTCTTTCTCTCATTCGTTCTCTCTCTCTTTCTTTCTTTCTCTCTCTCTTTCTTCTTTCTTTCTTTCTTTCTTTCAGTGGTTTTTCTTTTCTCGTTCCTTTCTTTTTCTTCCCTTCTGTCTTTATTTTGGTGTCTTTGTGTTGTCTTTTCCGACCTCTCAGTGACACAACTTCCAGGCTGCTCGCTCTCGCTCTCCTAGACACATCTACACCCAGAGCCTTCTACAGCAGAGGGTAGATGAGAGAGCGACCTCTGACTGAAGCAGGAATTTGCACGTTGCAGTGTTGCCGGAAGCGAACGTTGTCACGGCTTGACCGTCGCGTGCTGCGCGTAAATGTGGGTCGGTGAGCCAACGAGTCTACCGGGTGTGAGAGAGGGAGAGAGGGAGAGAGGAGAAATCCATCTTTTTTACACGGTGAATCGAATTTCCGCCTGTTTTTATCCATCATTTTATTTCGTTTTTCTTCTTTCATTCTCTCTTTTTATCTTTCTTTCTTTTCAATCCGCCTGGTTGGCAAGCATCTTACAAAATGTAGCACACGCGCACATGCACATGCACACCACGCGCGGCGCGCGCGCGCACACACCCACACACGCGCGCGCACGCGCGCTCACACACACATATATACAAGGACTCACAAACACACACGCATTTTTTCTTTCTCTCTCTCTCTCTCTCTCTCTCTCTCTCTCTCTCTCAAACGAAAACCAGTTTATTATCAAATTAATCCTTGGTTACACACACACACACCCACACACACACACACACACACACCTCTCTCTCTCTCTCTCTCTCTCTCTCATTCTGTCTCCCTCTCTCTCTCCCCTCTTCACACACCCTTCCCCCTTGTTATTCTGTTTATCTGTCTGCCTGCCTGCCTGTCTGTCTGTCTATCTGTCTGTCTCTGTCCCCGTCTATCTGTCTGTCTCTGTCTTTGTCTCTCTCTCTCCTCTCTCTCTCTCTCTCTCTCTCTCTCTCTCTCTCTCTCTCTGAACCACCACACACACACACACACACACACACACACACACACACACACACCACACACACACACACACACACACACACAACACACACACACACGAGCGCGCGCGGGCGCGCGTATACAAAATACCTGAAAGCTGATTTTTTCCTTCCCTTTATGTCAGATTAACCTTTGCTTTAATTGATATTTTCGCATACACACAAGAGAACACACACACACACACACACACACACACACACACACACACACACCACACACACACACACACACACACATGCCTCTCTCTCTCTCTCTCTCTCTCTCTCTCTCTCTCTCTCTCTCTCTCTCTCCTCTCTCTCTCTCTCTCTCTCTTCATTACGTCCTTCTTCTGCCCGTTGGCCACATCATTCTTCTCCTTCCCTCATCCCTCGCCCTGTCATTCCACAGAGATCAGTCAGTTTTTGTCCTGTTATGAGGACGAAGGTCTAGTCAGCGTTGTCCTGTTATTAGGACAAAACCCTAGTCAGTGATGTCCTTTTCTGAGGACAAGAGCCTAGTCAGTGATGTCCTGTTATGAGGACAAAACCCTACTCAGTGATGTCCTGTTATGAGGACAAAAC
>CM031611.1:61735334-61740334 GCA_018398815.1 Conus ventricosus
ACAAAATGACGACAGTGACATTGAAATGGCATTTCACAGATATGATAAAGTGACGTTGGTGACATTAAAATTGTAGTTAACAGACATTTAATGGTGATGATCACAGCATTGCAGCCAACAGGCGTTAGTAACTGATAACCGTAGCATTGAGATTGCAGTTGACAGTCATTACAGAGTGATGTTCTAAGCAACAAAGCTGCACTTAACAGATGTTAGAAAGTGGTGATCGTAGCATTGAAATTATAGTTACACCGACATCAGAAAGTGATGATTGTAGCACTGAAACTGCAGTGAACAGACATTAAAAAGTAACGATCAAAGCATTGAAACTGCAGCTAATAGACACCAGCTTGCAAAGAATTGACCGCATCATTGAAATTGCATTTAAGAGATAATGGAAAGTGGTGACAAAGTATTGAAGTTACAATTGCAGAAATTAAAGAAACGTCAACTCTGCAGTAAAACTGCAGTTTACAGACAATAAAAAGTAATTAGCGTAGCACTGAAGTGGCTATTAACAACATGGAAAAAGTGCTGATCATAGTTGTTGTGAAGTGCATTTAACAGACATTAGAAAAAGTGATGATCGTAATATTAAAATTGTTGCTAAAAGACATTAGAAAATTGTGATTCCTAACATGGAATGGCAGTTAAAAGACATTGAATATTGACGATGGCATTGAAATTCCAGTTAACTGACGTTAAAAAGTCATAGCCATGAAACGGCAGTTAACCGACCCTAGGAACTAGTGACCACAGCAGTGAAGTTGTACCGAACAGACTTAAAATTAATAATCGAATCATTTAAAAATTGCAGTTAATGGACATTAGGTAATGGTGACTGCAATGCCGAAATTGCAGTTAACACATATCAGAAGTGATGACCGTGATTTTGAAAATTCAGGTAACAGACATTAAAAAAGTAATAATCATAGCAGTGAAACCGCAGTTGACAAGCATCAAAGGACGAATTACCAGTCGAAGTAAAATTTAAGCTAGATTGAATGATCATTGCATTTCGATTTAAAATTTGCAGACCTTAGAAAAGCGTGATGGAAAAGATGATCGTATCATTGATACTGGAGTATGTTAATCCATTAAAGATGGGTGGTAATAACAGCGAAAAGGCAGTTCGCAGACCTTGCAAAGAGATGATCGCAGCAGTGAAACTGAAAACGAGCTTGATGTTGTTTTATCCAGAATGTTAAAATGACTGAATTTTTGTCAGTCTGACATTACTCAGTTTACATAGATGAAAAATGACAGCGTCTTCATCAGCCTGACAATTTTGTATCTATGACGAAGAAAAACAGTTGCATCTTCAAGACAACCAGCATGATGTTGTTATTTCTGTAAGAGTGAAAAAGAAAACACTTGCTGCATCTTCAAGACAAATAACGTTTATCTGCAAAGATAAATCACTGTGTGTTCAACTCAACTAGCCTGATGTTAGAGAAATGATGATGATAATAAAAATTACTTTTTTCTTTTTTTTTCTTCTTTCTTTTTCTTTTGTTTTCTTTTCTTTCTTATCTTTTTATCTTCCTTTTTATTGAAATTTCTATCTGCTTTCGTTCTTTCTTCCATCGTTGCTGTCTTTTTTCAGCGTTTCTATTTATCGTCTGTCTGTTGTTGTTTGAATTTGTAGGGCGATTGTTTGTTGTTTTTAGTTTGTTTGTTTGTTTGTTTTTGACACCTGTCTTTAATTCTTTCTTCGCTCATATCAGTCTTCTTTAGGTTGTTTCCTGTCTATCTCTCTTTAATCCTTTGCACATCTCTTTCTCTCTTTATTCCTCTCTTTCTTCATACTTATCCATTTTTCTTCGTTTCTATCTTTCTTTGCTTGTTTACGTGCATCTTTCTTTGTTTCCCTGTCTCTGTCTTTCTTTCTTTGTTCCGATATTTCTCCTTTCCTGTCTTTCTTTCTTTCTTCTTTCTATCTTTCTCTCTCCTTTCTCATATTTTCTCTTTATTGTAAGTTTTCACCCTTTATTCGTGCCTTTCTTTCTTTTGGGTTAATTTCGTTGTCTCTTCAAATTTGCTTTCCGCCTTTTTTCTCCCTCCTTCCTTCCTTTCTATTTTTTTTCTCTCACTTTCTTCCTTTATTTCTTCGCTCTTTTCTTGTTTCTTTATCTTTTCTTTCTGTTTCTTCCTTGTTTTCGCGTATTATTTCTGACTTTTTATCTTTCATAAATACAGGTAGGGCGAGGGAATGCGTGAGAGTGAGTGTGAGTGTGTGTGCGTGCGTGTATGTGGTTGTGTGTGTGTGTGTGTGTGTGTGTGTGTGTGTGTGTGTGTGTGTGGTGTGTGTGTTTGTGCGTGTGTGTGTGTGTGTGTGCGTGCGTGTGCGTGTGCGTGTTTGTGCGTTGCGTGCGTGCGTGCGCGCGCGCGCGCGTGGTGTGTGTGTGTGTGTGTGTGTGTGTGTGTGTGTGTGTGTGTGTGTGTGTGTGTGGGTGTGCGTGTGTGCGTGCGCGCGCGTGTATGTGTGTGGGAGGTGAGGGGGGGGGGGGGGGGGCGGGGCGTGCAATGCCGATTCTGTTGCCGTTCTACTAGAGGAGAATGTTGATGAAATCTGCCAGCGGAAGGTTGATGATCGATTACGTGCTGGTCTGTAATAAGTGCAAAGGTGCGAAAAGCCGACAGGAAGTGGCACTTTCCTCAACCACCACGCAGAAACCCTCTCCACCTCCACCCACCGCACCCCTAGCCCCCATTCCACAAACTCACTATGCTGTGGCCATGGTCAATGACCTATGAACTTGAACAACTTCCTGTCAACGGTCAGAATCATTACGTCACTTAACGTCACACTATTTCAAATATGCAGCCTTTTAAAAAAAAATATTTTTTTTTGTAGGTACAAACACAAAACTTCTGAAGATGCAGTCAGTTTTTCTTTAAATGACTGTTAACATAGTAACGTTTCGCTGAATATCTTAACTGAAGACGCGGCCATTTCAATTAATCTCAGTAGACATAATATGGACGCACTCATGTTTTTGTGTTTGTCTATGCAATAGTGCAAAAGTAGTTGTCTTAAAGATACAGATATCATTCTGTCTTTGTGGATACATTTACATTAAACTGGTTGTTTTATGTATTCAATCATGATTTTGTCTTTGGAAATACCACAAAAAAAAGCTCCCTCTCTTAAGGATGCAGTGAGATGTTGTCTTTGTAAACACATTAAGATTAAGATAGTCGTCTTCAACTTGCTGGAATTTTATCTTTTATATATATATACAATAAGAAGAAATACGTGTAAAGACAGGCAGAAAGAAATATATAACCAGAAGAAAAAAAACACACACACAGAAAAGGAAAACAAAGAAAAAAGCATATTCCACCCGGCTCTCCCTCTTAATGTATTTCCCTCATTCATACACCCATTCAATTCAGTAAACAAAGAGATAAACAAATATATAATCGAATAAATTAAAGAATAAATGAATAAGTTAAAGAAGCAGACAAAAATAGATAAATGCAGAAATACATCAATCATAGATGAATAAATGAAAACTGTAATACATGAACGAATTAGTCAATAAACAAATAAATAGATAGATAAACGATAGGTGGACAGAACGACAGCAAAAAGAAAAAAGAAAAGAAAGAAGGTCCTAAAAAGAAACTGAACTCTATCAGGTGAGTCACACAATCAAGAGAGAGAGAGAGAGAGAGAGAGAGAGAGAGAGAAATGCGGGGATAGATTGAGGTGAGAAGAGATCAGGGAGGCAGCTGTCAGGTATTTTCAGCCTGGCTAAGCGGGCACTCATTCATCTGGCGGACTCACAGGCTGTAATTAGCCGCACCTTTTTGATTCTTCCGCCATCCGGACCGGCCAGGCGTGTAGTGCTGCTGCTGGCTTGGAACGGAGTGACTTCCCTTATTCCTTCATGAGTGCTCTCCCTTCCTGGAGCGCTTTCAGGGGCGAGTCAATTATCCGGCGCTGTGGTACGACGGTGTTGTATGCAGTAGAGAACTTGCAGGTGCGAGACTACTTGTAATCGTCGTATGCAACACCTATTTATTCTTTTGTTCTTCGTTCGCTCGTTCCTACGGTCATTCTTGGATGTTTTCGTGTTTCGTTTCAAGGAGAGCTTTTGGAGAATGTTCGGACACATAGGAGAGAACGGGAGAGGCGAAGGGAAAATGAATCTTGCAAATGTATTCACCCTGGACACATCTAGGCCTGTAGCTTATTGTGTTTCATATTCGCTGAACAACGGTGTATTTATTTCATTGTTTCGCTAGCTTTTACACAGTTACGAATTCTTTTTCGTTTTTGTCTTCCTGTCTTGTTCCTAGTCTTTTCTTTTTTGTCCTTTTCTTTCCATCTTTCTCTTTGTCTGTCTGTATATCTGTCTGTCTTTCCTTTTTTCCCCCGCTCATTCTCCTTTTTCTTTGTTGCAACGAAGAGAATGAATGTGTCAGTGCACCAAACATTAGCACGTTAATAAACCCGGACCCTCTGGGTCAAACACTAAAATACTAAAGTTCACATGAGAATGTCCATCGGTAAAACAACATACAGATTTTCATGGTGAATGAGAGTTGATAAAGCAAAAAATGATGATGATGATGATGATGATGATGATGATGATGATGATAATGATAATAATAATAACAATAATAATAATAAATAAATAAATAAATAAATAAGTAAATAAATTTTTGAAAGAAAAAGAAGCAAATGGAAGAATTTGAAAAAAATGTGAAAAAAATTGGAGGTTGGAGGACAAAAAGAAAAAGGGGGGGGGGGGGGGGGGAGAGAAAAAAAAATTGTATGCTGCTTATTCGTGTAGGCTACATGTGGAATCCAGCGATCCACGATCGGACGGTGTGAGGCGTGATAAAGAGAGGATAAGAGAGAAAGCGGACCTCATGTCAATATGATGTTGAGGGAGAGTGGGGGGGGGGGATGTCAGTTACTACCAAGATCTGTCCTCTCACGTTTGTGTCCCTTAGTTGACTGGGCACACTGTCGTCCCACAGCACTG
>CM031611.1:61742834-61770334 GCA_018398815.1 Conus ventricosus
TCCGAGGTCATGGTGTTAGTAAGAACAAGAGGAATTGCCACAAACGATCTTAAACCACAGCAAGAAGAGCATAACTACCCAACCTTTCGAAGCCAAACCAAGAAAAAGATTATCCCCAAACTGTCTTAAACACCGGCAAGAAGAGGATTACCACCAAATCCTCCCAAGCCACAACAAGAGAAGAACACTACCAAATCTTCTTAAGTCACAGCACGGAGAGGATGATCACCCAATCTTCTTTGTCACAGGCGGGGTAAGATCACCACATAACTTTCGTAAACTAAAGCATCGAAGGAATTTCTACCGAACCCTTGGCGAAATCGACAAGAGAATTGTCTTCCACCCTTCACAGCAACAGCAGGGTTGTTTTCCATCCTTTACAGCACCAAGAAGATTATCTTCCATCCTAAACAGCAACAAGAGGATTGTCTTCCATTCTTACAGCAACAAGAGGGTTATCTTCCATCCTAAACAGCAACAAGAGGATTGTCTTCCATCCTTTATAGCAAAAAGAGGATTGTCTTCCATCCTTTACAGCAAGAAGAGGATTATCTTGTCTTCCATCCTTTACAGCAAGAAGAGGATTATCTTGTCTTCCATCCTTACAGCAAGAAGAGGATTATCTTGTCTTCCATCCTTTACAGCAAGAAGAGGATTATCTTCCATCCCTACAGCAACAAGAGGATTGTCTTCCATCTTTTACAGCAACAGGAGGATTCTCTTCCATCCGTACGGCAACAAGAGGATTGTCCTCCATTTTCATAGCAACAAGGGGGGGGGGGGGTGGTCTTCTATCCTTCACAGCGAAAATAAGATTGCATTCCACTGTTCACAACGAGAGGATCATTTTCGAGCTTTCACAGCCACAAGAGGGCTGTTGTTTATTCTTCACAGTAACAGTGACTGGTTTCCAACGTTCACAGCAACAGGAGTATTGTTTTCCATTGTCCACAGCTAAATGTCTTCCATCCTTCACGGTACCAAGAGAGTTGTCATCTACTGTTCACAGCAACAAGAGCATTATCTTCCGCTCTTCACAGCAAAACGAGTATTGTCTTCAACCTCCACGCCAATAATTGTCTTCCACCTTCACGTCAAGAAACGATTGTCTTTCAGCCTTCCGTGCAAAAAGAGGATTGTCTTCCACTGTTCACAGCCAAAAGAGGATTGTATTCCATCCCTTTTGGCAACAAGAGGATTGTCTTCTATTCTTCACAGCAACAAGAAGACTGTCTTCCACCGTTGACAAAAACAAGAGGATTGTCTTCCACCCTTCACAGTAATATGAGTATTATCTTCCATTCTTCACAATAACAAAAGCATTGTTTTCACATCTCACATTATCAAGAGAGTTGTCCTCCATTCTTCTCAGCAACACAGATATTTGTCTTCCACCATTCACAGTGACAAGAGGATTGTCTTCCACCCTTCACAGCAAAATGAAGATTGTCTTCCAGTTTCATACCAAAGATTGTCTTTCATCTCCACATCAACAAGAGGATTGTCTGTTACCCTTCATAGCAACAAGAGGATTATCTTGCATCCTTCAAAGCAAGAACACGATTATCTAATTATCTTCCATCCTCCACAAGAACAAGAGGAATGTCCTCTACTCTTCAAAGCGTTAAGAGAACTATTTTTCCACTCTTCACAGCGAAAAGAGGATTTCCTTCCACCCTTCACATCATACAGAGGATTGTCTTCCATTCTCACAGCAACAAGAGGATTGTCTTCCATTTTCACAGCAACGAGAGGATTGTCTTTCATCCTCTAAACCAACTAGAGGAATATCTTCATCCATCATAACTACAAGAGGCTTGTCTTCCATTCTTCATAGTAACAAGATGATTGTCTTCCATCTTTATCAGCAACAAGACGATTATCTTCCACCATTCGTAGCAATATGAGGATTTTCTGTCACCCTTCACAGCAACAGGAGGATTATCTTCCATCGTTCATATTAACAGGAGGATTGTCTTCCACCCTTTACAGCAACAAGAAGACATTACCTTCCATTCTTTATAACAACAAGAGGATTGTCTTCTACCCTACACAACAAGAGAATCGTATTTTACCCATCACAGCGCCAACAATTATCTTCCATTCTTCATAGCAATGACAGAACTGTTTTCTACCCTTCATAGCAAGTTTTTCACTCTTCACACCATCAAGGAGATTGTCTTCCTTTACAACAAGAACAAGATAATCTTCAACAATTCACAGTAAATAGTGAATTGCCTTCCACTCTTCGCCACAACAAAACCATTCGGCCCTTCACAGCAACAAGAGGATTGTCTTCCACTGTTCACAGCAACAAGAAGATTATCTTCCACCCTTCACAGCAAAATGAGGATTGTGTTCCAATTTCATACTGAGGATTGTCTTCCATCTTCACGGCAACAGGAGGATCGCCTTTCAACCTTCATAGCAGCAAGAGGATTGCCTTCTGCCCTTCACGGCAACAAGAGGATTATCTACCAATTCTTTCACAACAACAAGAGGAATGTCATCTACTCTTCAGAGCGTTAAAATAATTTTTTTTCCACTCACAACAGCAAGAAGATAATCATCCACCCTTCATAGCAACAAGAGGATTATCTACCATCCTGCATGGCAAGAAAAGGAATGTGCTCCACTCTTTATAGCATTTAAACAAGATGCAAAGCATAAAAACCTCCTCCCAGTTTATCTTGAATACAAGTACTTTCTAAGATATTCCATAAAGAAGAAAATTGTGTTGGGCCATTATAGCCGTTAGTAACTGCTATTCTGGTAACATAAAACATCGGTCATCATCCGTGACCCATAATGAACATACCTACAAATTTTCAAAAGATCGGCCCGGGAATTTTGTCTGGAGCGAGTGGAACACATTTTGACCACGGACAGACACACAGACAGACGCACAGACACACAGACAGCATTTCTTCGTTCCCATTGTATAATACCCCCTATTCTATAAGAACTGGGAGTACAAGAACGATTTCTTCCGCCCATCACGATTGACTTCCATTTTCACAACAAGAAGCATTGTCTTCCATCTTCGCAGCAACAAGAGGATTGTCTTCCATCCTTCACTGCAACAAGAGGATTGTATACTGGCCTTCACAGCAGCTAAAAGAATGCCCACCACTCTTTAAAGCATCAAAGGGATTGTCTTCCATCCTTTGCAGGAACAAGAGAAATGTCTTCCACCATACGACATCATGATTGTCTTCAATTTTTAAAGCAAGAAGCATTATCTTCCATATTCACAGCAACAAGAGGGCTGTCTCCCATCCTTCACAGGAACAAGAGGATTGTCTTCCACCCATACGACATCATGATTGTCTTCAATTTTTAAAGCAAGAAGCATTATCTTCCATATTCACAGCAACAAGATGGTTGTCTCCCATCCTTCACAGGAACAAGAGGATTGTCCTCCACTCTTCATAACAATAAGAAGATTGTCTTCCACCCTCCATAGCAACAAGATGATTGTCTCACATCTTTCACTGCAACAAGAGGATAGTCTTCTACCTTACAAAGCGAAAAAGATAATTGTCTCCACCCTTCACAGCAATAAGAGGATCGTCTTCCATCAGTCACACTTAAAGGGGGATTTTCTTCCACACTTCACGGCACCAAGGGAATTGTCTCCCCCACTTTTCAGCAACAACAGGATTGTCTTCCACTGTTTACAATAACAAGAAGATTGTCTTCCACCCTTTTCTAGTAAAGAGGGGATTATCTTCCACCCTTCACAGTAGAAAGAAGATTGTCTTCCACCCTTCACAATAGAAAGAAGATTGTCTTCCACCCTTCACAGTAGAAAGAAGATTGTCTTCCACCCTTTACAGTAGAAAGAAGATTCTCTTCCACCCTTCATAGTAGAAAGAAGATTGTCGTTCACCCTTTATGATAAGAAAAGATGTTTGTCTTCCATCCTTTATAATGAAATGGGGACGGTCTTCCACCCTTCAGAGTATAAAGAAGATCGTCTTTCACCCTTTATAATAAAAAGAAGATTGTTTTCCAACATTCGTTGTAAGATAGGATTGTCTTCAATATAAAGAAGACCGTCTTTCACCCTTTATAGTAAAAAGAAGATTGTTTTTCAACCTTAACTGTAAAAAGAGGAGTGTCTTCCACCTTTCACAGTAGAAAGAAGATTGTCTTTCACTCTTTATAGCGAAAAGAAAATTGTTTTCCAACCTTCACTATAAAAAGAGGATCGTCTTCCACCCTTCACTGTAGAAAGAGTATTTTCTCTCTCTCTCCCCCCCCCCCCCCCCCCTGTCCCCCCTCCTTGATAATAAAATGAGGATGGCCTTGCCCCCTTCACAGTACAAAGAGGATTTTTTCCACCTTTTATTGTAAAAAGAGGATTGTCTTCCACCCTTTGCTGCAAAGAGGATTGCCTTACATACTTCACAAGAAAAAAGAGGGTTATCTTCCACCTTTACAGCAGCAGAAGAATTGTCTTCCGCTGTACATAGCAACACGAGGATTGTCTTCAGATTCAATCCACAACAGTTAGTAGATACTATTATTATTGTTATTATTAGTAGTATTATTATTAATATTATCATCATCATCATCATTATTATTATTTTTATTATTATTATCATCATTATTATTATTGTTGTTGTTGTTATATCATGAATACTTTTATATCGCGCCTGTCATCAGCTAGAGACCAAGCTCTAAGCGCTTTACAAGCCACACTCATTTACACAACGGGCTGCCTACGTGGGTCGTGCCGACTGAAGAGCTGCCAGCTGGCGCTTCATTCAGTCGTTTCCCGTGTCACCCAATCAATATTGTTCAATATCGTTCACTCAGTTCCCTTACTTCCTTCATTCTTTCCATTTCTAACGCAGGGTGCAGCTATGTGTAACGTGTCATCCATACCTATCGGCCAGACTGGCCTTCTCTTCCGAAAGTTGGTGATGGGATTTTACGTGTGTGCAAGATATTATGCGTGCGTTCACACACGAAACCTCGATTTATAGTCTCATTCGAAGGACTGTACAAAAAATGGAGTCAGAACCAATGTTAACTTCGAGGGAAAAATCCCCCTGTACCGAAACGGCCCGGCGGAGATTCCAACCCACAACCCCAGGATCACCAAGATTACGACTCCGGCGCTCTATCACTAAGCTATTCCGGATTTATTCCACAACATCGATAACTGGGGAATCACCATCAGCCCTAATCCACAACAACGAGAGGATTACATTGAATTTCAATCTGTAGCAATCAGAGAACTGCCTTGAACCTTAGTCTATAGCGTCAAGAAGGTTCTGGTCAACCTAAATCCATAGCAACAGAGGATTACCCCTAATATTAATCGGCGGCAGCGAGAAGATTCCTCGTCTTAATCCATGCTAACGGGAGTAATGACTCCAACGTTAAGACATTGCAAAGAAAGAATTACCTTCAACCGAAATCCAAAGCAACGAGAGGATTACCTACAACCCCATTAAGTCACAGTTTAGGCGAGAATAGCGATCATCCGTTCTCTCTCTCTCTCTCTCTCTCTCTCTCTCTCCTTCTCTCTCTCTCTCTCTCTCTCTCCTCTCTCTCTCTCCCTTCTCTTCTCTCTCTCTCCCTTTGTATCTCTCCTTCCCTCCACTTCTCTTTCTTTCTTGCCTTTGTCTCTGTCTCCCTCCATTCTGTCTTTCTTTCTGTCTCTGTGTCGTCACGTCTCTCTCTCTCTCTCTCTCTCTCTCTCTCTCTCTCTCTCTCTCTCTCCCCCCCCCTCTCTCTCTCCCTCTCATAACACCCACCTACATCTTCTAGCCCACCGACCCTCAACCCCACACCCACTTTCCCTACCCCCCCCCCACCCCCATTCTCCCCTGTGCCTTTCAATAGTAGAGTAGACGAGGACAGGGGCTAGGCGGGCAGGAAGAGGGGGGGGGGGGGGGGGAAAGAGAAGAAGAGAGTAGAGGGTGGCAATGCGTGGATCGACTAGCCAGACTGCATTGAACCGAGCAAGTCAGAGAATGTGGGGAAGTCGAGTGCAGCGCGTCTCGCCTTTCAGTTGCTGCGTATCACACACTGGCACAACATCTGTGCTTCCATCTCCGGCTCACAGACCTGTGCTCCAAAGGATGTGGCGGCGGCGGTGATGGTGATGGTGGTGATAGTGGTGGTGTCTGTGTGTATGTGGATACTTCCCTATGAACGCGAGGGATTCTCTTGTGTCCTCTTGTCTTCGGGCCACTGACCATTCCGATTATAACGAACGTGTGTGTGTGTGTGTGTGTGTGTGTGTGTGTGTGTGTGTGTGTGTGTGTGTGTGTGTGGTGTGTTGATAGATTGATGTACTTATTCATTTATTTTCACGTATTGTTTCTCCTGTTATTATTCGTTTATTCATTTATTTTTCTTTTATTTATTCAAGCACAAACACGAATGGCAGCTTTGCAGATCCAGTGCATTCCAGTCTTTTGTTTTCTGAAGGCAGATATTCATAACGTCAGGAAACGACCACTTCTATTTTCCACCGTACTTATGAAAACCTCTCGCGGCCAATATTACGTGTGCGTACCTCCCGTCCCATTATTATTCACCCACGTTAATTTGATGATTCGTCGGCCATTCGCCAGCCGTGTATGGGTTTACTCACTTCCAGCTGGTCATGCGTGCTATAGAACTGGTAGGCGTGATTGAAGATTGATTGTTCTGTAACGTGGACTCGCGTGCGTGAACATCACAAGCTCTGGAAGTCATTCTACTGTGCTGATGTCTCTCCGAGATATTCGGCCCACTATGTCGCCAAGACGTTGGGTGTTTTTTTTTTTTTTTAATGATATCTACATATAGCCGAGGCACGTGATAGTATGAACAGTATCGCCCTCTAAGGAGCAACGCTGCTAACATGTGGCGTATGATTAAGCCCATTACAATGATAACTCCAATTTGTTGTGAAGGTGAACTATGGTATTTGTTATCCCACATAGGTAGGTATATTACCGCATCAATTGTGTCACCAAGGTACATTATCATATGACTACAGTATCACGAATGCTCGGGAATACATCGCCTGAATTATCATATCTATTGTGTCAGCAATGTACATGATCATAACTACTGTGTCACCAGCGCTCAGGATCATATCGTGTGTATTGTGTCACCAAGGCTCAGTAAGACATAACAACTGTGTCACGAACGCTCAGGATCATATCGTCTGTATTGTATCACCAAGGCTCATAAAGACATAACACCTGTGTCACGGAAGCGCATTATCGTATCTACCTTGTCAACAAGGCAATTTTTCATGTAGATCACCAAGGCACATTATTTATGTGCACTGATACAGGCACACTACTATATAACAACTGTGCCACCAGGGCACATTATCAGTTATCACCAGGATACGTCAACGTATTACTGTTGCATCTCTAAACAAGGAACAAGTAGGGTAACTCTTACTCTTATGATGAAATAAATACATGCCCATAACGAATGCTGATTTCGACACCGAATCGCGCTGCAGAAATGACACAGCTAGACAGAGGCATAGAGACATGAACACAAACTAACATTTATTCGAGATTGGCACAGCCTTTTCGATCTTAAATAGAGTCAAGCAAACACACGGACGAACAGTAACAAATGCACGTAACCTCGGTTTGGTTGCCATGAAAGGACATCTTAGCTGAGGCAGGAAAGAGTCAACAGTAGATAACGAACAATTAGGGTAACTTTTGTTCTCATGATGAAATAAATACATGCCTATAAACTCCAGACGAATGCTTCTTACGACACCAAATCGCCTAGCAGAAATGACACCACAAAGCACACGGAACAAACAAGGAGTCCTCCCCCCTCCTCCCCCCCCCCCCCCCCCCCAAAAGCCATGTTCCAAGCTCGCGCATGTACCCTATACATGACACTTCTACACCGCTGCAACGACTGGAGAAATTTAAAAAAAAAACACAAACTAACATTATTCAAGACTGCCACAGTCTTTTCGATCTTGAATAGAGCCAAACAAACATACGGGCAAACAGTACCTCGGTTTGGTTGCTGTGAAATGAAATCTTAAATGAGGCAGGGAACAGTAAACAGGAAATAACGAACAAGTAGGGTAACTCTTGCCCCCATGATGGAAGAAATACACGCCCCTAACTCCCCCCAAAATTTTGCTTACGACACCGAATCGCCTAGCAGAAATGACAGCATAGAGCACACTGAACAAACAAGGCGACATCCGCACAAAAGGAAGCAAAAGTTACCCTAGAGTAAGATTGATCATATCACCTATTGTACTGAACATAATACATTATCGTGTTATTATCTATCGCACTCCAAAGGTACAATAACATTATTTTCCCTACCACAAAAGCACCTTATTGACTGTATCTCCAAGAAAAGTTACAACGATAGAATTTGTTGTAATACAAACATATACAATTACCATGAAATGAATGGCTGAATGATCTTTACATTGCTACAAAGGTACATTATATTGACATTTTTTCATGTACTACAATGGTATATTGTAATGATTTTAGTTATTGTTTTACAAAGATGCATAAAATCAATTTAGATAACGGAGCTACAAATGTACTCAGTGATATTAATATGTGCTACAAAAGTAAACTATAATGAACGTATTACTGTGCTACAAAGGTACACTGTGACGAATTATTCTGTACTACAAAGTTACACCATAATAATGCCATTACCGTTGCACAATAATACACTGCAATGATATAACATACACTACAAGGATATTCTATATAATGATATTATAACTGCACTACGCAAAGGTACGTTACAATGATTTTACTGTTCTGCAAAGGTACACAACAATGATGTTGTTACTGCGCCTCAGAAGTATACTCTAAAGATATTACCCTGTACAACAAAAGTACGCTCAAATGAAATCTTATCATGCATTACAAATGCGCACTATGATGGTATAGTAGTGTACAACAAAGGTACATTATAACGATATAATTCTGTGCTACAAAGATGCGCTATCAAAAATGTTGTCATATACTACACAAATATACTACTGTGATAATTTTTCTCTGCTACAAAGGTACGTTGTACTGATATCGCCACGTATAACAGAGACACACTATATGATATTATCGCATGATACAAAGATACACTGCGATTAAATTACGACCGAACTACAGTCTTGCGCCAAACTGGTAATGTCTACTACCGCAACCGGTCAACGAACGGATGTCACGTGCGGTCTGTTACTGTACATTGACCACTGTGGCTTATTTCCGTCTCGAACCAGACAATTGACATAAATATTCATAAATGCATCTGTGAAAAAATATATATTGATGATTTCAAAACCGAAGAAATGGCACACACCTATCAGCAAAATCAATCGATTTTTTTTTCTTTCTTGCTACCTCGGTTTTGTTTTGGGTTTTTTTCTGTTTTTTTTTTTCTTTTTTCTTTTTTTTCTCGTTTTTTTTTCCCTTTTTTTTTTTGAGTGGTGGTAGTGGTGGTGGTGAGGATGTTTGTTTGTTTGTTTGTTTTCCCAAATGGTCTCTCTCTCTCTCTCTCTCTCTCTCTCTCTCTCTCTCTCTCTCTCTCTCCTCTGTATATAGGAAAAGCCAAAAGAGACATGATGATTCAGGAGATGAGAAAAGAAGAAGACCAAAAAAGACTCCAAAAAGCAGTCCAGCAGAGCCAGCAAGGGCAATGGACAACGTGGGAGAATGCACTCCAAAGAAGTCTCACTTGGAATGACATTTGGCACATGGCCCCTCTCAGGATCAGCTTCATTCTCAGATCTGCATATGACCTTCTGCCCTCAAATGCAAACCTGGTGAAGTGGGGGAAAACAGACGATCCTGCATGCCCCCTCTGCCATGAAAAACAAACAGTGGAGCATGTTCTAAGCTCATGTAAAGTAGCCCTGGCTCAAGGAAGGTACACATGGAGGCACAACCAAGTGCTCAAAGAGATTGTACAAGTAGTCTGGGCTAGTACCAACACCACAAAAGGGAGAATCAGGACTCCAAAAGCACCCGCAACATTCTTCACGGCAGGAGGCAGCAAATCATGGCCAAGAACAACAGTGCCACTCGAAACATGCAGGCAGAGTCTGCTAGATGGGGCAGATGACTGGGAGTGCACTGCAGACCTCCCAGAATGGAAGAGTCACCCAGAGATCATCAACAAGAGTGGCATGAGACCAGACATAGTAGTCCACTCTAAGTCAACCAAGCAGCTGATCATGATCGAGCTCACGGTGCCATATGAGAACAGAATGGAGGCAGCTCAAATCTACAAGACTGAAAAGTATGCTGATCTGGCAAACAGCCTGAGGAGAGAAGGCTATCAGGTCAAAGTCCTCACTGCAGAAATTGGAGCTAGGGGATTTGTAGGAACGTCTGCATACAGCCTCATGAAACAGCTCTCAGTTGCAGGGAAGGAAAAAAACCAGAGCCCTGAAAGCAATGGCAGAAGCGGCAGAGAGGTGTTCAAGCTGGATCTGGTCAAGGAGGAACAAAAGTGAACTTCATAAGGCTTAATTTCCCTACAAATATCAGGTGTCCCTGTGGCTCAGTGGTTAAAGCGCGAGTCATTAAGTAGAAAATGAGCATGTCCAGAGGGTCATGGGTTCGAATCCCAGCCATGGCTCGTCCCAAGATGGGGGAAAAAAAAAGGGGGCAGCAGAGGGACATCCGGAGTCATGAACCGGGTGTGGCCCAACCCCCCTAGAGTGTCAGGAGATAAGGGCCGAAACACTTGCTTGAAGGGGGCTTCTCTTCTGAGGACTCCTGCTGCCACGCTCTCCACGAGTTTCTTTCTACTATATATATATATATATATATATATATATATATGTGTGTGTGTGTGTGTGTGTGTGTATGCATATATATATAGAGAGAGAGACAGACAGACAGACAGAGACAGAAAGAGAGATAGATAAATAGATAGGTAGACCTATAGATAGATAAATAGACAGTTTAGATGTACATGTATATAGATATAAATATACATGTACACAGACACACATACACACACACATACGCGCGCGCGCGCGCGCGCGCGCGTGTGTGTGTGTGTGTGTGTGTGTGTGTGTGTGTGTGACCGTGTGTCCGTACATGACATGTGTGCAGTTAATACAGCTCATATTCTCAGCTAAATTCACACTGTGCGCAGCTGAATTGTGCGTGTCGACTTTCGAGTGACGGTCATTCGACCCACGGGCCTTCCATCACCTCCAGACGATAGACATCCAAGTGACGTCGTCGATAACGTAGTCATTATGTGACGTCGGCAACGTTACGGTCATTATGTGACGTCGACGATAATGACAGGTTTGCGTTAGGGTCGGTGTAAGTGGGGAGGCGGGCTCGCTCAGCTTAGCACCGCCGGCGTCCATTGTGACGCCGCCTCCGTCGCCGGGATTTAAACCGCCGGGCATTGATACGGGGCGACAAGCGGGAACACTGCTGCCCCAGATCCCCAGACACTAAAGACATAATGACCCCCTCCCGTGCTCTCTAGATCCCGCCGTCAGGAAGGAAAGAAAAAAAAGACCAAGACCCGAACTGTTCACGTCACTTCTTCACGTCTCTCTCTGTCTCTCTCTCTCTGTGTCTCTCTGTCTTTGTCTCTCGATCCAGCACTGGGCAGAGAGCTTCTTAGCGTTGGCGGAGATTCCCTGTCGCGCGTCTGTGAGTGAAGTGTCCTTCCACTATCGTCGTCGTCGTCGTCGTCGTCGTTCTTTTGTTGTGGTGGTGGTAGTGGACGATACAGACAGCAGCGCCAAGCAAAAGCAGCCAGTGTGTCACGAAGTGGTGGTCTGTGCTCCGTGACGTCATGGGGACCGAATCGCCGAACGAGAAGGAGTCCTGGTTGACTGAAGGTGACAAAGACGAGGAAGAGGAGGTGGTGATGAAATACAATGGGACGGTTCATGGCAGGTAGGGTCAGGGCGTGACGAATGAAGATGGTGTTAGTGTTGATGATGATGATGATGATGATGATGATGATGACGATGATGATGAGAGGAGTGGGGGAGGAAGCAAAAGAAGAGGAGGAGGAGGACGATGTTGTTGTTGTTGTCGTACCCTGGCTAAAAGACTCCAGGGATCATCCAAACAGCCGAAGTACTTGAACACTATGGTACAAATGCATCAGCTGGGGATGAGAACATTACGTGTGTGACCGTTTTTGATTACCCCGCCACATGGGAGGACGATGATGATGATGGTGATGGTGGTGATGATGATGATGATGATGATGATGATGAGAGGAGTGAGGGAGGAAGCAAAAGAAGAGGAGGAGGAGGACGATGATGATGATGGTGATGATGATGATGATGATGATGATGATGATGATGATGATGAGATGATGATGATGACGACGACGAGGAGGGCGAGGAGGGGGAGGAGGAAGGGAAATAAGAGGAGGAGGAGGATGACGATGATGATGATGATGATGATGATGATGATGATGATGATGATGACGAAGAGGTTTGACGACGACGACGACGATTACAACGACGACAACGACGACGACGACAATGATGATGATGATGATGATGACGATGACGATGGCAAAAAACTGCTGTCGTAGGTAGCCTCATAGCGACATGATGACATGATTTTCGGGTTCTCACCTGCGGTTTCCACAGAAGAAATTAAGCAACTTTAATGTGGGTATGTTTTAGAGGTAGGGATGGAGGATACTGCTACAGGAACGATACTAAAGACGAAAAGGCACAAAGGGAGAAAAAATGAAACCGGTAGTCTCTCTGTCTTTTTTTTCAGTCTACCAGTTCTGTTTCATTTCTAGCCAAGTACGTGATTTTTTTTCTGCCCCAGTCTTTGTCTGTTCGCTTGTCTTTTCTCTTCTTTTTTTTTTTTCCTTCAGCCATTCAAAGAATCATTCCTTGATTAATTCGAACAATTTCTTCCACTGATTGCTCCAGTTACCACCCCATTGCGTTCATCGTTCATGCATTTATTCATTCTGTCTTTTTTTTTCTTAGGTTTTTCTTCCCCCATCTTTGGTTTCTTATTCTGTGTGTGTGCGTGTGTGTGTGTGTGCGTGCGTGTGTGTGTGTGTGTGTGTGTGTGTGTGTGTGTGTGTGTGTGTGTGTGTGTGTGTGTGTGTGTGTGATTTCTTTTTTTTCCTTTTTCCCCAAGTCCGTCCATCATGCTTTCCGTCCTATTTCCGCCACCGGCATTAAAGGTTCTCTTCTCCTTCAAACACACACACACACACATACACACGCGCGCGCGCGCCCGCGCACGTGCACTGCCGCACGCACGCCTGCACGGAATCAGGCGTGCGCGCGCACACACACACACACACACACACACACACACACACACACACACACACACACACACACACACACACACACACACTCGTTCACCCCCTCTCTCTCTCTCTCTCACACACACACACACACACACACACACACACACACACACACACACCACACACACACACACACAAAACGTGTGCAATTCGAGTGTATCTTTTACATGCATAAATTTCTTAAGAACTAAAACAAAAAGCATAGTGAACGATACTATGAAATTTCGATGAACATCTGAATGTTACATGCAATAAACCAATCTATTCATGTACGTGTATTGCACACGCACGCGCGCGCGCGCGCGCACACACACACACACACACACACACACACACACACACACACACACACACACACACACACGACAGTATTCTTTTAAAATATGTTTTTAAAAAAGGGGGATTTTGCCTATATTAGCAACAATACAATAATATTACAGCCTGCCCCTAGCAATGGCATTGTTTTAGATAAAAACATAAATAATATAATCAATATTTTAAGCATCGCAACATTTTTTGTCATCTGACATTAGTTCGGTTATCAATGCGTCAAAAATACACAGCATGGTCATAATTTTGTCTTGTCCTTTGTTTGTTGTTTTCCTTGAATACGGCAATACGTTCCTAACGTATGTTTGTATTCTCACATTGAATCTATGGTTCAACTGGCTAAAAACCCTTGCAATTTCGATTTAATTTGGTTATTCTTACATGAATCAATACAATAGACAGCGGCCCATAACCTAATTTATAACAACTTGCTTTGTCATATGTGTTTAGCAAGAGTTCAGGACTGAAGGACAGCCCATCACAATGTTCTGTAGTCTTTCCCATATTTGTCTCACTCTTAGGTAATAAGGTAATATTGTTTGTCGCCTAGCCGACCGCAGAGGAAGATAACCGCGTTGACGTCGACTCACAAGTCATTAAAAAAAAAAAAACCTGATTCACACAGTCCTTTAAAATTCACCTTCTAAAAACGCACCGGAAATTTGGTTTAAGATCTTTTTTCTGTAAAATCTTAGATCAGATGAAAAATGTCAATCTCCCTCAGAAACTCAAAGATCACATCAGGTGGGACATCTCTGAAAAAGGTTTTCATGGCGTCTGCTGTAAAATGTTTATGTCTCACACCATGCAAGTCCCAACACTCTCTAGAAGAATGTTTCATTGTGAGTGGTACATGACATGGAATGCACCACGGAGCTTATTCACCTTTTAAAAGATAAGAATGGGTGTGAAAGGAGTGGCCTGTATGCAAACGGCACAAGACTATCTCTCTCTTATCAAAAAGCCGTTGAAACTGGACAACGCCTTGGAGAATCTTGAATGGTGTCCTCTTCTATTTTACAAAACCTCTTTCTATCATAATCATCAACGACACAAAATATTTTAAATGGAAGATGTGTTACTAAGAGTATGTGACGTGATCTCGGCTAGAACCATTTTGTTTTCATATTTTAGGGTTTTTCCCTATGTGATCTCTCAGTCAGTTTGTGTAACACACTTAATTTCCCAGTTCTTAGAAAATCTTATGTATCTTACATTTCTTTCCGTTTTTCAATCCCCATCCCGCCCCCCCCCCGCCCCCACCCCCCAAGAAAAGACAAAGGAAATTGTAGAAAATTTCATCTCCTTCTAAAGCACAAATATAATTTGTAAACCTTTAATATTTTCATCGCTATATTTTTAGATTTTGCGTTTTCTTTTCATTTGTATTATCTAATTGCTGTTAATGCAGATCAAGTCGTTAAGATAATTATTTTGATACATCTTACTTTTTTTTTACCAAAATTCATCGTCTTAACAGTTGTTTAATTGTTTAAACAATCTTATGAAAAAAAGAAGTGGAGTCGTATGATTTTTGGTCTCTTGATTATACTCAAAAATGATTTTTTAACGACTATTTTCTATTCATTTTTTTTTTCTTTCACTCGTATTGTGTCTTTGTAAAATTATTTCATCTTTTTGCATATGGCAAGGTTGTTAAGACAGTTCATTGATATTTCCGACTTGTTCACAACTTTCTCGTGTTTTAGGAAGTAACCGCTCTCATTCAGCATAAATTCTTTTCACTGTAGGCGCAGACCAAAACAAAATGGAACTTCATACGTTCGTGTTGATTAACCCCATTCTCGCTGATCTCACAGAAAAGTCTCACAATGCTGTTAACCTTTATACCCAGCTCTCATGACGACCTCCATTTTGATTTCACCTCCACGTTAATGTCCGTGGAGAGCTTATGCCTGTATTTGTTGTCGGCTCCGCGACAAAGCCATTATTGTCGTCAGGAGGCGATTTAGCAAGTAGTGGGAACGCGTTCCCAGATTTCCTGAACTTCCAATCGTGAAATCTGGGAACTGGTGTGAAATCTGGGAACGTCTCAGAAGCAAGAATATTGTTGATCTTTGATTTTTCATGCAAATTTCTCTTGCAATCACGCCAAGAAGGCCTCAATAGAAGGCCTCAGAAACAAACAAAAAAAGTTTTTAATTCCTCTATTTTGTGAAAATTTGTTGAAATTACGCAAAGAAGGCCTCAGAAAGAGAGTACTTTGTGAAAATCATGCCAAGAAATTAATGTGAAAAAAAAGTGACAAGAAGGCCAAAGTTCTCAATTACACCTAAATAAATTGTTTCCTACCTTATCTTGAAAATCCATTCTTCTTTCTTCTTCTTTCTGCCCTTCTGAGCTCTGAAAGACCACGTTCCCAGATATCACGGGCCTTCCCAGATATCACAGTACATTTTGGGAACGCGTTCCCAGAAAAATCTGTGATATCTGGGAAGCCTTCCCAGATATCACGTTCCCAGATTTCACGCGACACCGTCACTACTGAACACAACGGGACTGACTTGGCCGCAGTGCAGTGTGTCCTCTGGCTGGTTGCCTTGTGATAGGATGATATTGATTGCTCCCTGTGGCGTGTTGGTGTTATGTCTGTGACAGGACAGTCTGGGTGTGGGTGTGCATGAGGAGGCTTAATGTGCAGAATAGGGTTGGTGCTACTGAGAGGGCGGAACAGAAGAGGCAGAAAGGAAAGAGTCAAACGCATGGCTGTTTGATATCGCTGTCGTGTGATGTTGCGTTCCTCCCTTCCTCCTTTTTGCTTTTCCCCTACCAACCACCCCCTTCCCACCCTCCCTCCCTCTCTCTCTCCTCTCTCTCTCTCTCTCTCTCTCTCTCTCTCTCTCTCTTCATGAAAAGTGATGGTATGGGAATATGGAAGTTAAAGTTGCAAATTCTTACAAATATCTCGGAGTAATGTTTACCACCAAGCTCAGTTTAAATGGTGCATGGCCAGAGGCATGTAGAAAAGGGAAGAAGGCAGTCATTGAAGTTCTTAAAGCCATGAACAAATGAAGATCCATTGATTTTACTGGAAGTTATTTGATACACAAATCGAGCCTATCCTGACTTATGCGGCCAGAAATATGGGGTGCTGTAGATTATAAGCAGACAAAAACTGCACATATATTTGCTGTAAAACGTTTCTTTTAATGTACCGCTCCATTCTTCCAACACAATTGCATATGGTGAAACTGGCAGATATCCACGGGGAATCAGAACAACCATTAACAGTGTTAAGTATCGGTTAAGAAGCATTAAGTTACCCATGATAAGATTATGTAGACAAACGTATGAAATGCTATCGCGGCAACACGAAGAGGGAAAGCAGAATTGGATCCACAACATCAGAAGAGTTCTTACTGAGAACGGATCTGATATTGTTTGGATCAGCCAAGGCGTTAGAAGTGACGTTGCTTTTATCTCGGAATTTAAAGATCGTATAATCAGTTCATAATACGCAAAACTGGCACTTTCATATGGAGAAAAATGCGAAATATTGTTGGTATTCCGCATTTAAAAAAATTTTCAGCCTGAAAAAAATATATTGCAGTCATAACAGATAAGTGGCATCAAAGTCTTCTGGCCAGACTGAGAATGAGAACTATCGGATTAAATGCTAAAAGATGGTTTATTGACGATCAAGAACAGACCATTTGTGTTTAATGTGTTATAAAGAAGCTGAAGATGAACAACATTTTTTATTTTATAGCTCTGAGTATGATCCAGTACGAAGTAATTATAATTTTTCTCTACCTGTTTCTCAAAAAGGCATGATTTAGAAGCAATTCTTGCATCTTAAAATGAGGAGATCATAATATCGCTGGCAAATTGCATTAAGGAAGCAAACAACATAGGGAACAAAAGAATCTCATCTGTCCGACACTAATCAAGAGCACAAGGCGATAGTCAATCTAGGAATGAATTATAAAAAAAAGGAAATTAACTTGGGTTATAAATAGACATATACCAAGAAGATAACTAATTTACAATAAGTTTGAACTAGTGATGAACGTATACATTTAAAATAGTCAGAGATGGATGGTAGAGTTTGGCATTTATTTTTGCTTTTCGTGTGTGTGAGTGCATCCATGGATGCAGAATGTTACCTAAAAAATGTTCAAGATAAAAGTAGTTCGATGTGTGTGTGTGTGTGTGTGTGTTCACGAAACTATCTTTATGGAGTAATAATTCCTTATTTTCTGCTCGCCGCAGGTAGGTTATGAATTGTCTCCCTTGGCACTAGGGCTGTAAAAAGCTAAAGCCAATGAAAATGTGTCAGTGTCAGCCAGTGTCTCTCTCTTCATCTTCTATCTTGCTTCCGTCCCTTCTTTGTATTTGATCTGTCTTTCTTCCGTTTTTTTTTTCTTTTTAATTCTTCTATTCTATTCTGTCTGAATTTCTTCTTCTTCAGTACCCTTTCTCGTCTTTTTTTTAATTTTTTTTTCCTTTTTCAGTTTGTTTGGGTTTTTTTTTTGTCGTTTGTTTCTTTTTCTTTTCCTCAATACTTTTCCTCAATACTTTTCCTCAATACTTTTCCTCAATACTTTTCCTCAATACTTTTCCTCAATACTTTTCCTCAATAAAAAAAAAAAAAAGTCGATTGAGTTTGGTCTTTGTATGCTGTGAGTTTTGAGCAGTGTATATTATTTCTAAACATTGAAATCTGACGCAGAAAAGGTGTCATAACTTCAAAGCAACCCTGACTGCTCCTGCTCAAGATTACGCTTGCCGTCCTACCCCGAAAGTGCTCACGTGTGTCCTAATCTAATGTGGGATGCCGGTACTAAAGTGGGAGAGTGCGTTCAAGAGAAAAGGCCACTTTAGCGCGCTAATTAGGCGGGCTGTATCTCTCTCTCTCTCTCTCTCTCTCTCTCTCTCTCTCTCTCTCTCTCTCTCTCTCTCTCTCTCTCTCTCTCTCTCTCTCTCTCTCTCTCTCTGTGTTTCTGTTGCGGTCTCCGTCTCTTTGTCTCTGTCTTTCTCGAGTGTCTCTGTTTCTGTCCCTCCTCTCTCTCTCCTCTCTCTCTCTCTCTCTCTCTCTCTCTCTCTCTCTCTCCTCTCTCCTCTCTCTCTCTCTCTCTCTCTCTCTGTTTTTCCTCTCTACCTCATGGGCTGTGTACCCTCCTCCGAATGTTATTTCTTGACATAGGAAGTTCTTTTATAGAAACATATCAAAGTGTTATATGCAGTCTGATCATTTTGTTGGCTGTGTGTGTTATACGTTTTGTTTGTTTGTTTGTTTTCCTAAATCATATTTGTTCTATTATCTCTTATTCTAGGGCTGGTGGCCTGAAGAATTAAAAAAAATTGTTCTTGTTCTGTCCTTGTTATCACCCCCACTCCCCTTTTTTCATTGAAAAGTGCATCTCTCTCACTCTCTCTCTCTCTCTCGCTCGCTCGCTCGCTCGCTGAGTTTGTAAATTGCTTTCCGCGCGCAACGAAACTTTCTCGTACCAACGATTTATTCTGTGCATGTGGGCAACGTTTATGACAGTTCTTGTTCATTATTTCTCTCTGTCTCTTTATTGAGAGCCAGATGTAAATAAACCAATTAGCGCTCATTCTCTTCTTCTGGAGCCGATAAGAAAGTCGTGCATGTCCATCCTGTCACTCGTAGCCCCAACCCTCTGGTCTCCCTTACTCCCTCCCCCCGCCGCCCCCCCCCCCCCCCTCCACCCGCCACCCCCATCCCCCTCTCCACTCGTCTCTTTTTTACTCTTCCCTCACTCCGTACTCCTTCCCGACACTCCAAACTGCCCGATCACTTGCAAGTGCTTTCTCTCCGTTTGATCGCCCATGAGGAAGGGGGTGGAGCCCCAGTGAAGTCTGAGAAGAGGGTGAGGATAGAGAGGGTGAGTAGGTTGAAGAGAGAAGAAACGGGAATGTTAGGGACGGGAGAGAGAGGGAGAGAAGGGGGGGGGGGGTGACGGACCCCTCTGTTGTTCGCCTCAATTAACTGCAGCCAGTAGGAAAGACGTATTCCGCTCACTTCACGTCACTTCCAGGACGTGACGACAGCTTCACGATTGCCACTTCCGCTCCACTAACCTTGCAACGCCGGTCTTTTACGTTGAGGCGCTGCTGGGGTGTCCATTTTCTGCTATTTATTTCTTGATTCTTTCGAGGCTTTAAAGACACCCCCGACTCCCCACAAAGCGATACAAAAGAGTTCCCCTTTCGTTTCCAGTTCTTTTTTTCCCCTTCTCGTCTCTTTATTCTTGTATTTTCAGCTTGGTATCTTCTTATTCTCCCTTCCTGTCTTTCCTTTAATTTATCAACGCATCCTTCCTAATCCGTCCTGCCTTCTCCTTCTCCTTCTCTCTTCTTCTTCTTCTTCTTCTCTCCTCTCCTCCTCCTCCTCCTCCTCCTCCTCTCTTCTCTCTTCTTCTTCTTCTTCTTCTTCTTCTTCTTCTTCTTCTTCTTCTTCTTCTTCCTCCTCCTCCTCCTCCTCCTCCTCTCTCTCCTCTTCTTTTTCTTCTTCTCTCTTCTTCTTCTTCTTCTTCTACTTCTTCCTCCTCCTCCTCCTCCTCCTCCTCCTCTTCTTCTTCTTCTTCTTCTTCTCTTCTCTTCTTCTTCTTCCATCACTTCTTCTTTTATTCTTTCTCTTAGTTTTCTTTCCTTCCTTTTTGTTCTTTCTTTCTATTTCCTTTCTGCCCTTTGATCCATCCATTTATCGCCGCCTTCTTTCGCTCTTTTTTTTTTATTGCAGTGTCCTCCTTCCTTCATCCTTTCCTTTTAATTTCTTTCGATTTGTTTCTTTGGATCTTCCCTGTTAGAGCTCCGATCCGAGTGATCTTTCCCTGGCTTGGAAATTCTAAACCTTCCTGTGATAGTTGGCCTATGATGGATATTTTTCTATTTGTTGAGGAAAATTAATGTTGAAATATGTGCATGTTTTGAAGAAAGACATTCACATTCACGTGGGAAAAAAACCCGCGAAATATTGATGAATTTCGACACACCTTTGTCTCTTCTGTTTTGAAGGAACTTAGCTAGATCTTTGCTCCATGTTGACGAAATTGTGGCAATTTTTTTAAAATCCATTTTGAAGGGATTTGGCCACGTCTTTGCCTGGTCTATTTTGAAAGAAGTGCGTGTGTCATCTTGTTAAGTTGTTAGTAGTTTCTCGTTCGAACTTGTGGATATCAGATTGTGTGTGAGTCTGACTAGCAGCGAAGATACGTTCGTGGAGTGTTCTCGAAGACAACTGAGCTGCAACGAGAGGCGTTGTCACACTACAACAAGACTGGGAGAGAGAGAGTAACAAGCGAGAGTAATAAGAGAGAGTGATAAGCTTGTTGTCACTGTCAGACCATTCTTTGGTGAGACGTCAATGAGCAGTTCTTAGATGGGGTTAAAACATGGCTGTATTTAAAAGTCTGGACCACTAATCTGGCAGCGGAGTTGCGAACTTTTTGTAATTTGACGAGATCCTCTTCCTGAATCAACCTGATCTAAATGGGTCACAGACTCTAATTTGAAGAGCACAAATACACAAAACCAGACTGCTGAAAGAGTCTGTAGAGAGAAGATGAGAAGCTGTGCCAGTGAAACTCATTTCACATAAAGCCGAACGGAAAATCTGTCTTGCTTGTAACACGAAGCACATGTTTTGTAACAGAAAAACCAAGTTTCTAACAGATGGAGACAGGGGGATCTGACCGCCAGAGACGGGATGGAACTGGGTCAGGGAGCCGGGAACTCCTGGCAAGAACAGCTGTCCAACAAAAGGTGGCTGTAACTGTCCGATTTCTATGGAACACGTGTGTTACTTTGCACACGCTTTTTTTTGCGGTCATATGTCGTTCAGTGACCTTTAAAATCTGGTTGATTATCTTCACATGATTGCGAAGCTTTGCACATTCGAGAATTCTACGCTTTTATACTGACTTCCATAAAAAACGCGAAAATTTGAAAGGCTATTTTTCGGGTGAAAAGGGGTGACTATACAATATTGAACCATTGTGGCAAGTTGTTTGGGTCCAAGACTCACGTGCAGTGAAAAAATTGTGTGAGCAACACATCATTCCGGGCATTGGAGGGTCAACAAAAATGGCAAACTGGTTGCTGCATGTGAGGCACGTGCACACCATGCAGAGCAAAGTTAACCAGCGACAAGTACGCAGGCATGCAGCCTTTATAAAGCCGCGCTACAAGGTTCAGGTAACGACTTTCCGTCTGAAGGCTACAGAGATGCCAAGACTACGAGCAGAGGAACGCAATCGTGCCCTAGGCCATCTGGAGGCTGGTGTGGATGCCAGGCAGGTCGCCAACATCTTTAACGTCCACATCTCAACCATCTATCGTCTGCAGTACCGCATGCGAGTCACTGGTACCACTGATGATCGTCCCCGGCCAGGCCGTCCTTGGGTCACTACACAAAGAGAGGATCGCCATCTTGTTCGAACCCATCTGTGGGACAGGCGGCAAACAGCCACTAACACTGCTCAACAGGTGCCTGGGAATCTCCAGCAACGAATCAGCCTCAACACTATGCGGGGCATCTTCAGGAGAACGGGCTGGCATGTAGGCGTCCTCACAGAGGTCCGGTACTGACACCAAGACACCGGCAGGACAGGCTGCAGTGGGCACAAGCCCGAATCAACTGGCGCAGGCAGTAGTAGGGACGCATACTGTTCTCAGATGAGAGCCGTTTTTGTATTGACATGGCTGACGGTCGTGTCAGAATATGGCGTCGACCTGGTGAACGCTATGCTGACTCCTGTGTGGTAGAGCGGAAGCCCTGGGAGGCCCGAACGTTATGATATGGGTGCAATTGGCATTAACCACGCCATAGGACCAGTCATCTTTCAGAACATTGGTCCTGGTCGCGGACAGGGTGTCAATGCACAGCGCTACATCAACCAGGTGCTCAGACCCCATGTTGATCCTTTTTTTGCGCAACACCCAAACTGGACATTCCAACAGGACAATGCAAGACCACACACCGCCAGGGCCACCCAGCAATTTCTTCAGCATAACAACGTCAATATGCTGCCCTGGCCAGCCCTCAGTCCCGATTTAAACCCAATAGAACAATTTTGGGATGAACTTGGCAGACGGTTGGACCTCCTGCGTCCACGACCAGCAACAGCGGCTCAACTTCACCAGGCCATCGTCCATGTGTGGGCTGGTGTGCCAAGGGGACGCATCAACCACCTGGTCCACTCAATGAGCCGCAGGTGTCAAGCAGTTGTCAACGCAAATGGTGGCCACACACGGTATTAGGACTTCAAGCTGGTTTGTCACGTGACCTTGGATTTTCCACACAAAAGACATATTGCTGATGACATTTTCACACATTACCGGTGTAATGAATCAAATCACGTTGAATTCTCGCTTTCACTCTGTACAATTGTGACCAATAAAATTCACCCCCAACCTTCAGCTTGTTTTGTTTTCGCGTTTTTTATGGAAGTCAGTATATGTTCTGGCTGCGTTCAGTCAGTATTAACCTACGGGTGCCAGAGCTCGTGTCTGCCTTGACCGCATACATTTTGTCACGGTCCGTTTCTGCAAATAAGTCGCTGTTTGTCTGTATATTCATACTATACGATGTAAGTGGTCCCCTCCCCTCATGCTTATCTGTTTATCTACATTATGAGGTGAAACTGATGGTCAAAGGTAAGTGAACTTTCCATGGATACCTGTTTATTCATAATACAAGATGTACATGATTATGCGAAATACTTTTAAAACATATCATGCGGCCTAAAATATCATTTTCAGTAAAACAACACTTTAAATAAAGTTTATTGATTAACAACAGATTTAAAGAATGCTGAAACATGCTCGAGAGCGTTTGCACTTGCAGATCAGGCTATGATTAAGGTTTGGTTCCCAACCAACGGGCGTAAATAATCATACCAAACAATAAAATCACAGCTTGCATCTTTGAAGTCACCGTTCTCTTTGGAAGACCCTTGAAGTCACACGACATGCATGCAGAGTGAGACAGCAGAATCAAGAGTTTCAGACTGAAAACTACCCTACCTCAGAGTGATTGTAGGGGACGGAGGCCCATATCTGCACGTTGTGTAGCATTGGCCACCATCGGTGACTGTACAGAAATAGGCCAGGAATGTGATTCACACCAGACATATGATTGTTAGCACGCTGGAACTCAGATCTTGGACAGGTGATAAGAAGAAGAGAGAGATAGGGGGGGGGGGGGGGGGTGACTAACGCCCTCCACTTCCCCACTCCTTTTCGCCTCCCCACCCCAGCCTCCACCCCGACTTTACTTCCACTCCCACCGCGCCCTATCTTCGTCTCTCCTCCTCGCGAGGTTGGTTATTTCGCGGGTTTGCCCTCCAAACCCATCCAGCGTGATATGACATAACCCTCCCAGAAGAATCCGACTATGGAGCTTACATCTTACAGTTTTCGACACTGACATCATGGGCAAAACGATTGGAGCAATACCAAAAAAAAAAAAAAGATTGTGTGTGTGTGTGTGTGTGTGTGTGTGTGTGTGTGTGTGTGTGTGTGTTTTCTGGGGGGGGGGGGGGGGGGTATAAGTTAGCCGCCTGCGGGGTTTGAACCCTCGATGTCTGATTGCGAAGTCGATACTCCGCCACTGAGCCGACCTATCCCCCAACTGCCCACCCCAATCACCTCTACATCCTTACTCTGTCCCTACCACACTACTACTTCATCTCTTTCCCCTTCCCCACTTCCCTGCCAGCCCCTCTCTCCCTCCCCACACCCCCTTCTCTTCCTCCCCATCCCCCTTCCCCTTCAGCCGTGCCCTGTCCTGCCTTCACGTATTAAGCCCAGACTCCTTTCGTTCGCCACATTGAACTTCCGATCTACTAAAGACGCGCCCCAATAGCAGGAGGATTCCACATCACGTCACTTCCGGGAAGTGACTTACCTTAACCATTACCACTTCCGTTACTTTGGTCGTAAACGTAGTCTTGAGACACGCGGGAACTGACGATCAAGTGACTGATCGATCGATTGGTTTATTTATCAGTTTTTAAGCATTTGTGAATTATTCGTTTCAAAATTTTACAGATCGACAGGAAACGGATTACTGGGTAAAAAGGCCGATGGCACAAAGGCACAAGGTGGAAGGGGAGGAGGGGCAGGAGAGAACGGGTAGACAAAAAAGCACAAACGCTCCGTTGAAATGCTCCCTTACGATTTGTGAGACTGGTTTGTAAACACAGGCGAGTGGGAATGCGACTGCATATATTTAGGTATGGGCCTTATTACGTTTAATTCACTTATTAACTTTTTTTTCCTTCCTGTCCTCCCGTGTTTTTTTTCTTTCATTTACAAATTTTGGGTCTTTCTTTCTTTATTCTAATTTTTTCTTTTTTCCTGTTCCCAACGTTCCTTTCATTCTCTTATCTCTTTCTTTGGGTTCCTTTCTTTCTTTCGTATTCCGTTCTTTCCTTCTTTCTTTCCTTCTTTCTTTCTTTCTTTCTTTCTGTATTGCTTATTTGTTTTGCATTTCAGAGTATAGTTGATACTCTCTTACTGACGCAGTGGATTTTCTGTGTCTGCTACGCATTGTGTGTCTGTTTAACAAACAAACACAGGAAAGTAAATTAGGGCTCGTCTCTTGCTCTCGATCGGACTGTCTGTCTGTCTGTCTGTCTGTCTCTCTCCATCTCTCTCCTCTCTCTCTCTCCTCTCTCTCTCTCTCTCTCTCTCTCTCTCTCTCTCTCTCTCAATACACTCATGTCTGTCTGGCTGTCTCTCTCCTCTCTCTCTCTCCTCTCTCTCTCTCTCTCTCTCTCTCTTCTCTTCTCCTTTTTTTCTTGGCCTGCGGCAGTACGTCAAATATCGTCTTCGTGTGTACAAAAATTAGCCTTTGAAGGCCAAGAACAGTTTCGTGTGGTGTCGATGACAGCACACTGAAATCCCATTATCAGGAGACTTGTCTGTCGTCGTACCCGACACGCCGGTACTGTGAGACTGTGTGAGAGACACACTGCAAAGTGCAAATAAGAGCCACGAATCTTGGATCTATGATATAAAACAATTTTGTCTTTGGTTTTCCTGATGGTGTTTTGTTTATTGCTGTGTCCCACGATCACCTCTTACTTTTTTTTCATCTACCCCGTGTATATTGGTCTATTGCAGATTTTGTTTCTGTGTACGGACGATTCATTCCTGTGTGTCTGTACAGGCTATATGAGCAAGCTTGGATCATCCTTTTTTTTTTTTTTTTAATGTCTCCGTATCTGTTCTAAGTGCTCTGTGTTGGTATTTTTTGATAGGTGATTTGGTGTCGTCAGCAACATTCGTTCGGTGTCATAGGTATGTAATTATTTCATCATGGGAACAAAGTTACCGACTTGTTCGTTGTTTACTGTTTACCCTTCCCCGCCTCAATTAAGATTTCCTTACTTACCTGTCTAACCGAAGTTACCTCGTCCCTGTGTTTGTCTGACTATGTTGAAGATCAAAAAAGCTGTACCCAGTCTTGAGTACGTGTTAATTTTTGATTGTTCATCTCTCCCAGTTGTTGCTATGTACATGTGTCTGGTACAGGATGTATGAGCAAGCTTAAAGCAACCTTGTCTCTTTTTTTTTTCTTTTTCTTTTTTTTTTGGGGGAGGGGGGTCACCTCGTTTGCTCTGTGTGCTCTGTGATGTCATATCTGCAAGGTGATTTGGTGTCGTAAGCAGCATTCCTTTGGAGTTATGGGCGTGTATTTGTTTCATCATGGGAGCAAGAATATGGGAGCAAGAGTTACCCTACTTGTTCGTTATTGACCATTTGAAAAAAATAACAAAAGAAACTTACAGATTTTTTAAACCCAAGAAACTGCCGTTGATCTTATCCGACTTCAGAAAAGCAAAATTTTCAACGCTCTGTAAACTCTTTATAAAGACAGAGATCTGCTACGGCAAGTGATTGAAACAATTGGGTACGACTAGATCAGAAAGCATATCATGAAACCACCACGACGGTTTATCAAACTCATTCAAAAACTACTTCTTGAGTCAAGTTGAGTCTATGATAAAAATCAACCTCCAGATACTCCACGGAAAACTATAGCATTCTAGTTCCCTCTAATATTCTGCAGCAGCAGAATTAAACTTGGTCAATCGTTAGAAAAAGAAAAAAAAAAAAGAAAAAAACCACTTCTGAGTGTCCATAGAGTTGACTCTGTTGTTTATTTAAAAAACAAATAAAAATCAATGGGTCCTGATGAAATATATACAATGAGATAATGAAAACTGGAGTGTCCCAAGGATCTTTACGAGGGCCTCTTCTGTTCTGGCTTGTTTGTCAACGGTTTCCCTTACCATTACCAGATCCAAGGGTGTCATGTAATTTTTTTTGCCATTGACACGATCCCCCGTTCGAGTGCAGCGAGTTATTTTCAGGCCAAATTTCTTTAAACCTCGGTTTGAATGATATTTCTGCGTGGTGTCATTATACTTCTATATTATTTCATACTGAAATGCGAGAAGCATGACTTCTAGACAAACGTACCAACCAGAGTCTTTCACATTATAGACGGGCATGCGCTAGCTTTTTGCACAGGTTTCACTGTATTCCCTTTTTCCATTACTGTTAACGCTACCCCAGACGCCAGCCCCGCAATCCACCCACCCCCTCTCCACCCCGTCCTGCACATTCATCACCTTTCACCCTCCTCTCTACTCTCGTCCCTCTCTCTCTCTCTCTCTCCTCTCCTCTCTCTCTCTCTCTCTCTCTCTCTCTCCGCTCTGTTGGTGTCTTCATGAATATGTCTGCATGCACTCTTGTCAGGCCATTGCATGTAGCGGCCGATGTGGATGTCACACATTTTCATAAAGGTAGTATACTCTTTTTGAATTGCTTTTCCTGTCTGTCTGTCTGCCTTTTTTGTTGTCTGT
>CM031611.1:61780334-61792834 GCA_018398815.1 Conus ventricosus
TATAATATATATAATATATATAATATATACATAACGCTATGTCTGCATGTGTCTGTATGTCTGTCTCTCTTTGTCTAAGCCTCTATCTCTCTGTCTCTGTCTCTCTCTCTCTCTCTCTCTCTCTCTCTCTCTCTCTCTCTCTCTCTCTGATCGTCTGCCGGCATGAAACAAAGTCAGTCAAAGGCACAGGAGGGAGTGAGAGGAAAGAAGAAGTAGAGCGGGTGAAGAAAAAGAAACACCCGAAGGTGCTGGGAGGACCCAGAGAAGCACTGTCTTCACCTGCCCTTAGAGCAGTCCTGTACCACCCCTGGAGGCCTGCGCTGTGTTGACGATGGGTACAGGCACGCGCAGGACACTCCATTAAGATATCAAGGGACATAACTGCTCCTGAACAGAGGTAAATTAGACTACAGGATGCAGCTCATAACAGCCTCAAAGTAGCATCCCCCATGGGTGTACCAGCCCGTATTTCATGACTGCAGAGCCCACCGGCGAAAAACACCACCCCCCAGCTGCCGAGCACACCCCACAGACCCAACCACCCCTGCCCACGGACAGATGAAGACAGTGCCACTCCAGACACAGCCAAGCTTTCGCCATACGGTCTTATGTGCCCTCAAGAGAGAATCCAAAGTTGTAGTCTTTCCCACTGTCAACAGGACTTTCCCTGTGGTCAGTGGGTCTTTCCTCACCGCCACTGGACCTTTCTCCAGGGTCAGCCTAGTTAAGCAAAGAAGAAAAAGAAACACCCGAAGGTGCTGGGAGGACCCAGAGAAGCACTGTCTTCACCTGCCCTTAGAGCAGTCCTGTACCACCCCTGGAGGCCTGCGCTGTGTTGACGATGGGTACAGGCACGCGCAGGACACTCCATTAAGATATCAAGGGACATAACTGCTCCTGAACAGAGGTAAATTAGACTACAGGATGCAGCTCATAACAGCCTCAAAGTAGCATCCCCCATGGGTGTACCAGCCCGTATTTCATGACTGCAGAGCCCACCGGCGAAAAAACACCACCCCCCAGCTGCCGAGCACACCCCACAGACCCAACCACCCCTGCCCACGGACAGATGAAGACAGTGCCACTCCAGACACAGCCAAGCTTTCGCCATACGGTCTTATGTGCCCTCAAGAGAGAATCCAAAGTCTCTCTCTCTCTCTCTCTCTCTCTCTTCTCTCTCTCTCTCTCTCTGATCGTCTGCCGGCATGAAACAAAGTCAGTCAAAGGCACAGGAGGGAGTGAGAGGAAAGAAGAAGTAGAGCGGGTGAAGATTAGCGCAAGGAAATGATGTAAAAACTGATTTTTTAAAAATGTTAGAGAGAGAGAGCAGGTAAGAATAAGGGGGTGGATGGTGGTGGAGCACGCGCGCGCGCGCATGTGTGTGTGTGTGTGTGTGTGTGTGTGTGTGTGTGTGTGTGTGTGTGTGTGTGTGTGTGGAGAGAGGAGAGAGAGAGAGAGAGAGAGAGAGAGAGGTGTGTGTGTGTGTGTGTGTGTGTGTGTGTGTGTGTGTGTGTGTGGTGTGTGTTGTGTGTGTGTGTGTGTGTGTGTGTGTGTGTGTTGAAAGAGAAGATGGAGAAAGCAGGAAAAACTGAAAACAAAGGAGATATCAAAGAAAAAGAGCGGAAAAGACGCCAAGGAAAATAAAAGAAAAAACCTTTTCGGCCAGTGAAAAACAGCCATGTGATGCATTTACACACACACACACAAAAAAAAACAAACCCTGACAGCATCAAGCTCGCTACCTCCCTTCCTCTTCGCCACCCCACCACCACCCCCACCATAACCAACTCTCTTCTCTAGAAGCAAGAAAGATCCCATTGATTTAGGAAAATGGATTTTACTATTTCCGGGAGGAAACAAAACCCTGTCATGCCATGTGAAAAAAAAAACAAAAAAAACACACCCAACAATGCTATCGACAAAGGGGATTTGAATGTGGACCTGTACAAAAAGCTTTTCGAGAAACTCGATTTCTACTCTCTTCTTTTCTTTCTTTCTTCCTTCGTCTTTCACTGTGTGTGTGTGTGTGTGTGTGTGTGTGTGTGTGTGTGTGTGTGTGTGTGTCTGTGTGTGTGTGTGCGTGCGTGCGTGCGTGCGTGTGTGTGTGTGTGTGTGTGTGTGTGTGTGTGTGTGTGAAGTTATTCTTTACTTTCCACATCGCGATTTATTGGCTTCGGTATTCATTGAACGCACAAACAGCAAGGAATATGAAAAACAAACAAAAACAACATTTAAACATAGAAAACATAATCTTTATGTAATTTATGCATAGAATTAGCGACTGGAGAAGTATTTGGGGTCATAATAAAAATAAAAAGAAGGCTGCGGTAGGTTCCTCGCTAAAACGCAGTCAAAAGTATTGGTACTGTTGTTGTTGTTGTTGTTGTTGTTGTGTTTTAGTAATTGTTAAATTATGCGTTTTAAAAGCAGGACAAAGGATGAATTAAAATATGTATATTCTTATATTTGACACAACAAAGAATGAATTAAAAAGATACGTATTCTTATATATGCCTGCATATTGAGAATACTTAGAGTTGGGTAAATTTATCATGAAACGTTCAAATTTATTTGGATACACACACGGTTATATAAGAGCATGCAAACACACACACACGCGCGCGCGCGCGCGTGCGCACGCACGCACGCATATGCAGATAAGCACGCACATACACGCGCACGAACGCACACACAACCACACACACACACACACACCAACACACACACACATACACACACACACACACACACAAGAAGCACGCACGCACGCACGCACGCACGCACGCACGGACATACACGCACTCCACACAACACACACACACACCACACACACACACACACACACACACACACACACACACACACACACACACACGTTGACTCTGTCGTAACACACACATTACGGCCCCAGCAACCCATTAGAGAAGACTCCGCACAGCTTCTGAGTCATTTGGGTAATGTTTAGTGGTGCATGAAGATATTATGCTGATTCATCAACTAGCCAACCCTCAAGTATGAACGACAATCCTTTTGGAACCAGCGAGAGTGAGCGCCCCTTTCTCTAGAGGGAGACATCGTGTCTGTTCAGCAATGGCCTACATGAACGTGTGGCCACTGATTCTTTGGCATGAAATCTCCACGGTTTGGTTGTGATGAGGAAATGGACACTGGGGTATTCACGAAAGCAGGCGTGAAAGCCTTCAGAACTCGGGATTTTAGCAAATTTTGAATATTAATGTTAGCGCACCGCCAAAAAAAACAAACCGTTGACATACGAATCACAAGAGAAAACACGACGCGTTTCAACCTCTTAGGTCTTCTTCAGGCAAGATACTAAAGAATTAGGACAACGAAAATGAACGAGCAATCGCTTACCTTCATCCACTTCAGCACAATATGGGCGTTGAATGAAAACGAAGTTGTCAGGAGGGAGATAATGTGTGAGTCGTGGTAGCAATGATGATAATTGTATTACTAACGGGAATACTAATAATGGTAATGATGATGAAAATATTCAAAAAAATAAATGAATAACAGGATTACTACCACTTTTGGTGATAACATGGCAAGAGCAGTTGTAGTATGGGAGAAATGAGTGTGGGTTAGAGGATTCTTAAACAGCATGGTTGCCGTGTGGCAACAGTCTTAGTGGCGATGGTGATGTTGATGGTAGTGATGGTAATATCAATCCGAACAATCGTATTAATGGTGATAATGCTAACAACTATAGTAAAGTTTCGGGATTTTAGCTCATTTGTCTTTCCAGCTCTTTGCCCACTCTTTCCTTTCCCCCAACCTCTCTTCCATCCCTCCATCCCTCTCTCTCTCTCTACACATGCCACCATCTTTATATTCATGCCCCATTTACATATATAAGATATCTATTAAAAAAACAAAAACACGTAGAGTGTAACATACACACCAAAAACACCATCTCCACCATCCCCTGGTATGCATACATTTAGACTCATGCACATGCCGACAATCCATACGGACCTATTTCAACAGGAGTTTCTTTTCCACCCCCATACCTCACGCGCGCACGCGCACGCGCGCACGCGCGCACACACACACACACACACACACACACACACACACACACACACACACACACACACACACACACCACACACACACACACACACACTTCTACCTTTAAACACCTGTTCGTCCGTTCACGTGTAGGCCTATGTTTTTAAACGTCATTATCCATACGTATCTATTTGTATTTGTCGTCATTCGTCCCAAAGACAATCTACGACCGAAACGTCGACGATTTCTGTTCTCTTCTCTCTCTCTCTCTCTCTCTCTCTCTCTCTCTCTCTCTCTCTCTCTCTCTCTCTCTCTCTCTCTCTCTCTCACACACACACACACACACACACACACACGCACACACACACACACACACCACACACACACACACACATGCACACACACACACACACACAACACACACACACACACACACACACACACACACACACACACAGAAAGACTGATGGGTGCAGTGTAAAGATAGACTGTTGTGCATCAGAAGAGAGACTTAGCAATTTGCTTAAGAGACAGACTGCGTATTTTGATGTAAAGGCAGATTGTACAACGTTTTGTACAAACAGATCGTACAATGTGTTGTACAGATACACTGTGTATTGTGCTGTAAAGACAGACTGTGCAGTGTGTTGTAAAGACGGACTGTGCAAGGTATGGTAAAGACGGACTGTGCAAGGTATGGTAAAGACGGACTGTGCAAGGTATGGTAAAGACGGACTGTGCAAGGTATGGTAAAGACGGACTGTGCAAGGTATGGTAAAGACGGACTGTGCAGTGTGTTGTAAAGACGGACTGTGCAAGGTATGGTAAAGACGGACTGTGCAAGGTATGGTAAAGACGGACTGTGCAAAGTGCTGTAAAGACAGTCACAATCTGCAGTATATATTGTGAAAATGTATTCAATGCCTTTTAAAGACAGACCGTGAAACGTAATATCAAGACAGACCGTGTATTATGCTGTTACGAAAGACTGCGCAAACTGTTTTGAAGACAAACGGTGTGATGTATGTTTAAAACAAATCGTACTGTACGTAATAAAGACAGACTTTGCCATATGCTCTAAAGACACATTCTCCAAATTGTTATAAAGAAGGACTGTGCAGTGTGTTACATTAGACAGACTGTGCAATATTTTGATAAGGCATACTGAGCAATTTGTCGTAAAGGCGTGCAATGTGTCGGAGAGACAGACTGCAATGTGTAGGAGAGACAGATTGTGCAGTGTGTTGAAGAGACAGACAGGGCAATGCGCTCTACGGACTATACAATGTATTCTAAAGAGAGGTTGTACAATGTGTTCTAAAGAGAGGTTGTACAATGTGTTCTAAAGAGAGGCTGTACAATGTGTTCTAAAGAGAGGTTTACTATGTGTGCTAAAGAGAGGTTGTACAGTGTGTTCTAAAGATAGGCTGTACGATGTGTTCTAAAGAGAGGTTTACTATGTGTTCTAAAGAGAGGTTTACAGTGTGTTCTAAAGAGAGGCTGTACGATGTGTTCTAAAGAGAGGTTACGATGTGTTCTAAAGAGAGGCTGTACAATGTGTTCTAAAGAGAGGCTGTACAATGTGTTCTAAAGAGAGGCTGTACAATGTGTTTTCTAAAGAGAGGTGTACAATGTGTTCTAAAGAGAGGCTGTACAATGTGTTCTAAAGAGAGGTGTACAATGTGTTCTAAAGAGAGGTGTACAATGTGTTCTAAAGAGAGGCTGTACAATGTGTTCTAAAAAAGAGGCTGTACAATGTGTTTTAAAGGCAGACTGTGCAAAATGCTGTAAAGACAGCTGTGCAATGTGTTGCAAGACACACTGTGCAATGTTTCATGGAGATGGGCTGTGCAATGAATGTATAGTAAAGACAACTGTCAATGTATTGTATATAAAGAAGCGCAATGTCTTGATAAACAGACTGTGCAATGTTTCATGGAGACGGGATGTGCAATGCACTGCAAAGACAGACGGTCTCATGTGCTGCATAAAAGGACGGTGCAATGTATTGAATAGACAGACTCTGCAAGGTATCGATCAGACAGAATGAGCAATGTATTGTATAGGCAGGCAGTGTATTGTAGTGTAGAGAAAGACTGTGCAATGTATTGCAGAGACAGGCAGTTCCTTGTATTGTAGTGAAAGACTGCAATGTATTGTATAGACAGGCAGTGCGTTCTGTTGTACAGACAGAGAGTACAGGCAGGCTATGCAATGCATTTTAGAGACGGAATTGCGAGGCTTTGTGAATATAGACTGCGCAAGACATTGTACATTGTACAGAGAGACCATGCAATGTGCTGTATGGAAAGAATGTCCTCTGTATTGCATAGACAGGCAATGCATGCAATGTCTTGTGTAGTTAGATCGTGCCACGTATTTTACAGACAGTGAAAGGTATTGTTTAGACAGGCTGTGCAAAGCGTTTAAAAAATAGACAGTGCAATGTACTGTGGTGACAATATATACGATGTATTGTATAGACAGCCTGCGCAATGCGTAGTGAATTCAGAGTGCACTGCGTTGCATAGACAGACAATGCAATGTACCATGCACACACACAAAAATAGATAGACAAATTATCATTGCATTGTGGAGATAGCTAGTGTAATATTTTGTCAGGTCTGTTGTCGTGTTTAGGCTGGTAAAGGAAAGATGCTCAGTTATGTTATTAGGTCTGTTGCTATATTCGGGTACGTATCTGTTATATTCAGATATTGCTAGGAAGGTCTTTCCGTGTGTTGTAAGCTCCCTTGTCGCCTTCAGATACAAGAAAGGGTATTTAATGTGTCACAAGGTGCATTGTTGTGCTCCGGTATGGCAACAAAGGTCGTTCAATGTGTTATAAGGTCTATTGTTGTGTTCAGATGGGCAATAAAGGTCGTTCAATGTGTTATAAGGTCTATTGTTGTGTTCATATAGGGCAATAAAGGTCGTTCAATGTGTTAGAAGGTCTATTGTTGTGCTCATATAGGGCAATAAAGGTCGTTCATTGTGTTAGGTCTATTGTTGTGCTCATATAGGGCAATAAAGGTCGTTCAATGTGTTAGAAGGTCTATTGTTGTGCTCATATAGGGCAATAAAGGTCGTTCAATGTGTTAGAAGGTCTATTGTTGTGCTCATATAGGGCAATAAAGGTCGTTCAATGTGTTAGAAGGTCTATTGTTGTGCTCATATAGGGCAATAAAGGTCGTTCAATGTGTTAGAAGGTCTATTGTTGTGTTCATATAGGGCAATAAAGGTCGTTCAATGTGTTAGAAGGTCTATTGTTGTGCTCATATAGGGCGATAAAGGTCGTTCAATATGTTATAAGGTCTATTGTTGTGTTCAGATCGGGCTAGAAAAGTCATTCGACATGTTATAAAGTCTGTTGTTGTGTTCAGATAGGGCAAGAAAGGTTATTCATCGGGTTGTATGGTCTATTATCGTGTTCAGATAGGGCAAGAAAAGTCGTTCAATATGTTATATGGTCTATTGTCGTGTTCGGATAGGTAGTCCAGCATGTTGTTAAGGTCTGTTGTCCGTTTTTAGGTAGGGCAAGAAAGGTCGTTGGGTATATTGTGACGTCTTTTGTCGTGTTCAGATATGGCAAGAAAGGTCATTGGGTATATTGTAAGGTCTTTTGTCGTGTTCAGATATGGCAAGAAAGGTCGTTGGGTATATTGTGACGTCTTTTGTCGTGTTCAGATATGGCAAGAAAGGTCGTTGGGTATATTGTGACGTCTTTTGTCGTGTTCAGATATGGCAAGAAAGGTCGATGGGTATATTGTGACGTCTTTTGTCGTGTTCAGATATGGCAAGAAAGGTCGTTCAATGAGTCGTGTTAAAAGACGTCAAGGTAGGTCGTTCAGTGTGCTTTAATTTCTGTTGTGTGTTCAGGTAAGGCAAGAAAGAATGATCAACATGATTCGATGTCTTTTGTCGTGTTCAGGTACGACAAGAAAGGTCGTTCAACATATTACAATATCTGTTGTCGTGTTCAGGTACGGCAACGAAGGTCGTTCAATGTGTTGTAGTATCTGTTGTCATATTCAGGTACGGCAACGAAGGTCGTTCAATGTGTTGTAGTATCTGTTGTCATATTCAGGTACGGCAAGGAAGGATGCTGGTCGAACCGGACCAAGCTGGAAAAACGTCTGATCTGCCTGGTGCTGCTGTTTCTGGCTCTAGCCGTCTGTCTGATCATCGCCCTTGTCCTCGTCATCAACACCGACAAAAGTGAACCGGGTATGTGGCTTAATCATCATTGTCATCATCATAATGGATTTACGGAGAGATTCGTCATTGTCATCCCATTACCATCTTCACTATAATCATAAACATTTTTCTGTCATCATCATAATGGATTTACGGAGAGCTTCATCATTGTCATCCCGTTACCATCTTTACTATAATCATAAACATTTTTCTGACGATCCTGTCTTTTGTCCTTCTCTCTATCTGCATGTCCGTTCGGGGTTGCATGTTCAAGAATGACCGTATCACCACGAAGAAAAAAATGTTAAAATTTAGAAACCGTTTTACGAACATCGCATAGACTACAGTTCACAAAGGATGGCTTTATCACTTCCTCATAAATTAAGTTAACAGTTCGTGTAATATAATTTTCAACCTTGAAGGTAAAATGCAAAAATGTTGTTGAGGGGAATGACAGTGATTGTCGCATTTTGACGTCTTAACCGTCATCAGCAAATACAAACCTGAAACGATAGCATAGTACAGAGAAGGGAATGACAAAGCGTACATTAGTGTTTATGCAGGAGGTCACATACTCGCATATATAAGTATTGTGTACGGGACGAAACGAAGACGACAAACAGACGAGGGAAAGTAGCCAACTGGGTTCCATGTTGCACATTTCATGTTGGATGGTCTGGAACATCTCGATGGTCTGGAAGAGTTTTGCTTCAGATGAAAGGGGGAGCATTCGCTCCACGTCAGAGGAGGTGGACATTAAGGGGAACCGAAAGGGAAAATCCACGTGTCTGCCGGCTGTCTTATCTGTTGGTCTGTAAATTCTAATACGATTTATAACATAGCATCTTTTGACATTGTGCTTTCAGACGGGAGTTACAGTATCTTCTGACACTGTATATACAGACATGAGTTACAATATAGCATCCTCTGAATTGTACATTCGGTCAAGAGTTGTAATGTAGCATCCTCTAAAACTTTACATTCGATAGGAGTTATAATACAGCATCCCCTAAAACTTTACATTCAGATAGGAGTTATAATACAGCATCCCCTAAAACTTTACATTCAGATAGGAGTTATAATACAGCATCCCCCAACACTGCACATTCAAGTAGGAGTTTTAATGTAAACATTCTCCGACACTGTACATTCAGATATGCGTTACAATAGAGCATCCTATGACACGGTTCAGTCAGAAAGGAAGTATAGCATAGCAATCACTGACGCGGTTCATTCAGACAGGAGTAAATAGTAAGAAAATACAGCATCCCGAACACTGTACATCTTATTGAAGTTTTAATATACCATCCATTGACACTGCAATTCAGGTAAGAGCTACAATGTAACATCCTCTGACATGATTCATTTGTATAGGACTTACAATATAACATCCTCTGACATGATTCATTTGTATAGGACTTACAATGTAACATCCTGTAACATGATTCATTTGTATAGGACTTACAATGTAACATCCTCTGACATGATTCATTTGTATAGGACTTACAATGTAACATCCTCTGACATGATTCATTTGTATAGGACTTACAATGTAACATCCTCTGACATGATTCATTTGTATAGGACTTACAATGTAACATCCTCTGACATGATTCATTTGTATAGGACTTATAATGTAACATCCTCTGACATGATTCATTTGTATAGGACTTATAATGTAACATCCTCTGTCATGAGACGTTAACATTTTTCATCCGATCTAAGTTTTTACGGAAGAAAGATTTTAACGAAATTTTGACTTGATGTTACAAAACCGGATTTCATGAGCTGTGTATTGGTTTTTTTGTTTTTTGTTTTTTTTTCCCTAATAATTTATTTTGATGGTAAACTTCGTAGAGCTGACATTCATTATACGGCTCTTCGTGGTCGGCTGGGCTATAAGCAACAAATCTCTCTCTCTCTCTCTCTCTCTCTCTCTCTCTCTCTCTCTCTCCTCTCTCTCTCTCTCTCTCTCTCGTCTCGCTCACTCTTCTCTTTCTCTCTCTCTCTCTCTCTCTCTCTTCTCTCTCTCTCTCTCTCTCTCTCTCTTCTCTCTCTCTCTCTCTCTCTCTCTGACTTGGTTCACTCAGGTAGAGGTTATGATATGGCATCCTCTGTCACTGTTCATTCAGATAGACGATACAAATATAGCATCCTTTGACACCTTATATTCGGATAGGAGTTATAGTATATAATCCTCTGACACTGTATGTTCAGATAGTAGTTATACTGTATCATCTTCCGGCACTGTACATTCCGATAGGATGTATCCAATATCATTATTTGACACTCTACATTCAAATGAATAGCAAGTATACTACATCATCCTCTGATACTGTACATTCAGATAGATAGGAGGTATATTATATCATTCTATGACACATGACACAGTGCACTCAGGTAGATAGGAGTTACACTGTATTATTCTCTGACACAGTGCATTCAGATTGATAGGAGTTACAACGTATTATTCTCTGACACAGTACAGGCAGATAGATAAGGGTTACAACGTATCATTCTCTGACACAGTACATTCAGATAGATAGGAGTAACACTGTATCATTCTCTGACACAGTGCATTCATGTAGATAGGAGTTACAATGTATCATTCTCTGACACTGTGCATTCAGATAGATAGGAGTTACAATGTATCATTCTCTGACACAGTACATTCAGTTAGATAGGAGTTACAATGTATCATTCTCTGACACAATGCATTCAGATAGATAGGGGTTACAATGTATCATTCTCTGACACAGTACATTCAGATGGATAGGAGTTACAATGTATCATCCTCTAACTCTATACATTCAGATAGATAGGAGTAACACTGTATCATTCTCTAACACTATACATTCAGATGGATAGGAGTTACAATGTATCATCCTCTAACTCTATACATTCAGATGGATAGGAGTTACAATGTATCATCCTCTTAGCCTGTACATTCAGATTGATAGGAGTTACAACAATGTATCATCCTCTTAGCCTGTACATTCAGATTGATAGGAGTTACAACAATGTATCATCCTCTGACACCGTACATTCAGGTAGATAGGAGTTACAATGTATCATCTTATGACACGGTACATGCAGGCAGGTGCTTTAATGTATCATCATCTGACACTGTACGTTCAAATATGATTTATGATATAGCAACCTCTGAAACAGCACATCAAAATAGGGTTATAATACAGCATCCTCTGACACTGTACATTCTGGTAGGAGTTCAAATACAGCATCGTCTTACACTGTACATTCAGATAAGACTTATAATACAGCTTCCCAGAAACTGTTCATTCAGACAGGAGATAAAAGCGTATCTGTAGTCAGAGCATTGAGTAGGAAAGTCATAATGTAGATTCCCTTTAGTCTGGATAATCATATAGCGGTTATAAGGTACCATTCCAGCAATCAGTTAAGCGTATAGACAAGGGTTATAATGCACCGTTCCTGCTAAGGCTACATATAGATTGGGGTTCAAATGGTGTATTTGTCAATTGTAATGCGTCATCCAGAAGATTGTACGTGCGTATAGGTAGGTATGATAATGTATCATCTCTACAGATCGTACGTGTAGATAGGGTATGAAGTATCATCCTTCCAGATCATAAACTGACGTATGAATTACGACGTGTTGTCCTTACTGACAATATCATTGAGCTAGGAGTTATAACTTACCATCCTTCTAGACTAGACATTTAAGTAGAAGTCGTAATGTGTCATCCCTACAGACTGTGAATTAAGATAGGAGTTGTAATGTGTCATCTCTGCAGACTGTGAATTAAGATAGGGGTTGTAAAGTGTCGTCCCTACAGACTGTGAATTAAGACATGAGTTGTAATGTGTCATCCCTACAGACTGTGAATTAAGATAAAAGTTGTAATGTGTCATCCCTGCAGATTGTGAATTAAGATAGAAGTTGTCACGTGTCATCCCTGCAGACTGTGAATTAAGATAGATGTTGTAATGTGTCATCCCTACAGACTGTGAATTAAGATAGGAGTTGTTATGTGTCATCCATACAGACTGTGAATTCAGATAGGAGTTGTAATGTGTCATCCCTGCAGACTGTGAATTAAGATAAAAGTTGTAATGTGTCATCCCTGCAGACTGTGAATTAAGATAGAAATTGTAACGTGTCATCCCTGCAGACTGTGAATTAAGATAGAAGTTGTTATGTGTCATCCCTGCAGACTGTGAATTAGGATGGAAGTTATAAAGAAACAACCCTGAAGAGTGTGCATGAAGATGAGAGTAGGAACGTATCA
>CM031611.1:61800334-61805334 GCA_018398815.1 Conus ventricosus
GGGCGAATTAGAATTTCTTTACGAGCGTCACGATTCATGGCTCGTGAAAAAATGGCATCACAGTATCAAAACAAAAAAAAAGAAGTAGTGAAAAGTGAGATAACTGTGAGAATTAAGAGGGGCGGGTTTTAGAAAGGGAGCATTCCGTTACACGCATTACGGTTTAAGGCGCATGGGAAAAAATGGCGTCACATTATTGGAAAAGTAAAAAGTGAGCGTCAGTAAGAACTAAGAAAGGCGGGTTTCAGGAAATGAGAATTCCATTAGGAGCGTTATGATTTAGGGCGCATGGGAAAAAACAGCGTCACATTATTAGAAAAGTTTAGGGGAAAAAAGAGTCTCAGTAAGGCTTAAGAAGGGCGGATTTTATGAATGAGAATTCCATTGCCAGCGTAACGGTTTATGGCGCATGGAAAAATGACGTCACGTTACTAGAAAAGGTTTTTTTGAAAGTGAGTCGCAGTAAGATTTAAGAAGGCCGAGTTCTTAGAGAATGAGAGATCCATTTTGGAGCGTTACGGCTTATGGCTTTCTAGCGCATGGAAGAAATGGCGTCACATTATTAGAGAAAATTCCTTTTTGACCACAAGCCCTTATACACATCTATTTCTCGTTTTCTATTAAAGACTAAGAGGAGTTTAAACGAAAAGAAGCTGAACCAGAGACCCGCCTATTTTTAAGTATGTGTTGTTGTTTATATCTGCCAGTTCTATTCATACATATTAATGTATCTTTCGATTTCTGAAAACATTTCCACGATTGGTACACCTGTTGTTTGTTCCACACATAAGTCAATTTGAACTCTTTTGTGTGTGTGTGTGTGTGTGTGTGTGTGTGTGTGTGTGTGTGTGTGTGTTGCATGTTAATTTATCCGTCTAATTCTGGAAGCGTCTCCACAAATAGTATACTTGGGTTTGTTTTGTTTTTTGTTTGTTTGTTTGTTTTTTGTTTGTTTTCTTTGTACCACCACCCAGTTTAGAACAATTTTCTTCCAGAGCGCCATAATAACTTCTGAAAAAAATAATCTGGCTTGTTTCCGTTTAAGATCCAGTTGATCTTCCACGCGAACAAACCAAGATTCCCTTTCTCTTTGCGCGACAGGTCACAGGATCAAATCTTTGCTGTTTACTACTGTTGGGCCCTTCCTTCCTAGCTGCCACTCCAACCATCCCCCCCCCCCCACCACAAACACACACACACCTTCTTCTTCCCTGTACACGATAAATAGGGAGGGGGGGGGTTCCTGTCGCTTAGAAGACTGTTAGATTTGTTTTTACTTTAAAAAAAACAAACAACAAAAAAAAAGAAAGAAAAAAAAAAAAAGAAAGAAAGCCAAACAACCGTAAGGAGGGCGGGCAGAGTGGGGGTGGGGGGTGGGGTGGGGTGGAGGGAGTCTGTATATGATCTACGTTAATGAGTGGCTTTAGTGTACAAGGTCTGTGTGGTAGACGCTGACTGATTTTAAACTTGGACTTCTTCGCGAAGACTGCACACAGGCAACTCCTTTTATCCATATTCGTTTCTTTCGAAAGGCGAAGAAGCTCCGTGCTGCATTTCATGTGATGTACCACTCACAAAACAGTGCTGGCACTTACATGTTGTCAGACGTAAACACTTTGCAGCAGACTCCATGACAATCTTGTTCAGAGATGTTTCACCTGGTGTGATGTTTTGAGTCTCTGGAAGAGATGAGAACATTTTTCATCTGATTTGAGATTTTACAGGAGAAAGATTGTAAAGCAATTTTTGCGGTGTTTTAGATGTGTTTTAAAGAGCTTGTGTGCATGTGGATTTTTAAAAGTCTAGCGAGTGATTGTGACGAGGTGGCAGCTCTGTATGGCTCCCTTTGAATTAAATCAGGACTGTTGTGTCTTCAAAGGACTGTACAGTAAAGTTCATATCTGTCTCTCCTTCTGCAGTGTACTGTTTTGAATAAGTCTGTTTTTCATGATGATGTGTATCGATGAGCAATAACGGAAACAAGGAAAGCTTTTTTAAACAATGGTATGCTTAAACACATACACAAATGCTTATACACATACACAGTAATCCATGTACGTGCACATATACATTCACATTCTCTCTCTCTCTCTCTCTCTCTCTCTCTCTCTCTCTCTCTCTCTCTCTCCTCTCTCTCTCTCTCTCTCTCTCTCTCTCTCTCTCGCTCTACCACGCACGCACGCACGCACGCACGCACGCACGCACGCGCACACACACACACACACACACAACACACACACACACACACACACACACACGCGCGCGCGCGCGCGCGCGCACGCACGCACGTATGCACGCACACACACATGCACAAGTGCGCAAACAGAGAGAGAGAGAGAGCGAGGGGGGGGTAAACACATCTCTGCATTGCCTTTAAAATACAATGACTACTAAATGAAACTGTTTTCATGATTCTGGCTTCTTGGTCGACAGATATTTTGGAAGACAACGAAACCTTCGCAAACGTGGAAGTTCTCACAAAGCCGAAAATTCTCTACTCATCATGTATGGGATTGGGTAAGTGTAAATTTGTGTCTACCTTCAACAGGCAGACGGGGAAATCCGTAGCATCATCTTAATCATCTTCATTCTCATCGATCAGCATAAAAAAAAGTCTCAAATTCTGTGGCCCTTCATGCCCTCCTCTCATGGTGACCTCAATTTCGATGTCCTCTCCACGTCTGCGGCCTTGGTTTAGTTCCGTCGGGGTCACCGGTATCGGCGAGTCCATGGGGGTCTGTCGGTGGACGGACGTGGTGGCGCCCTCCGGAGGGAGAGCTCACTCACGCCGGCTCCGCGACTAAGCAGTTATTGTCGTCAGTAGGGGGCTTAGTAGGTGGTGTCCTGCGTATGTTAGATCAGAACAGGCGCCACTGAACACCACCGAAGTGACTCTGCAGCAGTGCAGTGTCTCCTCCGGTGGGTTGCCTCTTGACGACTTGACATTGACTGCTCCCTGTGGATTGCCGGTGCCGGGGCTGGGGCGCGGCCGACCGGGCTGTGGCTGTGGACGGGGTGTCGGAATGAGCGGCCTCTGAGGTGGCGCAGAGGTTGGGACAGCAAAAAAATAAAAAAAGAAAGAAAGAAAAAGAAAAAATAACAAAGAAGAAGAAGTACAATGAAGTAAAACTTGGCATTGTTTGGATGCTTAAGCTGCTTCAACGGTTCATAGGGTAAAGTTAAGAAAAGTGAAAAAGAAAAGAAAAAACAAAACGAGAATGTCTGCTCACGAAAGTCGACCTCAAACTGAGTAAACATGGATAACTAGCGTACGTAAGTGTGTATGGAGTCATGGGTTTTCATTATATGAAATAATTTGGGAGTTCTGCTTATTATAACTGACAGATTATTAATTATAGGTACCAAGATTGGCACTATAGCTTAATCAGGCAGGATACCAGTTATTTTTCGTGTTATTTACGTACCACAAATCATACGATGAAAGTTTATACTTTGTGCAGTATTTCTTAGGTACTGTTTTCATTTCAGTTCCAGTCTACAATCTATTAACCTTTTTTTTTGGTAAATCATTCATTCTTCTTGTCTTCCATCTTTCCCTATCCCCCACCCCCATCCAACACCCCTCCCCTCCTTTCATCCTCGTGCCCCTCAGTCTCTCTCTCTCTCTCTCTCTCTCTCTCTCTCTCTCTCTCTCTCTCTCTCTCTCTCTCTGTCTCTCCTGTCTCTCTCTCTCTCTCTCTCTCTCTCTTCTCTCTCTCTCTCCTCTCTACTCTCTGTCTGTCTGTCTGTCTGTCTGTCTGTCTGTCTGTCTCTCTCTCTCTCTCTCTCTCTCTCTCTCTCTCTCTCTCTCTCTCTCTCCCTCTCTCTCCACCTTTACCCCACTCCATTCCAGCCCTCCCTCCCCTCTCTCCCCTTTCCTTCTTTCACTTTGCCGATATAGTTACAATCCTCTTCGTCTTCCTGCACCAGATTGAACTTTTTTTTCAGCAGCTATAGCTATGACCATTATTAGCTGATCAGCGTTTGTGCTCGAGAAAGGTCAAATAAAACATACTGGTAGGTACTTTATGGCGTTATCTTCCATCTTAAACAGTCTTGACTCGATTCAGTTCAGCTCCAAAAATATGTAGCAGCTGAACTGGGACGAGTTAACACAGTTTTATATATTTTCCTTTCTTTTTCTGTTGATACAGATAATCATGCCTGGCTTCTCGTCTCTTGGCTTGAATTTCAGTTTCGTCTGATTGCGTTTGTTACAGTCAAGTGTGACTGCGTTTCTTGCAGTCAAGTGTGTCTGGTGTGTCTTCATTATTGTTGACGTTGATGCATGTATACGAATCCATGCTCCTCGCGCCCTTGTTCTTGTGTAAATGTTTTTATGTGCACATGCATTTCATGCGTGCATGACAACTTAAAGACTGGAATGGCCTTCAACACTCTGAAGACCTGAATGTGATCTTCTTCCAGACAAAATAGAAGAAGTTGGGGACGCCCCTCTGCGCTCGCTGCTGCAGAGACTGGGCGGGTGGCCCCTGCTGGACAGCGGGTGGAACAATGCCGGCTTCCACCTGACCGACACCCTCGTCACTCTGTCCCTTATGGGCGTGGACCCGCTCTTCAACTTCTACGTCAACACCAACATCAAGAACTCCACGACCAGGATCATTAACGTGAGCAAATCGACATGAGGGAAACACGGGGTCGTGTTGGCTGAGATCATGATGGCTGGGAGAGAAAAAGAGAGAGAACGAACGAACGAACGAACGAACGAACGAATTTCATTTTAAGAGGATAGTGGACTAAGTATGAATACTTTTTTTACATCCAGCCCTCTGGGCAAGAAGAAAAATTCGATATATATTAAAAAGCAAATCAAACAAAATGCATATTTTGTATGTATGAGACAGAGACATAGACAGACAGACAGACGGGCGGACAGACAGACAGACAGAGAGATAGGTGTGTGTGTGTGGGGGGGGGGGGGGTTGAGGGAAGGGGAGGGCGGAATAGGCCTCTTTATCAGTCATTTTACTTTTATG
>CM031611.1:61810394-61827894 GCA_018398815.1 Conus ventricosus
GTAGAGCTTAAGAAAGCCTTCAATCAGCAGTTGGACGATCTGAACTGGATGGACCAGGACACCAAAGAGCTAGCCAGGGAGAAAGTGAGTCTGACACTGAATGGACGAGGACTCCATTAACATTATGCTCGGGGAGAATGTGAGCCGTGGGTTGTATGGACCAGGACGCTGAAGATACGGCCAGAGAAAGCTAGGTACTACAAAATTAATGAGGCCAGGGGAATAGTGAATCGTAGGGTTGGTGGGCCGGGGGACTACAGATATGGCCAGAAAATGAGTCATGGATTCGATGGATCAGGTCGTTAAAAATGTGCTCAGGGAGAAGGTAGGTCATGGATACAGGACGAGTACACTGAGTCATTTATTTAGTGGACCAGGATACTAGAAAGTGAGTTAAAGATGAAATGGACCAGGACACTAAATTTGTGACCAGAAAGAGGATAAGTCGTGAATTAGAAGAGCCAGGACACACAAGAGGGAAGGTGAGCCGTAGATTGGTTGGACCTAGACTCTAAAGATGTGCTAAGTGACAGAGTGAATCATAGGTTTGACAGATCGGGAGACTGAACGTGTGGCAATGAAGGTGAGCCCAAACGTGAATGGTCAAGGATACTACAGACGTTCCTAGGGATATATGTCATAGGATGGAGAGGTAAGGATACTGAAGATCTTGCCAGCATGAAGGTGAATCAATGCTAAGGTGAACCAGGACACTAAAGACATGGCCATGAAGAAGGCGACCCATGCGTTGTAAGGACGGGAAGCTAAAGATAATAATAATAATAATGAATACTTATATAGCGCCTATTCTCGGCTAGAGGCCAAGCTCTAAGCGCTTTACAATCAATACTCGTTTACACAACGGGCTGCCTACCTGGGTAGTGCCGACTGAAGAGCTGCCAGCTGGCGCTTCATTCAGTCGTTTTCCGTGTCATCCATTCAGTATCGTTCAATATCGATCACTCATTTTCCTAACTTCCTTCATTCTTTCCATTTCTCACGCAGGGTGCATGCTATGTGTAACGTGTCATCCATACCAACGGCCAAACTGGCTTACTCTTCCGAAAGTTGGTGATGGGATTTTACGTGTGTGCAAGACGTTATGCATGCGTTCACACACGGAACCTCGGTTTATAGTCTCATTCGAAGGACTGTATGGGAAATTGAGTCAGAACCAATGTTAACTCCGAGGGAAAAATCCCCTGTACCGAAACGCCCCGGCGGAGGTTCGAACCCGCAACCCCAGGATCACCAAGATTACGAATCAGGCGCTCTACCAACTGAGCTATTCCGGCTCCCATGTGGCGAGGGAGAAGATGAGTCATAGACTGACTGAATCAGAACACTGACGAAGTATCCATGTAGAGGGCGAGTCATAGAATCGAATGGATCAGGATACTAAAAATGTGTCCACATGGAAAGTGACCCATGGGTTGGATGGACTGGGTGACTAACAATAATGGTCAGGGAGAAGGGGGGTCATGGACTGGATGGATCAGGATACCAGAGACGTGACCAGATGAACACATGACGAATCAGATGAACTGAGACATAGAGATGTGTCCAGAGGGAAAATGAGCCATGGGGTGGGAAAGAGTGAGAGCGAGAGACTTAACGATGGACTCCGTAGACCGGAGGAAAAATTAATGATGGACTAGACAGATTGTAGAGAAAGTTTTGGATGTACTGGCCGGACCAGGGGTAGGAGAAGAGGGACAAAGTGGACCAGAGGCAAATTAATTGATGGACTAAAAGGGACTAATGGTGACAGACTGTGTCAAAATGCGACGATCGTAATGCAGTGTTTGCCTGTTACAGAACGAGTACATATCTGGAAAGATCGGATACCGGATGAAGTCCTTAACATCACCTACTTGACGAAGTTTTATGAAAATGTAAGTCTGTATGAGCGCGCGAGCGTGCGTGTGAGTATGTGAGTGTGTGTGTGTGTGTGTGTGTGTTCGTATATATGCGTACTCCTGTTTATGTAATAGGAAGTGAAATCAATACACAGGAGAAGCATTGTCACGTGCCCTTTCCCCTGGTTCCCTGTTTGTGACCTGTTTCGCCATTTCTGATATGTCTCCTTGTTTCCAACATGTCTTCATATCTATAACATGTCCTGTCTTTGCGTGTCTCCTTGTTCTGATTGCTCTCTTTCTTTCTGCTCGCTCTCTCTCTCTCTCTCTCTCTCTCTCTCTCTCTCTCTCTCTCTCTCTCTCTCTCTCTTCTCTCTCTCTCTCTCTTTCACACACACCACACACACACACACACACACACACACCACACACACACACACCTGTTTCTAACATTTCACGCTGTTTCTAACATGTCCCCTTTTTCTGTACGTTTATTTGTTTCTGACTAATCCCCTCTATTCTTTTTTTTGTCTTCCAATCTCTACATTGTTTGGCTGTTTCTTATATGTCTGTTTCTCATGTATCTCCTTGTTTCCATTTTGTCATCCAGTTTTGAACTTTTTTTTTTCTTTTTCTAACGTGTCTATCTGTTTCTAAATCCCTGTTTGTGTATGTCTCCCTGTTTCCATATCCCCAATACTGAGTGTTTCCATGTTTCAGTCACTTCTCTCTCTCTCTCTCTCTCTCTCTCTCTCTCTCTCTCTGCTCTCTCTCTCTCTCTCTCTCTCTCTCTCTCTCTCTCTCTCTCTCTCGATCTCTCTCTCTCTCTCTCTCTCTCTCTCTCTCTCTGCTCTCTCTCTCTCTCTCTCTCTCTCTCGCTCTCTCTCGCTCTCTCTCTCTCTCTCTGTCGATCTGGCTGTCTCTGTCTCCCTCCTTTCTCTCTCTCTCTCTCTCTCTCTCTCTCTCTCTCTCTCTCTCTCTCTCTCTCTCTCTTCTCTCTCTCTCTCTCTCATATTTTGTCATCCTATGTTGATCTCCTTCTTCCTTCTCTTGTCGTTCTTGAAGTTGGGGGGGGGGGGGGGGGGGGCGTGTATGGAATTGTTGCTTGCTGCCGAGTTGGGCATGTCTGGTGTCTTTCAGCTTTTTTTTTTTTTTTTTTTTTTCTTTCCCCTTCATTCCATGACTTGATGTTTTACCACTCTTCTTCATTGTAGTTTGTCATGTGCCAATTTTTTATATGCTTCTCCTCCCTCCTCCTCCTCCTCTTCTCCTAAGTCTTCTTTTTAATCTTCTTTTCTTCTTCTTCTTCTTCTTCTTCTTCTTCTTCTTCCTTTTCTTCTGTCTCTCCTTGTGTCAGAGACTCCGTCTCTTTATTCTGTGTCTCCAAGTCCCCACCTCTCTCTCTCTTTGAGTCGCTTTCCATCCATCCCTCTCTCACACACTCTCTTCCTCTAGTTATTTGTGCATTCTCTTATTCTAAATTGCCATGTATTCATTGTTGTTTATGAGTTTATATGCAGTTCGATGCAATGATTTCTACCATGTATTTATTGTTTGAGGGCTGGATGGAAAAAAGCCACTGACTGGTGCTTATTCTTTTCCTCATTAAACAACATTTCGTTCGTTCGTTCGTTCTCTCTCTCTCTTCTCTCTCTCTCTCTCTCTCTCTCTCTCTCTCTCTCTCTCTCTCTCTCTTCTCTCTCTCTCTCTTGCACCCCCACCTCGCTTTTTTTTTAAATCTCTTCCTCTTCCTCAGTGTCTTTTTGTTTCTTTACCCACACTTCCATGTCTGTGTGTCTGCCTGTTTGTATGTATCCCTGCTTCTCTGGCGTCTCCATTTCTATGTCTTTCTGTTTCTCTGTCTCCGTTTTTTCTGTGCCCCCCCCCCCCCCCCCACTCTCCCTGTTTATCTGTGTCTCCCTGTTACTCTATCTCTCCCCGGTTTTTCTGTGTCCCCCTGTTTATCTGTGTCTCCCTGTTACTCTATCTCTCCCGGTTTTTCTGTGTCCCCCTGTTTATCTGTGTCTCCCTGTTACTCTATCTCTCCCGGTTTTTCTGTGTCCCTCTGTTTATCTGTGTCTCCCTGTTACTCTTTCTCTCCGGTTTTTCTGTGTCCCTCTGTTTATCTGTGTCTCCTGTTACTCTTTCTCTCCAGTTTTTCTGTGTTCCTCTGTTTATCTGTGTCTCCCTGTTACTCTTTCTCTCCCAGTTTTTCTGTGTTCCCTGTTTATCTGTGCCTTCCTGCTTTTGTGTTTCCTATTTGTGTGTTTCTTTCTGTTTTGTGTGACTCCATGTTTCTGCACGTTTCCAGTTTTCTCTATGTCTTCCTTTTCCAGTGTCTTCGGTTCCTCTGTATCTTTCTGTCTCTGTGTGGTTCCAGGTTCTTCTGTCTGCCTTTGTCGCTATGTTTCTGTGTTTCCCTACCACTTTACCTGTGCTTTCATGTTTCCATGTTTCTCAAAATGTATGTCTTTCAGTTTCCAGTTTTTTGTATATTGACCCGTTCCTTCGAAATTTTCAGCTTTCTCTATGTCTCCCCATTTCTGTATGTTCCCGATTTTTATGTCACCCTGTTTCTCCACGTTCCCGGTTTTCCTGTGTCTCACTGTTTCTTTCTGTTTCCAGGGTTTTCTGTGTGTCTCTGTTTCCAGGTATCTCTTATGTCTCCCTGTTTCTTTATGTTTCCAGGTTTTTCTGTGTCTGCCTGTTTCTTTCTGTTTCCAGGATTTCCTGTGTCTCCCTGTTTCTTTCTGTTTCCAGGTTTTTCTGTGTTGCTCTGTTTCCAGGTATCTCTTATGTCTCCCTGTTTCTTTCTGTTTCCAAGTTTTTCTGTGTTTCTCTGTTTCCATGTATCGCTTATGTCTCCTTGTTTCTTTCTGTTTCCCAGGTTTTCCTGTGTCTTTCTGTTTCTCTGTTTCCATGTATCTCTTATGTCTCCCTGTTTCTTTGTGTTTCCAAGTTTTTCTGTGTTTCTCTGTTTCCAGGTATTTCTTACGTCTCCCTGTTTCTTTATGTTTCCAGGTTTTTCTGTGTCTTTCTGTTTCTCTGTTTCCAGGTATCTCTTATGTCTCCCTGTTTCTTTATGCTCCCAGGTTTTTCTGTGTTTTTCTGTTATCATTTCCAGGTATCCCTTATGTCTCCCTGTTTCTTTATGCTCCCAGGTTTTTCTGTGTTTTTCTGTTTCCATTTCCAGGTATCCCTTATGTCTCCCTGTTTCTTTATGCTCCCAGGTTTTTCTGTGTTTTTCTGTTTCCATTTCCAGGTATCCCTTATGTCTCCCTGTTTCTTTATGCTCCCAGGTTTTTCTGTGTTTTTCTGTTTCCATTTCCAGGTATCCCTTATGTCTCCCTGTTTCTTTATGCCCCCAGGTTTTTCTGTGTTTTTCTGTTTCCATTTCCAGGTATCCCTTATGTCTCCCTGTTTCTTTATGCTCCCAGGTTTTTCTGTGTCTTTCTGTTTCCATTTCCAGGTATCCCTTATGTCTCCCTGTTTCTTTATGCTCCCAGGTTTTTCTGTGTCTTTCTGTTTCCATTTCCAGGTATCCCTTATGTCTCCCTGTTTCTTTATGCTCCCAGGTTTTTCTGTGTTTTTCTGTTTCCATTTCCAGGTATCCCTTATGTCTCCCTGTTTCTTTATGCTCCCAGGTTTTTCTGTGTTTTTCTGTTTCCATTTCCAGGTATCCCTTATGTCTCCCTGTTTCTTTATGCTCCCAGGTTTTTCTGTGTTTTTCTGTTTCTATTTCCAGGTATCCCTTATGTCTCCCTGTTTCTTTTGTTTCCAGGTTTTTCTATGTCTTTCTGTTTTTCTGTTCCCAGGTATCTCTCATGTCTCCCTGTTTCTTTATGTTTCCAGGTTTTTCTGTTTCTCTGTTTCCATGTATCTCTTATGTATCCCTGTTTCTTTGTGTTTCCAGTTTTTTCTGTGTTTCTCTGTTTCCAGGTATCTCTTATGTCTCCCTGTTTCTTTGTGTTTCCAGGTTTTCTTGTGTCTTTCTGTTTCTCTGTTTCCAGGTATCTCTTATGTCTCCCTGTTTCTTTATGTTTCCAGGTTTTTCTGTGTTTCTCTGTTTCCATGTATCTCTTATGTCTCCTATTTCTTTGTGTTGCCATTTTTTTCTGTGTTTCTCTGTTTCCAGGTATCTCTTATGTCTCCCTGTTTCTTTGTGTTTCCAGGTTTTTCTGTGTCTTTCTGTTTCTCTGTTTCCGGGTATTTCTTACGTCTCCCTGTTTCTCTATGTTTCCAGGTTTTTCTGTGTCTTTCTGTTTCAGTATTCTTCTAGCTTCATCCATGTGTACTTGTTTCATAGTCTATCTTTTAATGTCTCCCTGTTTTCATATGTCTTCCTTTTTCCTTAAATCTCCCTGATTGTCTGTCTTCCTGTTTCTCTATGTCCATCTATTTGTATGTCTCCATGCTTTTCTATGTGTCCATGTTCAATGTGTGTCTGTTTTTCTTTCTCTCTGTCTGGCAGTTGACGTTTAGGGCAGACGAATATTTCAACAATGTGATCACGGATATAGAATACTCCGTTCGCTACCAGTTGCGCCAGCTCCGGAAACCGGTTGACAAGGATCAGTAAGTCATGGCTATCGTCATCATCATCATCATCATCATCATCATCATCATCATCATCATCATCATCATCATCAATCACCATCACCATGATCATCATCATCGTTGTCGTCGTCATCATCCTCATCCTCATCCTTATCATCACCAACGTTATCACCGTCGTCATCATCATCATCATCATCATCATCATCATCATCATCATCATCATCATCATCATCATCATCTGTCGTCATCATCATCATCCCCATCATCATCACCATCGTTATCATCATTATCATCATCGTCATCATCATCATCATCATCACCATCAGCAGCAGCAGCAGAAGCATCGTCGTCATCGTCGTCGTCGTCGTCGTCATCAGCATCGTCGTCGTCGCCATCATCATCAGCGCCAGCAGCAGCATTATCGTCGTCATCATCATCGTCATCATCATCATCATCATCATCATCATCATCATCATCATCATCACTCGTCATCGTCATAATCATCACCATCGTCATAATCACATCATCGTTGTCGCCATCGTCATCGGCGTCGTCTTCGTCGTCGTCATCATCATCGTCATCGTCGGCTTCATTGCCATTGTCATCGACGTAGACGTCATCATCTCTATCATGACTGTCATAGTCGTCGTTGTCGTTGTGATCAGCAGCAGCAGCATGCTCAGCTGATAGCGGGCGTGCTGAGTCAATCAACAGTGAAGCACAGCGTGAGTGAGAGAAAGAAGGGAAAAAAAAGAAGAAGAAGAGGGTGACAGGAGGGGAGGAAAGGGGAGGTGGGGGGTGAGGTCAAAACTTCACTCTTTGTTTTTGCTCAACGTCTTTGCTTCACTTCTTTTCATTATCTCTTTATTGATCTATTTCTCGTTTATTTCTATCCTGTTTTTTTGGTTGTATTTTCTTCTGGGTCTTTTATTCTTTCTTTCACTTTTTTTGCGTTCTTTCTTTCTTTCTTTTTGTTTAATCTTTGTTTCTTTTCTTGTGTTTCTTTGTCTTCAGACTATGATTTAACTGGCAGTATTTCTTGATTATGTTCTTTTGAACTGATTTTCAAATAACGTGAAATATTTTGTCAGGTATCATCATCATCAGAGCTGTCCATCATCCTCTTGTCAATCAGTATAATCATCTCTTAATACACAAGTGTGTGTGTGTGTGTGTGTGTATGTGTGTGTGTGTGCGTGCGTGCGTGCGTTCGTGCGTGCGTGCGTGCGTGTGGCGTGTGCGTGTGTGTGTGTGTGATAGGTGGACCAGTCCTCCGTCTACGGTGAACGCATTCTATAGCGCTACCAAAAATCAGATCAGTGAGTAATATAGGTATACGTACATGCTGCGTTGTGTTTCCTCCATCACCACCTTCACCATCACCTCCGTTCCCATCCCCATCTGTCTCTCTACGAATATCTCTCTCTCTCTCTCTGTCTCTGTCTTACGAATCTCTCTCTCTCTCTCTCTCTCTCTCTCTCTCTCTCTCTCTCTCTCTCTCTCACTCTCTTCTCTCTCTCTCTCTCTCTCTCTCTCTCTCTCTCTGCCCCCCCCCTCCCCCTCTCCGTCCCTACCTTCCTCACTCTCTCTTTTGACCATATTTTTTACGTTCTACTTCCATTCCTGCAATGCTTGATATACTTTGTTCTTGTGTATTTATTGACATTGTTATTCTGATTGTTTTGTTTATGTAGTATTTCTTATTCCATGAATAGTACCATTGTCACTGTCAGTAATACTTTTATTATAATTATATTTTGTTGTTGTAGGCCTATTTGTTTTTGTTCTTTTTTGTTTTTGTTTTTCTTGTTGTTATTGTTATTGTGTTGTATTTGGTTTTTTGTTCTCGTTTTTTGTTCATCTCGTTGTAATCGTTATTGTTCTTGTTGTAACTGCTTTTATTCTCTTTGCTGTTGTTACCATCTCGAGGTCTTACTCTGTGCTTTAGTCGAATATAGTAGATGGAAACGTTCTCTTCAGTGGGTTACACAGCAGGTATATTTGTGTGGTTTATACAGAGAGGTTCATGTCAAATTCCATGACTTCAGTGATTTACACAGACAGGTTTATTCCAATATTTATTGTTTCAATGGTTCATACAGACAGAAATGTCTATTTCAGTGTTTACCAATTCAGTGGTTTAGACAGATTTGTTTCATTGGTTTACCTATACAGGTTTATTTAGCGTTTCACGGAGACAGGTTTATTTCAGTAGGTTACTCATACGGTTATATTTGAGTGGTTCATAGGCAGGTTTATGTCAGTGGTTTACACGAACAGGCGTATTTTAGAAGTTTACAGACTGATTGACGCATTGTTTACTGTTTCAGTGGTTTACACATACATGTTGTTTCAGTGTCATACACGAACAGTTATTCCATTTATTCCAGTGTTACTATTCCTGTGGTTTACGTAAACAGGTTTGGTTGTTTGTTCAGAGCGATAGCTTTATTTCAATAATTTATACAGACATATATATTCCTGTGGCTTACCCAAGCAGCTTTATTTAAGTGATTTGCACAGTTACATTTTATTCAGTGGTTTACAGACAGGTTTATGGTCAGTGGCTTAAATCGGACAAATCCATTTCTATGGTTTAGATGGGAACGTTTACTTCAGTGGGTCACGCAGACAGCTTTATTCTACAGGTTTCACCCTATAGCTGGTTACTTTCAGTGGTTTAGACTTGCAGGCTTATTTCAGTGGCTTACGCCTTTGAGTTAATTAGAGTGGTTTACACAGGCAGGTTTAGTTTGTTTGTGCATTAGGGGGGCGTGGGGTGGGCATGGCTGGGATGCGGAAGGGGATTGGGGATGGAGGGGGCGGACAGTGACGGGGGTTGTTCAGCGTTTAGACAAACAGGCGATTCCTGGGCTTCAGATGCCATCCATGTCTTACCTGGCCCAACAAAGCAAAGAAACATAGACTGTCATTCTGTCAGTCCCGCTTGTCTATCAGTTTGTGGTGTTGATTGCTTGTTTAACTTGCTTAGATTGTGTTCCAATAGACACGTATACTCCCAAGGGCGAGCAAAAATGAAATTTGGCATGTATTCCTATTTTAATTGTGAAACGAACTTTGTTTTCAGTGTTTCCGGCGGGCATTCTGCAGCCTCCCTACTTCAGCAAAACCTATCCCAAGTAAGCGTGTTGTTCATTGGTGACGGCAAAACGTATTCATGTTAACGAACTCCTCATTGGTAGTAAGAAAATCTTTCTCAAGTAAGCTTGCTCTTCATTGGTGGTATCAAAAGCCAGTCCAAATTAAACGCGTCCCTATTTGTTGCGGAAAAAAAAGGCTACCCAAAGTCTGAGTGCCTCTCAATGGCCATAGCAAAACGTACCCAAGTGATCTTCCCTTCTTGCTGATAGCAAAACCTATCCAAAGTAATCAAGCTAAATGTTTTTGACCGGTCCTAAAAAAAATCTGCGCAATATAGAGTGCTCCTCGTTGGCAGCAGCAAAATGTATCCGTTTTAAAGGTGACTCACATTGGTGTGACCAATACCGTGAGAATGTGCCCTCTTGTGGTAGCAGAGTCTGTGAGAATGCTGCCCTCTTTGGTGGTAGCAGAGTCCACCTCAACTGAGAACAATTCTTAATGGGGAAGCAGACTTTATCCGAAGCAAGAGTGTTGCTCATCGGTGGTACCAGAATCTATCCCAAGTGAAAGCTCTACCCATTGAGGATACAACAAAGAAACAAAATCTAAACATCATATACTTCACGAATTTTGTTTTTCACTGTCTCTTCTTCCGTGCTCTCTCATCGTATTTCTCTCTGCTGCTCACTTGAATCCAAAACACAGCCACATGCAGAGGTGGTTCTGTCGGAGTCCCGGCACCAGCACTCTACAGGGAGCTATCCATGTCAGGTTGTCTGTCAGAAGTAAGCCCAGCTGGTTGGTTCCGCAGGTGAAGACGGCACTTCTCTGGGTCCCACTCGCACCTTCGGGCGTGTCTTTTTCTTGTCTGCCTTTTGGCCGACTCTGGGGAAAGGCCCAGTGACGGTGAGGACAGACCCACTGACCGCAGGGAAAGTCCTCTTGACAGCGGGAAAGACTGCAACCCGGTGTCGTCTTTAGAATGCATGTAAGACCTGACTGCGAAGCTTAGCCGTGACTGGAGTTGTGCTGTCTTTACCTGTCTGCGAAACAGCAACGAGTGAGACTGCCCCAACTGACGACATTTTTTTTTAACTTTCATTCATTCCACGGTATACAGTGATTGAAAAAAAAAATCAATTATGATTTGAATAATCTCATTCAAAACAATTTCTTACCTTTTCCAATTCCATGCCAACGTTGCGGTATATTCTTCAGTTTTCTGACATAAAGGAAGATGTCTCTCTCAAAAGCAAGCATGCTTGGTTTTGTTTTGTTTGTTGTTGCTTGTTTGTGTTTCATAAACATCTTGCAAAAATATTATCGAAAATAATGTCAAGGGGGGGAATACTTTTGACAAAACTGAATAATACAATATTTTCTGCTATCTGTAGTCCTACATTTCTGCAATTCAGACATTTGGGTTTGTATGATTCCTTGAATTTTCTTCTTTTTATTCCGGAAAGGTTATTAATAAGAACATGGTCAGAACATATTCAATGTTCTCTTTTAAGTTCATGCAGAAATTTCGACATTGCTTCTTATGATTCCCATTTCCTTCACAACAAAAAGGTTCCGTATTTCTGCCCATTGTTAATCATTATCGTACCTTTACATATTTATCTTCTTTAATCATGGTTGTGAATATTTTGCATGAAGAAAATAAAATTTGGGCCGACTTAGTCGATATCCCCTTTTTCCTGAAAACTAGTTCGCTATCTAGCTATCAACCTCAACTACTGATTTTATGCATTTATGATAAGTTTCTAACCAATAGCATGATTTCTTTAAACCAAATCTCAGTACCTTTTACGACCCTTACACAGAAATTATAGGCCAGTCTGTCGAACCAAAGGCTTTGCCATGCAAAGTAATAGCCCTGGTTAATGTTATGTTTCGATAAACAGTTTAGATCAAAGAGGAATCTTATGTCATCTCTAAGATACTCGTTTGCATTAATTCCTGGTTAGCCTTCAAAGATCATGGCTGGAAGAATTTTTGTCGTCCTTGTGGAAATCCATGCCGTTCCATTGTTATATAAGACATTAAGCAGCAAGATATGTCTCATTCGGTTTACGTGGCTTTGGAATAGATGTAACAGGCCCTATTACTGAGTGGTTGCTAGGGTTTTTGTTTTTGTTTATTTGGTTTGTTTGCTTGTGTCTTTTATTTTTATGTTGCCTAGAGCACGTACTACAGAACGATCTGCTCCAAAACCCTCTGTGCCCTCTGTACCACTACTCCTTTTCCCCATGATTTTAAGTGCAAGGCCTGCTTCTTCTTATCTTATTTCTCCTTCTTAAGAACTGGAATGTTTGGGGCGTGGATTTAGTTAACTACTTGACGCAGAACCAGTGCAAGTGGGCGTTGCCCTGTGCAGAGCGCCACCTGGTGGAGGGTGCCACCTCACCACACCCATCCTATCACCATCCCCGTGAACTTAACCGACATCAAAGATGTTGACCCGAACTCTTACGGGCATCAAATGTGGGTAGAAAAAAAACAATGAAACGGGTCGCAACGAAACCAGGGCGCGATGGGTCACAGAATTTCAGACTTTTCATGTTGTTGTTGTCTTTAACTCTTCACCTTTCCATTAAGAAAATTATTAGAATCTTCTTTTAATGGGGGTTCAATGAGGGTGATGTACATGCTGCTGTAGTAGTCTATTTCGGTCTGAGATAGCATGACTGTGTGTGTGTGTGTGTGTGTGTGTGTATTCCACCCTTTTTTGTACTCCCAGTTCTTATAGAACCACTCCGACTCCGTGTGTGTGTGACTCGGGCTTAAACTGTCACGAGAACCCTTAATAATCTATAGACGCAGCATGTTATAATGAGAATATCATCGTTAATGGACAGAGCATATATGGAGCCATTATTGTCTTTTCAAATTCATGCAATTATGAACAAATTTCGCAATATGAATCTGTAGGTCATCATAACCTAGTATTTCACTTGGGCATAGTTCTTCATGTTTGAGTTTAGCATGTCATTTAACAGCTGTTCTTGAAGCTTCAGTCGTAGCAGTTTGTATCTAGAGCAGCTGTCCAGAAAATAAGTTTCATCTTCGATCACACCACGTTCACATCATGTGATGACATTGAACATTTTCTGTTTTCTCTCAGAATGTTCGTGTACCAACCCCTTTCTATTTGTTGGTCATGAGTGCAGAGATCACGCTTCTGTTGAATTTTTGACGTTTATTGTGTATGGTTCTAGTCGGTAGTCGGGGTGTGTGTGTGTGTGTGTGTGTGTGTGTGTGCGTGTGCGTGCGTGTGTGCGTGTGCGTGTGTGTGGTGTGTGTGTGTGTGTGTGTGTGTGTGTGTAGGCATGGATACAGCACACACTTGTAGGAAACATGATTGTACTGTACTGTAACGTGGTGTGTGTGTGTGTGTGTGTGTGTGTGACAGATCTCTGAACTTTGGCGGTATCGGGATGGTGATTGGTCACGAGATCACCCACGGCTTTGATGACAGGGGTAAGGTTGATCCCCCTCCCCTCCCCTTCCCCTTCCCCCTCTCCATACATTCTTCCACCTTCTATTTCTCTACAACTCCACCCGCCCTCTCCTCCCCCTTCCGCACTCCCCACCCATACACATCTATTCAGTCACAAGCCTTTGACCTCCTGCCCATCTCCTTCTCACCTGGTCCATCCTATGCCCCGTTCTCCCCCTTCGCTCCTTTTCCACCCTCTAACCTCCTCCTTCCCCTCTTCTACTATTTCTGTTGCTCTCTCTCTCTCTCTCTCTCTCTCTCTCTCTCTCTCTCTCTCTCTCTCTCTCTCTCTCTCTCTCACACACACACACACAAAACACACACACACACACACACACACACACACACGCACACACACGCACGCACGCACCTCCCCTTTCTCCTCTGTTGTCTCGTAATTTATGTTGATTTTGGTACTCGACACAATAGTCTGTTTTTCTTTCCTTTTTTGTAACTGTTTTGGATTGGAACTGATAAATTCAACGGGAAATGTTAGCATGCCCTCAGAAGGGATCAGCCTATTTTGGGTCCCTATCTTACTGAGTTCATTGGTGGTGATGCTTGCAATCAGTCTTTTTTATTTACGACTGAATAATTGATAAATAGATGGATCTATTTGTTCGTTCGCTCGTTCATTTTCCGTGTGTGTGTGTGTGTGTGTGTGTGTGTGTGTGTGTGTGTGTGTTGTGTGTTGTGTGTGTGTGTGTGTGTGTGTGTGTGTGTGTGTGTTGTGTGTGTGTGTGGTGTGTGTGTGTGTGTGTGTGTTTGTGTGTGTGTGTGTGTGTGTGTGTGCTGTTTCATCTTCCGTTTCATTTAAATGACATTGCAGCCACGCCGTTTATTTCGTATCCATGTCCACATTCACAGCCTGGTTTGTTCCGCCGCAGTTCCAGCACCGGCAATCCACAGGGAGCAGTCAATGTCAATGGGAGCATATTTCTGCTAGATTCGATACAGATTATACAACTCTAAAAAAAGAGGATAACATCAATCTTATATCCGTTGAAGCAAAAGAACATCTAGAAAATAAGTATCCAAATCATTTAAAGATTTTTACAGACGGTTCAGTTTTGGAATCATACACAGGGGCTGGATTTGCTATTCCTGCTTTCAAGATAAAGTCATTTTGTCTAGGAAAAGGTTTTTCTGTATTTACTGCAGAACTATATGCAATTCTTATGGCCTTATCCTTCATAGTTGATATTGATACTGCGATTTATAGCATTTTACTTTGTGTTGACTCAAAATCTGTTCTTTACAGTCTGCAAAACTGGAATGCAAAAGTTCGAAAAGACTTGATATTTGACGTAAAATACTTAATACATTCAATTATATGTAAAGGTATTAATGTAGAATTTTGTTGGATTCCATCTCACTGTGGTATTTGGGGGAATGAAATGGCTGATAGATCAGCGAAAGAAGGAGCTATTAGAAAACATCCTGACAGTACACTAAAATTAGAAAAACATGAAATAAATTCGATGTTAGAAAGTCGTATAATGACAGAAAAGCTTCCTTCAAAGTCAAAAATATTACCGTGTTCGAGATCCTTGTCTAGTCTCATTTACAAAATTCGATTAAATTCATGGAAGACTAAATTTTCAAAAAATGTAGAATGTGCTTGTGGTCATTCAATATCAATTAAACATATTCTTTTTGATTGCCCATTGCTATCCCTGTTATACAACATATCTGGGATAGATGTAGCAAAAATGAGATCTTTAAATGATATAATCTACAGCGAAGAAATGATACAAATTGCATCAGTTTTATCCAGCACTATACTTGCAAATTTATTGTAAACATTAAATCATTTATAGTTATTGTATGAATGTTTATACGTAGCCTTTCACACATGAGTGCATATTCACACACACACACACACACACACACACACACACACACACACACACACACACACACACACACACACACACGCACACACACGCATACGCACAGTACACAAACACACGCACACACACACACACACACACACACACACACACACACACACACACACACACACACACACACACACAGCCCTGATGTGGCCCTTTGCGGTCGGCTGGGCTATAAGCAACATTATCTTACACACACACACACACACACACACACACACACACAACACACACACACACACACACACACACACACACACACACACACACACACACACACACATACACACGCGCGCGCGCGCGCTAGCGCGCTCGCAAACACAGACACAAACTCTTACACAGCCCGTTTTAATTATTTTTTGTTTTTTTTTTGTGTGTGTGTATGTGTTTTTATTTTTTTGGATTGGTTTATTTCTAGTCTAATATCACCATTGTTGTGAACAGACGTTAAATTAAATCAATCAAATCAATCAAGTCAATGTCAAGTCGTCACGAGGCAACCCACCAGAGAAGACACTGCACTGCTGTCGAGTCGCTTCGGTGCTGTTCAGGCTGTTTGCCTGTTCTGATCCAACATATATGCAGGACACCACCTGCTAAGCCCCCTACTGACGGCAGTTACTGGTTAGGCGCGAAGCCAGCGCGAGTGAGCTTTTCCTCCGGAGGGCGACACAACGTCCGTCCAGCAACAGTCCCCATGAATTTGTGAATGCTGGTGGCCCCAACAGAACCTCACCAAGGGCATAGAAGGTGAGAGGAAATCGGAGCTGAGGTCACCATGAGAGCAGCGCATGAAGGGCCACAAAGTTTGGACTTTTTTATGTTGATCGATGAGGATCATGACTATGACGCTACGGATTTCCATTCTAGTCTGAGGATGTGGGACAAACGCCTGCTTTCATAACACATCCCGACATCAACCAGGCCCACGAAACACGGACACCTGCAATGTTGGTCAGGAACTCTGAGTAACATTGTTAGAAATACATCCATTATGTAAATGAAACTCTACTGCATGGATCCGGTTTTCCCAGCTGAACCCACGGCAGACTCAGCTCTAGGTAGCAGCTGATCGGGGCAGAAAAATCCGACAATTAAATGGCTCTGATGGGAATTGAATTTCGCCATGGCTCTGGAATTTATTCATGTATTTATTTTCATGCTTACGTTTTTGTTTGTTTGTGTTTTGCTTTTCTTTTCAAGTTTGGTGTTGCCTTTTTGGACATGTCCGCTCTCCATAAGGCTTCCCTTCAGACAGAGGAAATTGGCAGTGATCAACCGCGCGCGCGCGCGCGTGTGGTGTGTGTGTGTGTGTGTGTTTATGGAATGAAAACTGGAAGTGGGCGAACACACTCTGTAACAAAATGGATCGTGGCAGTATCTATTCGTGCTCTCTGAGGAAATGGAAAGTGGCAATGTGTACACACATAACCTTTTATAAAAATGTGAACACACGCACGCACGCACGCACGCACGCACGCACGCACGCACGCACGCGAAAATAGCGCTGCACACACCGTTTGTTTTTCCCCTCATTACTTAGATGGCGGTCAACACAACGAGGTTTATGACGAAAATGACAGGGCACACTCATACTTTTCAATGAGTATCAGTGTACAAGTGTGCACTCGCGTGCTTCTTTCTAGCGAAAATGGCAGTGTGTGGTTTTGTGTGTGTGTGTGTGTGTGGTGTGTGTGTGTGTGTGTGTGTGTGTGTGTGTGTTCTTTTCTTTTTTTTTTTTTTTTTTTTTTTTTTGGTGGTTGTCACGACCGACCCCTGGAGGTCTGCTCTGACAGGATCGGTCTAGATGGGAGTGAAGGGAGTGACTGACCTCACACGCCTCGCAAGAGACCACACAAGAAAGATTACAATACAATACACCATTTATTCACTCCAACACACACATAGTCACAAATAAGCATTTCAACACACACGACATGCACAATCACAATTAAGCATTTCAACACACACAACATACACATAGTCACAAACAAGCATTTCAACGCACACAACATAACCATAATCATAAATAAGCATTTCCAACACACATTCCTTTTTTGTGCTTCATGTGGTTCCCCCTCACCCCTGCCTCTCCAAAGTCCACTGGGAGTACCGTGTCGAATCAGGTGCCCCAAACCGGGTCTGTTCTTGAACAGAGTCTTTCAATGCCGACACCCTTGACACACACACACACCCAAATTGCACGACACAGAGCTAACCACACTGGTCACATGGGCTGTAGGAAGTCCGAGGACAGTGAGAACGCATCCCGTGGGACGAGGCGTTGTCGCTGAAGGTTCCGGACAGGGGTTAGGACCATCCAGCAAAGTTCACGTGCTCCTCACACTGCGCGGCCCCAACAGCGCAAGCTTCGGGTGAAGCCCCCGGGAGGAGAGAAAACGGGAGGAACTGGAAGGAAAGAAGGGTACTAGAACCCCGCAGTCGGTACGGTTTGAAATTTGCTGCTTAATCCTAACAGCCACTCGCATGATGGGCGAGGGGAGGTTTGCTGAATATATTAATAGCACCAGCTCAACACAGACCTGAGCATAAAACAGTAAACAAACCAAATGAGGAATGTT
>CM031611.1:61832894-61885394 GCA_018398815.1 Conus ventricosus
TCAAAACACAAATGATAATGAACTATCGCGACACTGTTCCGGTATGTATATCAACTGATTATGCAACAGCGACCTTTATTGTATGTTCGCCTCGCCGATGGAAATGTTACATGCTACTGTGGAAAACCATAATTATGTGTTGCCTTGTCGACACACATGGTTACCATCTGTTGTGAAATGGTTGTGGTTTTTACTGCCTCGTTGACTGGATGTTGTAAAATTCTGTTGTGAAAAGATTGTGGATGTGTGGTGCCTTGGTAATAGAGTCGGCTACCTTCTGTTGTGAAATGGTTGTGACTGTGTAGTGCCTTGCTTTTAGAAATGATCAACTGTTGTAAAAATGATTGTGTCTGTGTGGTGCCTTTCTGGTAGAAATCGTGACACATCTTGTAAGATAACTGTACCTGCATTGTGCCTTGCAGAAAAAGAAATATGTTCTGTTGTGAAATGATTGTAATTGTGTAGTGCCTTGCTGATGAAAATTATTACCTTAGGGTAGTGCCCTGCACATAGAAATGGCGAAAGAGTTTTTGTCTTGTTTATAGAAAACGTCACAGCGCATTACCTACCGATGAAAATGATTTCATCAATGGTTAGACTTGTTGACATCCATGGGGATGGATATGAAGACATTGTCTTGCCTTGGGAATGGAAATGGTCACAGTGTTCTTTACGGAAACAGTGACAGTGTCTTTTTTCGCTGATGGAAATAGTGACAGTGTCTTGTCTCGCTGATGGAAATAGTGACAGTGTCTTGTCTCACTGATGGAAATAGTGATAGTGTCTTGTGTCGCTGATGGAAATAGTGTCAGTGTCTTGTCTCGCTGATGGAAATAGTGAAAGTGTCTTGTCTCGCTGATGGAAATAGTGACAGTGTCTTGTCTCGCTGATGGAAATAGTGACAGTGTCTTGTCTCGCTGATGGAAATAGTGACAGTGTCTTGTTCGCTGATGGAAATAGTGACAGTGTCTTGTCTCGCTGATGGAAATAGTGACAGTGTCTTGTCTCGCTGATGGAAATAGTGACAGTGTCTTGTCTCGCTGATGGAAATAGTGACAGTGTCTTGTCGTCGCTGATGGAAATAGTGAATGTCGTGTCCTGAGAAAGTGCGTCTTGTCTCGCTGATGGAAATAGTGAAAGTGTCTTGTCTCGCTGATGGAAATAGTGACAGTGTCTTGTCTCGCTGATGGAAATAGTGACAGTGACTTGTCTCGCTGATGGAAATAGTGACAGTGTCTTGTCTCGCTGATGGAAATAGTGACAGTGTCTTGTCTCGCTGATGGAAATAGTGACAGTGTCTTGTCTCCCATGGGAAATAGTGAAGTGTCTTGTCTCGCTGATGGAAATAGTGACAGTGTCTTGTCTCGCTGATGGAAATAGTGACAGTTCTTGTCTCGCTGATGGAAATAGTGACAGTGTCTTGTCTCACCGATGGAAATAGTGACAGTGTCTTGTCTCGCTGATGGAAATAGTGACAGTGTCTTGTCTCGCTGATGGAAATAGTGACAGTGTCTTGTCTCGCTGATGGAAATAGTGACAGTGTCTTGTCTCGCTGATGGAAATAGTGACAGTGTCTTGTCTCGCTGATGGAAATAGTGACAGTGTCTTGTCTCGCTGATGGAAATAGTGACTGTGTCTTGTCTCACGATGAAATAGTGAAAGTGTCTTGTCTCGCTGATGGAAATAGTGACAGTGTCTTGTCTCCTGATGGAAATAGTGACAGTGTCTTGCTCGCTGATGGAATAGTGACAGTGTCTTGTCTCCATGGAAATTGTGACAGGTGTCTGATGAATATGCATTCTTGCCTTGGAAATAGTGACAGTGTCTTGTCTCAGAGGAAATAGTGACAGTGTCTTGTCTCTTGTGAAATAGTGAAGTGTCTTTCTCGCTGAAGAAATAGTGACAGTGTCTTTCTCGCCGATGGAAATAGTGACAGTGTCTTTCTCGCTGATGGAAATAGTGACAGTGTCTTGTCTCGCTGATGGAAATAGTGACAGTGTCTTGTCCGCTGATGGAAATAGTGACAGTGTCTTGTCTCGCTGATGGAAATAGTGACAGTGTCTTGTCTCGCTGATGGAAATAGTGACAGTGTCTTGTCTCACTGATGGAAATAGTGACAGTGTCTTGTCTCATTGGTGAAATAGTGACAGTGTGTTGTCTCACTGATGGAAATAGTGATAGTGTCTTGTCTCGCTGATGGAATAGTGATAGTGTCTTGTCTCATTGGTGGAAATAGTGACAGTGTCTTGTCTCACTGATGGAAATAGTGATAGTGTCTTGTCTCACCGATGGAAATAGTGATAGTGTCTTGCCTTACAGATAGTCGTGGTGACTGTGTCTTCCCTATCTGATAAAGTGGTGACAGTGCCTTGTATTGATGATATAAATGGTGACAGTGTGTTAATCATGTTGACAGAAATCTTAGGTGTCTCGCTTTGCTGACAGAAATGGTGATTGATAGCATCTTGCCTTATTGACAGAAATTGTGACAATGTCTTATCTTGCTCACAGAATTCTTGACAGTTTCTTATCTTGCTGAACGAAATCTTGACAGTGTCTTACATTGCCGACAGAAATTGTAACACTATCTTTTGCCTTAGTAATCAAAATGATGGTAGTCTCTGGCCTTGCTGACAGACGTGACGACAAGATATTGCCGTTCCGACAGAACTGATGACCGTCTTTGCCGTGTTGATGGAAAAAAAAATTGTAACAGTCTTTTGCCCTGCTGATAGAAATTGCCACAGTCTCTTGCTTTACTGAGAGAAATCATGACACTATTCTTTGTTCGTAGACATGATGATAGTCTCTCGCCTTGTTGATTGAAACTGTGACAGTGCATTGCATACTTGATATAAATGGTGTCAGTATTTTACCTTGCTGATAGAAAAGATGAAAATAGCTTGCAGAAATGGCTGCAGTGTATTATCATGCTGATAAAAATGGTGCCGCTCTAGCATTGTCAATGAAATGGTGGTAGTGTGTTGACTTTTTTTTTATAGAAATGGCGACAGTCTAGATTTGTTGATAGAAATGGTGACAGTGTCTTGCCTTGCTAACAAAAATGGTAACAGTCTAGCCTTGTATTAGAAATGATGGCGGCGTATTGCCAAGTTGAAAGAGATTATGACAATCTAGCCTGTGACAATCAAGCCTTATTGGTAGAAATCATGACAGTGTCTTGCCTTGTGGATAGAAAGTCAACAATCTAGCCTCGTGAGAGAAATAGTGGCAATGTTATTGCCTTGTACATAAAACTGATGACAGTCTAGCTTCGTGATAGAAACGGTGACAGTATGTTGCCTTTACATAGAAAGAGCGGCAGTCAAACCATGTTGATGGAAATGTGTTATCTTTCTGATAGAAAAGGGTTGATAGGGTATGTTTCTTGCTTAAGGGATGATAGGAGTATTTTCTTTGCTTAAGGGATGATAGGAGTATTTTCTTTGCTTAAGGGGTGATAGAGTATTTTCTTTGCTTAAGGGGTGATAGAGTATTTTCTTTGCTTAAGGGGTGATAGAGTATTTTCTTTGCTTAAGGGGTGACAGGAGTATTTTCTTTGCTTAAGGGGTGATAGAGTATTTTCTTCGCGTAAAGGAATGTTGAGAGCGTCTTGCCTTGCCGAGAGAAATGGAGACAATGTCTTTGCCTTTTCGATACGACGGGTGACGCAGTACCTTGCCTTGGTGATCTGTGAGCAGATAAACGGCGTGAAGACACAGGGCGAGAACATCGCAGACAACGGAGGCATCAAACAGAGCTACAGGGTAAGGCGACAGTCTGTCGGTGTAGTACGTGCTCTCTGTATATGACACAATTGTATGTGTGTGTGTGATATACTCTGTATATGACATGCTGTACGTGCATGACAAGTTCTGTGTGTGACATGTGTAATATGTAAGAAACTGTCTGTCTGTAACATGCTGTGTGTGTGACATATTCTCTACATGGCATGCTCACGTTGTTTGATATCTCTGTTATGAGTAACGAAGTGTTATATGTGTATGACTTTTTAATAATATGCCTTCTGCATATGACATACAATCTGTATATGACGTTATCTGTTTTATAGTATGACGTCTGTGAACGGCGCACTGTCTGTGTATGACGTGCTTTGTTATATAATAAACCTCCCGTGTACGACGTGCAATCTGTGTATGACATGTTGTCTGTGCATAACGTTTTGTTATACGATTTGCCATGTGGATGTCACGTAGACTGTACATGACTTTTTTTTTCTCGTATGATATGCTGTCTGTAAATGGCGTACTGTCTGTGTATGATAGTTTTGTTATATGATAAGTTGTCTGTATACAACATTCTCTCTGTATATGACATGCTGGGGGGGGGGGGGGGGGTATGATATGCTGTCTCTTTATATGACAGATTGTCTGTATATGGTGCGCTGTCTGCGATGTATATGGTGTGCTGTCTGCGATGGGTTGTCTAGAAGGATTTCAGGGACTAACCTGCCAAGCAGCTGTTTAACTGATTTGCCTGCAAAGCAGCTGTTTCAGTGACTTATGTGCTAAGCGGCTGTTTTAGTGACTTGAATGCTTAGCAGCTGTTTCACTGACTTGTGTCCTAAGCAGCAGTTTTTACTTTTACTTGCTTAGCAGGTGTTTTCGTGACTTTCCTGCCAAACAGCTGTTTCAGTGACTTACCCACTAAGAGGCTTGTTTATGATTCACCTGCTAAACAACTTGTTCAGTGATGTACATGCTCAGCAACTATTTTAGTGACTTACCTGCACAGCAGGTGTGTCATTGACTTACCTGCAAGCGTCCGTTTTGTCACTTGCCTTCTCAGCGGCTGTTTCACCGACTTCACTGCTGAGCGGCTGTTTAACTGACTTACCTGTTAAGCAGCGGTTTTGTCACGTACCTGCTCAGCAGCTGTTTCACCGACTTAACTGCTGAGCAGCTGTTTAACCGATTTACCCGTTAAGCAGCTGTTTTGTCATTTACCTTCTCAGCAGCTGTTTCACCGACTTAACTGCTGAGCGGCTGTTTGACTAACTTACCTGTTAAGCAGCTTGTTTGTCACGTACCTGCTCAGCAGCTGTTTCACCGACTTAACAGTTGAGCAGCTGTTAGACTGATTTACCCGTTAAGCAGCTGTTTTGTCACTTACCTGCTCAGCAGCTGTCTCACCGACTTAACTGCTGAGCAGCTGTTTAGCTGACTTACCTGTTAGGCAACCGCTTTGGCACTTACCTGCACAACAGCTGTGACTTAACTGCACAGCAGCTGTTTAACTGACTTAGCTGTTAAGCAGCTGTTTTGTCACTTACCTGCTCAGCAGCTGTTTCACCGACTTAACTGCTGAGCAGCTGCGTCATTGACTTACTAGCCATGCAGCTGTTTTACCAGCCACGCAGATGTTTCATTGACTCCAAGAGGTTGATTGCAATGAGCTGAAATTGTTTGTTTGTGCTGCAGGCGTACCGCAACTGGGTGAGGGAGGCGAGGAAGGGGAAGGAGGAGGACCTGCTACCTGGTCTGCAGTTCACCAACGACCAGCTGTTCTTCCTCAGCTTCGCTCAGGTACAGTGATGATGATGATCATGCCGATGAGATGATGATGATGATGATGATGATATATGATGGTGATTTATGAGGAGGAGGAGGAGGAGGACGACGACGACGATGATGTCGATGATGACGATGACGACGACGATGTCGATGATGATGACGACGATGATAATGACGACGACGACGACGATGATGATGACGATGATGATGATGATGATGATGATGATTGTATTTATGATTGTGGTTACATTTTCGTCTTCAACATTGCTTACGTCTTCACTTCAGTTATCGTTATTGTTGTGGTTCAAACAGAAGTATTGTTGTTTGAATGTTGCGCGCGCGTGTGTGTGTTTATAAGCGTCTGTCTGTTTGTGTCTATCATGTCTGTGTCTGTGTATCTGTCTGTGTGTGTAGCTTCTCTGTGTATGTGTGTGTGAGATGTCCAGTCTCGTCTTTCTGCACGTTACGGCCTGTCAACACAAAGACTCAAAACCAGGTACATGATTCTTAATATTTCAAGAAGTTGGACTGGCTTTATCCGTAGTAATCGTGTTATTGTGAAGAAGAAAACATGATTTCTCCATACTTTTTCCCGCAGTGATTCCGTTTTCAAGAATGAGATAAAGCCGCTGGATGCTTTTTGTGCTGGTTAGTTAATGACGTTCTTTTAAAGCTGAATGGTCCTGCGACACCGATATCCTGGAGGTTCTAAACAACGACAAATCGTTTACAGTCCGGTCTGTGCTGTAACAGTCAGTACGTTTGCAGTCTCTTTAGACCCAACTATGAATTGTAATACTGGCCACTGTATAGCATTGGTTAGCGAGAGGGGGTGAGGCTGGGAGGTGGCAAGTCTGAGCCCCCATCAGAGGCTTGTGTTTGTGTGACTTTCCACTCACAGAAAGCTGCCACCCAGAGTTGTGGTTAACTGCGTTGCCCACAACGTCACCTCCATGCGTAGCATACCCATCACTACTCTTGAGACCACACCAAGATTATTTCCCTTTGGCGACTGAAGACATAAATTTACCGACTCGAGCGGAAAACTTCTAGAGGTTGCAGAACCACCTCATGCAAAACGGTATGAGCAGGCCAGCCAAAGGAAGACAGAAAAGACCAAGCTTCATACAACAAATCAAATACCTTGAGAGAGTGAGAGAATTGTTGGATCATAGACGTAGAAGAATACTTGTTAGCGAACTTCCCAACAATTCGTCCGATGTTGAGACAAAGGTTCTGATTATGGAGTACATTCAGTCCCAAAGTGCCCTGAAGATTAGTGGATGATATGTGCACAGAAGGGTCTCTGAAGTGTTGATATTGTGAAGACAGTTTGTGTGCTCTGTTTAAAGATCTGCAGTGTTGATGTTGTGAAGACAGTTTGTGTGCTCTGTTTAAAGATCTGTAGTGTTGTTGTGAAGACAGTTTGTGTGCTCTGTTTAAAGATCTGCAGTGTTGATGCTGTGAAGACAGTTTGTGTGCTCTGTTTAAAGATCTGCAGTGTTGATGCTGTGAAGACAGTTTGTGTGCTCTGTTTAAAGATCTGTAGTGTTGTTGTGAAGACAGTTTGTGTGCTCTGTTTAAAGATCTGTAGTGTTGTTGTGAAGACAGTTTGTGTGCTCTGTTTAAAGATCTGTAGTGTTGTTGTGAAGACAGTTTGTGTGCTCTGTTTAAAGATCTGCAGTGTTGATGCTGTGAAGACAGTTTGTGTGCTCTGTTTAAAGATCTGTAGTGTTGTTGTTGTGCTCTGCCTGAACATCTGGAGTGTGTTGCTGTTATGAAGACAATTGTGCTCAATCTAGACATCCAGTTTGTTATTACGAAGATAATTGTTGCACTCTTATCTGAAGATCAGGGATTTGTTGTTGTTGTTGTGAAGATAGTGGTTGTGCTCTGTCTGAATATGTGGGACGTGAAGTCATTATCAAAACAGTTGTGCTTAATATGAAGATCTGGAACATGTTTTTGTTGTGAAAATAGTTGTGCTGTGTCTGCAGATTTGGTGTGGCAACATGCGGAAGGAGAGTGCAGTGAACCGCATCCGCACCGCCGCACACAGTCCTGGGCGATTTAGGTGAGAGAGCTAGTGGCTTTTTATGTCAGCTGTTGACATGTTGTCAATGTGCGTGTGTGTGTGTGTGTGTGTGTAAATACTTTACTTCACTAAACGGTTTCTGTCATCATGTTGATAGATCTGTCAAAATCACTAGCAGTCCTGTCTGCCAGCTGCATCGATGACCACTCTCTGGTCGTCAGGAAAAGCCTAAGTGTTCCTCTTCAACCCCCAAGGTTGGAAAATATTAAGGAAAGGTTAGGAATCCAAGTACAAAACACGTATGATCTGACAAACACAACCAACCATACTTTTAAATTACACTGTGGCCACACACCTACATTTCACAATCTTTTTCAAAACCTTCACCTGTGCCCCTCAACATGAAAATTCACTTACACCAGCCGCCGTGGCAAAGTGGTTAGCATCGCGGACTCCCGGCTGGGAGGTCGTGGGTTCGAATCCCATCAGAGTCATGTGGGGTTTTCTGCCCTGACCGGCTCCTACCCAGAATTGAGTTTGCTGCGGACTCAGCTGGAAGACTGGGACCACACAGTCCAGTTTCATCCACTTAATGGATGCGTTTCTGAGAGTGTTGCTCAAATTTCCTGACAACACTGCAGGTGCCTGTATCTCTCGGGCCTGGTTGACGCCGGGCTATATTATGAAAGGAAGCGTAGAGTACAGCCCTGTCATGTAGTCTCAGACTGAAATGGAAATCCGTCGCGTCATCTTAATCATCCTCATTCTCATCGATCAGCATGAAAAAAAAAGTATCAAATTCGGTGGCCTTTCATGCCCTGCTCTCATGGTGACCTCAATTTCGATGTCCTCTCCACGTCTGTTGCCTTGGTTTGGTTCCGTCAGGGTCACCGGTATCGGCGAGTCCATGGAGGCTGTCGTTGGACGGACGTGGTGGCGCCCTCCGGAGGGAGAGCTCATTCACGCCGGCTCCGCGACTAAGCAATTATTGTCGTCAGTAGGGGGCTTAGTAGGTGGTGTCCTGCGTATGTTAGATCAGAACAGGCGCCACTGAACACCACCGAAGTGACTCGGCAGCAGTGCAGTGTCTCCTCCGGTGGGTTGCCTCTTCACGACTTGACATTGACTGCTCCTTGTGGATTGCCGGTGCCGGGGCTGCGGTGAGGCCGACCGGGTTGTGGCTGTGGACGGGGTGTCGGAATGAGCGGCGTGGGTGCACTGCCCCTGAGGTGGCGCAGAGGTTGGGACAGCAAAAAAAAAAAAAAAAATTCACTTACATTTCATATCCAGTCCATTCATACAACATCCTACAAGTCACGACAATGACCATGATGGTGGTGGCGATGACTTTGATAGTAACGGTGGAGGCAATGATGACGACTTTTTTTATAAACATGTATTTCTGAATGTGTCCACAGGGTTATAGGGCCTTTGCAGAACTCTGAGGACTTTGCCAAAGCCTTTAACTGTGCAAAGGGCAGCTACATGAACCCGAGGAAAAGTGCACGGTGTGGTAAAGGCGATGACCCAGCGCTCTGCGCATCTCTCCCCATCGCCGTTCAGTGTCGTTCTTAAGGCTCACCAAATTCTGAGCTGTCCACTGTCTGTGAACGAATGTTTCACTTAAAAAAAAAAAAAAAAAACGTAATGTAAATTTTTTTCTATCTAATATGCTCATTTAATTCTTGACATTTCTGTGCAAGTGTTTGATTATATCCACCATTTTTTCATCTCATTGATCTTAATTTTTTTTTTTTCCAACCTTAAAACAATTTCTGCATAAGATTAAAGCAAGGCTGAATACGGAAATGCCTGATCGGTGGACGATATATGCAGTGCAGAAGTTCATATTTTATGCTGAAGTAAGTTCGAGGGGGGCATGCGGTTATGTGAATCTGTGTATGTGTGTGCGCGCGCACACTTGCACTAAAGAGTATGTATATGAGCCCTTGTGCATGTGTGTGTGTGTGTGTGTGAGAGAGAGAGAACTGTTGTAACGATGCACTGTTTTATTTACTTGTGTAGAACTGATAGGCCAGAGAGAGATTGGTTTACTTTTTATGTTTGGCTCATTGCCTCTTACAGAAATCTGCTCATTTTACGCACACATGCAGAGGCACATGGCATACACACACACATCACACACACGCACACACACACGCACACCACACATATACATTTTATACACCAATTTGACTGAAATGGCAAAACATACAATAAAACTCAATTTAGTGTGATTGGCATTTCATAAAGACAATGGATTGACAAGTTTAGTTTGTGGTGCCAGTGAAATAAGAAAATATAGTTATTCACAAACTGCTTTAATAAAAAATATTAAAACAAAGGATTTTATTCAACTTACACTACAAAAACTGCAAGCTGAACTCTGCCCTGAAAACAGGAACGATTTCAAATGGTGAAATTCTAAGGTACCCCTACGCATTTTAACCCCACAAGGGAGGTAATCTGTGTGAGGGCTCACGTTCAGCAAGCATGACCTTGCCGTTTTCTCAGGACAAATGGTGTTGGTGGGCACACCCAAAGTAACTCAGCCCTAACAGTCAGCTCAACAGTTCAACCGGAGAGAAAATGCTAAAATATGGATGTGAAACGGTGCTGCCATAATGCAGACAGTTGATGTCCCAATTGTTATCCTAGCATCCACTTCAAATAAAATAATTGACTCTCTAGGTCTATTTCGCATGGCTCATAAACTGAGAAAAGATGACTCTGTTGGCAATGGAAAGAGATGAATTATCTTCTCCTGAATTTTCTTCTGGAAAAGGCCCAGTACATCTACCAGTGAAATGCCTCATTCGGAGAGAGAAAATGCCAAAACATGGGAACGAAATGATGTGCTTGTCATGCAGACACTTTTACAAATAGATCAACTTCACATACCATTATCATCTACCAATTCAGATCTATATGTCTTGGATTTGATGTGACATTTGTTTACCAACATGATGCATGCTCAAGTTGCATAACTATCTTGACCTCTACATTGAGTGACACTATTCGCAATGGAGTGACAGGCATCATTTTTCCCTGAGTTTTTTTCTGAAACAGGTCTATTTTTCCCATTTCTGCCCTCTCCATTATTCATGTTCTTAACCTTGCAGGATTTTTCTTTGGGGTTAGAACTTCATCTGTAACTCTTGTTTCTGATACTTCACATGAAATCAGCTGCTAACTCTACATGTGTTTCCTTTTTTTTTCCACACATATTTTATCACCTGTTTTTATACATTTTTCTGTGTGCACAATCATTACACATAGGCTGTTTACAGGGATACGATGGGTGAAGAGTCCCCAGTCCTTAAACTGGATTGTGGCCATCCTAGCAACCCTGGAAACTGAGAGTGACCATCCTAACAATCCTGAAAACTATCACAAACAAGGTGCAATTCTGAAAAAATGTTCTGGCTACTTACTATTATGCAACATTTACTTAAACATCAGATGCTTTTAAAACGCATAGACTCCTCATCTGTAGCTATATTAACTATAAAGAAAAAGAAATGCTAGTAAAACAAATCTTTAATCCATCATTAATATTCAATGAATATTTGTTTGCAAAGCATGATATAGTGATATAAAATAACTATAATCTCTACACAGAGAGCAAGTTGAACGGTGTTGAGCAAAGGAAAAGAAACGTATCAAAGTTCATTGTCTTGATCTTACTGATCTGGCTGCTCTTTCAATCTTTGTTTTGTACTGACGCAAGCTGTGATGGTGGGCCCTTCATCCTTTGCAGTGTAGACATGATAAGGATCACTTGCGTGAGAAGTCAATATTTTTTTCTTTTTCCTTTTAGGTTGAAGCTGAATTCAATATAAAGCCACACAGAATGCAATTAAATTTATTGAATGATCACCAATAATGTCGATCCTCTAACACCAAAATCTGGGCTCCAGCCCATCGTTGCTTCGTCCAACCATTCTTATTTCTCACAACTTTGCACATGGCTTTTGCCGATTCATTTGATGATACTGACATAATATTTGGTCAAGAGCATGATCTCTTCTGTTTTTCCCTCTCTCTCTCTCTCTGTGATGCTTTGACTGTTACTTCAGCGGACCTATGAATTACTATAAGTCACCTTTCAAAACTATTCATAACTTCCCTGCTGAAGAGCATCCGGTCCTCGTGTCGGTGTTTTTCTTTTCTTTTTTTTTTTTTCTTAATAAAGATTTTGTACCCAAATTAATGGGTTCTTTTCAAGATTTTTATTTCACTTTCTCTCACACTATAACAAGATAAACCATAAAGAACAGAAAACAAAATATTGTTACTGTCCAGATGTCTAACAAGATTAAATTACTCCTACAAAATCTTGCTTATCTGGATAATGTCCCAATTTTGTCAATCAGTAGACATCAATAAACAATTTTCTACTCAGGATTTCAATGTATTCTTTTTTTTTTTAAATAAATGAACCATTTCGTAAACCAACTTCATTTCCACACACAAAAAATTTCATAATTTTTTATCTTTGGAAGCACAAAAAACAGATATGAGCACCTTAATGAGGAATTATGTGTGTGCACATATTCATTTCATACATGATTAATAATATCTTTTTTTTTTTAAACTGAAACTAAAGACTTGAGCACAGAGAAAAAGTGCTACAGAAGAACAAAACACATGCATCCCTCTCGGGTAAGAACATGACAGAGAGAAAACGGAAAGAATGTTCGACTGCCAGTAAGGGGAAAGAGAGTGGAGGTGACGAATAAAAATTTTTTGAAAGGGTGCAAATGGCATTGGAGAGAACAAAGGAGAATGAAGGAGATGAGCGAAAACAGGGTGGAGTTAAAGAAAGGTGTGGGAGAGGGAGAGATGGAGAATTGAATGTGGTAATGTCATTGTTTTCCCATGTATTTCCATTCATTCATCTTCTCTTTATCATCACTCCATAGCGTTAGTGCAGCATCTCCTTGGAATGTTCAGGTATTTCATGTCTGGCGTGCTGTAAAAATTTGGTATTGATGAAGGAGCTGTTTTTTGTTCTATTCTTTTTTTTCTCTTTAAGACTGTTTGGGAGTTATGCCAATTTAAAAATATTTTTTTAACAAATGTTGGCATGTTGCTGGGAGTGGAATGATTTTACTTGCTGCTCGTTGTTTTTTTCTCCGCAAGTTATTTGGTTTTTCCTTTAAAGTATGCATTGTTAACAGTTGGGGGTGGGGGGGGGGATTTGTTTCTTTTTCCTCATTGTACAAAGTTGAGTTATTAAAAAGATTTCGAAACATTTTCCATTAACTGCAGTCTGTTATGTAATTTATTTGTTTGTTCTCCTGTATATACTTAAATAGAGAGTGATGAATTTTATTTTGAAAATCCTGAATCTTGAGTGTAACACAGTATCTCTATATTTGTACATACTTTTCTTTTTGGCATTATACACCAATTAACACCATACATATATGTACACACATACTATGGTTAAAGTGTCCATTAATGTTTTGTTTTCGAAAGGTTTCATAAATACAGATGTTGATTGTTCAAATACAAAACCCATTTGTGAGTTTTCTTTTTTTTTTAATTTTTGATTTTCATTTGTATCTTTTTATTGGAGTTTTTTATTTTTGGCGAATACTTGTGATTATTTGTATGCATTACTTATGAAATAAAACATGTTCCCAGCTCCTCCATTTGTCTTCGAGAGAGGGAGAGAAAGAGAACACGCACACACACTGATAAATTACCTGGATTCAACTGAGCAATTGACACAAATCTGCCGGAAAAGAAAAAAGTGCACACAAAAATGAACTCTCCAAACCAATGGCTCAATAAAAACGCTCCTAAAATTCTGCTGCATGCTGTTTGGTTCAAGCCTCTGATCTCCTCCCAAAACAGATCACCAAAATTAGGACCATTTCCACGCATGCTCTCTTTCAACACTCAACATTTCTCTCCACCTCAATGAGAAAGGGAAAACTGCTGCAAAAAATACTACCAGCAACAATTCTCTCTCTTTCCATCTCTCCTCTCTACCACACAGAATTTGTCACTGCCTTTGTCTCTTATTCTCTCTTCCTCTCAATCAGTCGCTCTCCCTCTCCCTCCGAGTCTCTTTCTCTCTCTCTCTCACTAGATTCTTATAGAAAGACCAACTCCTCTTCAAACATGGATTGATCAATCAATCAATCAATAATCAATCAATCAATCTATCTTTTTACTCGTCTATCTATCTACGTGTCTTTGTATCTTGGTGTGTCTGATTCCGGTAGACACTCAAGGAGATGCTTTTTTTATCTGGCAGAAATGGGTTAATATGAAAGACTCAATATTTGTTCAAGAAAAGGCTTTTCTCTTTCCCACAACTGATCACTGTCTTTGGCTTCAGGGGGAGTGGCCCCTTACCACTCATAAGGGACTCTGACCTTAGACTGCCAAAGGGCGTTGTCCCAGTTTCCCTAACACACTTTCTGAACAAGTGCTTTTCCTCTTGCACGACGCTTGCAATTGCTACATATCTGACATCCAGAGAAAGTGGCAGAAGAATGGTTTATTTGTCAAAAATACCAATGTACACCTGAAAACAAATTCCATGGTAACAACACTGCATGTACCTGTACCCACTCACCCACCCACAGACTTTCTTCACCTTCCCTTCTCCTTACAGCATGCACGTACTCCAATCCGCTGAACACACCCAAATAAATCTTAACACATGTACACAATGGCATGAACACATCAGCGACACTGGGCAATCCGCTGCCTCCCAATGTCTAATGAACTGTTGCCTCTCATTCATGGCAAATGTCCTCCTGGTACCGTCCAATGAAAGCTTGCACCACAGGCCGAGTTTGCCAGCACTGTGAGGGAGCCGGGTGCCCTCAGTCGGTGGTGGCCTTCCTGTACCAGAAACGGGCTCTGTAATCCTCGCTGCAGGACACAAAGGCAGGCCCAGTGGGCGAATGGGCCAGTGCTCGGACAGGTCCATTATGACCTGGACACAAGTAACGACAAAACGTTAGCAGTGGCCCCCTTCCTCAGACTGTGGTTTGTACAAGGATAGAGACAAAGCGTTGCGGGATATGGCTCTAGAATTTGAGTGTGATAGAGACACACAGAGGATGACCACAGCACTGAGAGACAGGAGAAAAAAGATAAACACATCACGAGACCTTTTCTTCCAACTATACGAACGTGCTTTCTGTGTCCTCTAACACATATCTTAACCCTCTGCCCCTTGTAACGCCCGCTGTGGCCCGAAACGCGATGCCTTTCGTATCCTTGTAACGCCCGCTGTGGCCCAAAATACACTGATGCCGTTTGGCTGCCCCTAGCAGACGAATTTTTCCCACAATGCTTTGCGGCGTTATACAGTGACGTAGTTCCGGTTTCCAACTTCCTTCCAGTCCAAACAGCGCATTTTTTCATGGAGGACTTCGGTCGCAGTGATTTTTTGAAGTTGAGAGCAAGTTTGTGATCGAGATTTTCGCTTCGGCAAGATGGACGACGAAACTGTGGAGATGTTGGCGAACATTTTTGGTGGCAGTGACAGTGATGAGGAGCTATTTACTGGCTTTAAATTAGAAGAATAGTGAAAGGAGAGGAGTCCGATGTCGATTTTGGTGGCTGATGGAGGCGATCTCAGCGAAAATCTTAACATCAACTATGCCGATTACGATGGCTGCGGATGGCGTTTCATGCAGTTCGGTCAGTAGTGTTGAACTTAGCATAATTTTTTTACACCATTTTATCAACAAAGATATAAGCTTTGATGCATGTGGAATTTTACTTCAAAATGTTAACTTAATTTTGGAGCAAATAAAACATATTTATGACCAAGGTTTGTATTTTTTCTGATTTTTTATTTAACATCAGTACATCCAATTTACGGAGTTACTTACCTTCCCTTAAGATTTTGATACTAGTAAGCACTCAGACGGTCCAAGGGGCAAAGGGTTAAGCATTCAGAGACATGCACATATTTCCTGTAATAAAAGCTTTATGGTAAAAGTGTGCCTCTCCCTCTAATACCTGCCTTGGAAGTGTTCAGAGATGTTCATATTTCCTAAGTAAAAGCTTGCTGCTTTTTGTGTACTCTCCCCTCATACCCAGATTAAAACGAGGTACTTCCGATGGTTACAGCTTGAGGTTTGCTGTCTTTCTCACCCTCCAATCCTCACCGTAGACATGTATGGAGACTTAGGTATTTCTTCAGAGCTTAATCTAGGATTTTTGAAAAAGGGGGGCAGTCCCCCCCTCATATCAAAAGAAGGGGGGGCACCCCCCCCCCCCCCCTCCCCCCAGGGCCACTTCTTCAGCCAATCGTCTTGAAACCGGTGTTCCCTTGCACTGGCACTCTTTTCGGGCTGCTTCTCCGAGCTTTTGGATGTAGTCGCGGTTTCTTCATGATCTTCTCCACCCTCGCATGGCACAGAATCTTTTTTTTTCAATTTTCCTCCACGAAAGTCGAAGTCGAATAGGGTGGGTGCATGCTTCATTTAGGAAAATATCCAATATGGCGCCTCAAACTCTCGCAACTTCTCGTCGGTGATCGAGATGGAGGAGATGAACGCTGCCGATTGGTTGATTTACACTAACAGCCAATGAAATATCAAGAAATCATTCGCTCCTGCTCAGTCCTAGTTTCAGTTTTTCAAGCAGACGACAAACGAGCGCCCGCAACGATCAGTGAACATGGCGGGCAGTCCTGCAACTGTGCGGGAGTCTGCCCGTGATAAGACTCGATAACTGCGGGAAGGAACAGATTTTCGGAAGACTGTACCAATCCCGCGCTCTAGATTAAGCTCTGTTTCTTCTGTTCAAAGTTCCTCTCCCACTAACCTCTCCCTTCAAGGATTGACAGCTGCAGAGTTGCATTGGTGAGAACGGATGACAGTGAATGCATAGACTTGTAGCAGTAATGTTGATGACAAACGCTAGCATAGTCCTGTTGCAGTATTGCTGATGAGTGGAGATACGACAAAGAAAGATGACTTCTTCTTGCATTGTTGCTAACTTCTTGGGAGTATTATTTACGAGTGGAGTGATGACAAAGACAATACAGACTTGTTGAAGTACTGATGAGAAGAATGATAGCAATGGCAATACAGGCTAAGGTAAGGTAAGGTAATGTTGCTTATAGCCCAGTCGACCGCAAAGGGGCATATCAGGGCTGTCACCACATGGAAGTCAGCTCACAAGTCACATACACACAAAAAAACAAAAGCAAAAAAAAAATGGAAATGAAATGAGGCAGGGAACAGTAAACAATAAACAGTAAACAAGTCGGGTAACTTTTGCTCCCATAAGAAAACCTAACACAGAGTAACTTTTATTCAAGACTGGCACAGCCTTTTAAACTTGAATAAAGTCAGACAAATACATACATAGACGAACAATCTAATAGTGGGGAAAAAACAAGCGCAGGCCAACAACTCAACTGTCTTCATAGTAATGACTTGGCAAAGATTTGGACTTAAGGAGGGGGAGGGGATGGGCAGAGTTTGAAGACGGAGAAACTGTGTACATGAAATTAAGAAAATATATTACAGATATGAAAACTCTCCACTAGCTGCATAAGGGAACCATCATAATCCCTTTTAAAGGCAGATTTATTTGCATTGCCTGCTCCGAGGCCTTTCATCCGCTGGATCGGAACTCATCAGGGAGAAACGGCTGGTTATGTCTCCGCTCCTGGCGTCAAATACAGACACACCACAGTCCATAATACCGTGGTGTTCTCACCACCAAGGGTGCAAAAAAGAATCCAATAGCACCCCCAAAGCAGCCAGTGAAGGCTAGTAAATGAAACCAAACGAAAGTGTGGGGAGGAAAAAAGTTGCTGAAAAACTAAAGACATTATGCAAATAGTATAAAATGTAGGGGACAATCTTTGAGCCTACGCTTGAGAATCCACCCAAGGTTGCAAGGGAGATAAAAAAAAAATTAAAAAAACACAGACAGACAGAAACAAGTACAAATAACCTCAATTTAATCAAAATGAAATTGGAAATGAAAAAAACACCTTTCACATATCTCTTTAATATACACCTTCTAAAAACGCACCAGAAACTTTGTTAAAAATCTTTCTTCCATAAAATCTTAGAAACATAATACAGGCAACTAACAGTACTGATGAGTGGAGTGATGATGAGGACAACAAATTTGTTGCAACATTAGTTATCTGCAGAATGATGACAATGACAATCCATCCCCAAATATACATTTATGATGATGATTATGTATAACATACACTAGAATATCAGCAAGTACTCTGGCACTCATATATATTCACACACAAACACACATGTCTCATACACACGCACAATAATCATAAAAAAGTCAATGACAACAAACCCAGAGCCAGGAGGTTTTGCCGCTCAGCGTTTCTGGAATCCCAGCAACACAGACTGGTTGTCTTTTCATCAGGAAACAGCACTGAAACACACAACAAAACAGTACTGAAACACACAACAGACTGGTAGTCTTTTCATCAAGAAACAGCACTGAAACACGCAACAAAACCATACCGAAACACACAACAAAACAGTACTGAAACACACAACAAAACAGTACTGAAACACAACAGACTGGAAGTCTTTTCATCAGCAAGCAACACTGAAAACACACAACACAGACACACAACACAGACTGATTCCCTCTTCACACCTATGTCCTTGGTGAACCTGTGTCGAGGCAGCCAGTATCGGCAAGGTCATTGGGGACTGTCGTTTGCTGAAAGTGACAACGCCCTCTGGCAGGGGTATGCTCAATCACGCTGGCTGCACCACTAAGCAATTATCGTCCTCGGTATGGGGCTTCGCAGGTGGGGTGTCCTGTGTATGCTGGATGAGAACAGGGCCCCACCGAAGTGACCGGGCAGCAGCGCAGTGTCTCCTCCAGTGGGTTACCTCATGGCCAACTTGACACTGACTCTCCCTATGGACTGCTGGTGTGGGGCTGAGGCAGAACATACCAAGGAGTGGACGTGGACAGGGAGCTGGAGTGACCAGCATGGGGGGTAATGCCACTAAGTGGCCCAGAAGATGAGTCAGCAAACCAAGGAAAAAAGCAGCGTAAACCAAAACGAAGTGTCCCCTTTGCTGCAGCAGTACTGACCGTAGTCTTCTGTGTGATTGAAGACGGCCTGCGTGCGCTGTTCCATCTTGCCTGTCGCCCCGGCTCCGGTGTAGACGATCAGACAGCGGTTGGTGGACAGCTCCCACAGCTTGACCAGGGAGTCCTTGCCGCTGGACAGGATGTACTGCAACCCCCAGGGTAACACAGCAATGCAATGACCGAGACTGGACAAACACGTGGACGACGTGTGTGTGTGTGTGTGTGTGTGTGTGTGTGTGTTATGTGTGTGTGTGTGTGTGTGTAGTAGTAGTTTTCCCCACTCCATATGTGTGTGTGTGTGTGTGTGTGTGTGTGTGTGTTTTGTGTGTTCTTCTCTTCTTCAGTTTAACGTCTTCCCACTTAAAGTGATTTCAGACGGATTGTGTAATAGTGTGTGTGTGGTGTGTGTGTGTGTGTGTGTGTGTGTGCGCGTGCGTGCGTGCGTACGTCTGTGTGAGCGCACATTCGCGCGCTCCTGTGTATTTAGATGCATGAGTGTGCGTGCGCGCTTGTGTGTGTGTGTGTGTGTGTGTGTGTGTGTGTGTGTAAGTAAGTAAGTAAGTAATTTCTTTTTGTGTATGAGGGGTTGTTGAAAGTTAAAGACAAATTCCTACTGGACTACGTAATAGATGTGGGCATATCGAACAAAGTAAAGCATAATTATTTAAAATTTTTGGTCAAGTCAGTGGAGTCGATCTATTATGTGAAATATTAGAACCAGCTTTGAGCACTGTATTCTTTACTCTTGGACAATCTAGTAGCAGGTGACGTACACTGAGAGTTTCCCCACACATGCATGTAACATTTTTACTGTATTTGGTTCGAAGTGAATTTAAGCGCATCCTATGAATTAAAGTTACTACCTCTCTAGATGTCGTATTTTCAAATTTGTCTAATTGAGTTTTGGGGTGGATGTCGGGATTTGGCTGTATACAGTTGTGATAATATTGGCTATCTGTGTCTTCCAATAACCTCTTGAAACTGTTAAAGGATGCTCTAGTATGCTTTTTATCAATCGCACTTAGTTCATGAGTGAACCAAACCACATGTGTGAAAGAAAACTGACAGAATAATTGGAAGTTACACTTAGTGTTGTTATTGTTAGTTCATCTCTGCTAAACAAGACCAATTCCCAAGAGGCTTGCAAGATGTGCAGACTGATGCTGTGGATAATGTTCAATTCCCTTCTTCTTTCCCATGTTACCTGGGCTGGATTGCCCCCCCCCCCCCCCCCCCCCCCCCCCCCACCCTATAATATGGGTTGCTAAACATTTTATGCATTGTCAAACTTTATTGTGAATGCAGATGTTTGTCCTGAAGTTCAAAGGATACTAACACCAGTTTTTGTGGTATTTCATTGTGATTTTAGTGCTATAGTTTTGTTTATGTTCTGAAAGTGTCTGTTTTTCAAACAAAACATTTATCATTATATATATATTTGGTCTACTCATTACAAACAAAATCAAACTATTGTGATATCTGGTTGTAGCAAGGATATAACAAGAAAATTTCCCAAGTATCTAAGATGTATGTCAAGAATTGAAAGAGCACTGGGCATATCAGTGAACCTACCTAAGAAAACAAAATTGTGTCCCTTGATACCTGGATTGTACTGTACCCCAGAAATGCATAAATTTATCATATAAAACAACAATTGTGGGTTGGAAATTCACTACCAAATATTTACACAGGTGTTCAGTAAACACTAAAACCACTTTTGGCTGGGTTTGTATGTTTTTTGTTTTGCTGCTGTGGGTTTTTGTATGCTTGCAAAATATAATTTTAAAAAAAAAAGTTGAATTATAAGATTATTTATTATACTCAGAATGAACAAAATCAAATATTATTTCCAGGTATTATAGCCCTGGGTATGAGAAGAAAACATGCCCAAAATCTAAGAGATATCTCCACAAATAAATGAGCACTGATCAAATTAGTGAACCTACCGCAAAAAGTCAAATTTTGCTCCGGCACACAGAAGTGCAAAACTGATACAAAATAGCGGCAGTCAAGGGGTTAAAGTATAACATTCTGATAGGTCTAGCGGAATGTTCAGAGTAGTCGTTCCTTTAATGTTGCGAGCTGCTCTCCGAGCAGCTTGATCAACTTTCTCATTTGTTGAAATTCCACAATGTGAGGGCACCCAACAGAAAGTCACATTTATTCTTTTCATCGATAGGAGATGTGTCACGTAATTAATTTCTGTAATAGTCTCACAGCGGATCTTTGGATTTAGAGACTGTAAGGCAGAAAAGGCTGACTCTGAATCACTGCACAATAAAGGTTGACAATTTTCTATGGAAGACTTTAAAACATACCTTAGGGACATTAGAACAGCAACTAATTCTGCAGTAAATATTGACAAGTGTTTGCCAAGATAATATAATTCCTCCACTTTTAATTTAGGTATTATAAAAGCTGCTCCTACTCTATGGTCATCTAACACTGAACCATCTGTAAAAATTTGCAGATGATCCTTATATTGATCTTCCAAATAAGAATTTACATAATTTTTTAAAAGATACGGTGGATCGTTTTTGTTCAGTTCAGTATAGTTTGTGTCGTAATTTGCTTTGGTTTGTTCCCATTTGGGAATGGGTGGAAAGGACGGATTGACAGCTATTTTACTTTGGTTTATGTTGGGTTTTTTCAGAAGAGTAGATGTGTATGACTGAATAGATTTTGCTGATTTTATGTCTTTTGCTCTTTTAGCAAAATCTGTATCTGAATTTAGAGATACTTCATTTGTACAGAAACTTTTTTGTGAAAGGTTCTTTAAAACAAATTTGGTGAAGGACACTTTTCGAAACTCGTTCAAAGGTAAAATTCCAATTTCATAGTATGTCCCAATGTTGCAGTGTGTGTGTGTGTGTGTGTGTGTGTGTGTGTGTGTGTGTGTGTGTGTGTGTGTGTGTGTGTGAGAGAGAGTGTTACAGTTAATGTTTTATCCCATCCCATGTGAGTGTATGTGTGTGTGTGATAGTTAATGTTTCCCTGCGCTCCATGTGTGCGTGCGTGTGTGTGTGTGTGTGTGTGTGTGTGTGTGTGTGTGTGTGTGTGTGTGTGTGTGTGTGTGTGTGTGTGTTTGTGTGAGAGAGACAACTATTGTCATTACCACTGTCATCATCATCACAATCACCATCACTATCATCATCATCATCACAGCCAACATCACCATCATCATCATGATCTTCATTGTCATCATCATCACTGATCAATGTCATCAACTCTGTCATCATCACTGTTATCGATAATACCTTTGAGTTGTAGGAGAAGGCAAACAGAGGAGAATTGCCATCCTTCACGGGCTAATCAAAACGGTGATTCGTTTAGTGATTTACTGTAATCATCATTCATCAGCATTATACACCTTCATCATAACTCATCAATGTTCCATAGCTGTCATCGTCACTCATCAATGCTATCATAATTGTCCTTGTCACACATCAATATCATCAAAAATTTTCATCATCACTCATCCATGTTGTCATGATTGTCATCATCACTATAAACATTTAAGGGGGGACTTGACACCTATTTTGGGGCATTTTTGTTTCTCAGCTTCTACATGAGCTATTGCCATGAAATTTTGAACAAAGGGAGATAACTGTATGAATGCCTTTTCTACAAAGTTTTAGAGGTGTAGGTAGTATATGAAGGATTTATTATTTTTTAACTCTAGATTCAGTCACGAAATTCGGGTATGCTCTTGCCCCTCTTGGGATATCTACAATTGTAAAGTTAGGAAGCTTTAGTGGGTACAGAATGAAAGATCAGTATCAGAGTTACAAAGTAAGGTCATTTGCAGATATGTCTACACTCATGTTATGGAGACATACCCTCTGTACTTTAGATAAAATTTGAAAACCGTACACATATGACTTTAAAAAATTATATCAGGCAAACTATCAAAGATACACACTTTTTGATTGTCTCACTTTGTTCAGGAGCCATTTTTACACCTATGTGCAAAGTTTTATGGCAATAGCTGCTGTGTAGCTCATACAAAAGTGGGGGCAAGCTCGCACCTAAGGAAGAAAAACAAGTTTTGAGAAATTAAGCTTCAAAGATAATGTTTACTTAGAACATTCATAACTAAATTTTGCTAACTCTCAGTCACACTGCTGTTTGCATCTTATAAGTTTGGTACCTTGACAGTGTTTTTATCCATAGATATAGATTTACTATACTGAACATGATGACTTAGAACTGTCCAGCCCCGTAGACCTCTCCTTCTCTGTCACGTCTTTTCTGTTGTTCTTTACGCCATGCTATCTCAACTCTTTTCCTCCTCTCTTTCTCTTTGTCTGATGACTTTTTGGTGGCTTTGGACACCCTGGAAATGTCCTCTTTCAGTGCATACTCCTCCAAAGAGGATCCTACCACCAAATCCAGTTCCTTCATCACATCCAGGAGGGCGGTGGAGCTTTTGTTGAAGCGTTGGACACCAATGTTCAAGGCAGTATCCACAGTCCTTAGCAACTCTGGTCCTCCCTCCAGCACCCTCAGATTCTGAAAACAGAAGCATTGTGTTTTGTTTTTTAGTGTCTGTGCATCTTTTTATGTGCATGTCTCTCTCATTCTCTCTCTGTCTCTGTAAGTCTGTCTCTGTGTACGTCTGTCTCTTTCACACATACATGCATGTCACACAAACACAAAATCAACCCCACCCATAATATACACACACAACACGTATACAATTTCTGTGCATGCACACACACAATCAACCCCACCCCCTACATACACACACACACACATACAATTTATGTGCACATGCCCGCGCGCGCACACACACACACACACACACACAAAATCAACCCCACCCCCTTCATACGCACACAGAGTGACACACACACATACAATTTATGCACACACACACACACACACACACACACAGAGTAGGAAAAAAAAAACCCAGAGTAAAACGCAACACTCGCACACACACACACAATTTATGTGCCCACATACACACAGAGTAGGAAAACAAAACATGCTTACACACACATACACACACAACACAACACCACACAGAGTAAATTCAACACAACACAACACACACACACAGAGTAAACACAACACAACACACACAACCACACAGAGTAAACACAACCCAACACACACACACAGAGTAAACACAACACAACACAACACACACACAGAGTAAACACAACACAACATACACACACCACACACAACACAGCAACACAAACACATGCAGTGAAAACAGACTTACTGGCTCTTTGCACTCTGGGCATAGGGCACCACTCTTTGTGATCAGTGACTGCAGACAGCTCAAGTTGACGATCACATTCATGTCAGAATCTGGCACAGGTTCAACCTCTTCCTCTCCCTCATCTTCCTCCACTCGGATCTTTTTATGACTCGGCCCTGATTCACTGTCACTGTCACGTGGAGGGTACTGCCTCAGGCTCCTCACTCACTTGGTCAGTTGACTGAACATCACTGCTTTTTTTTGCTGCACGCTTCTTCCTCTTGCGTTTCCCGAACGCATACACAGTTCCCTGCTTCGTTCCTACCTTTGGCATTGTGCAAAACAGTGAAAAACTTGATGAAACCGTGAAGGTAACAATCGAATCGAAGCAATGGCGATGTAAAGAGCGTCATCCGGAAGAAAGTGATTGCTATGCGATCAGCCAACCTGAAGCTAGGATTTCGTCACGTGACTCGTGAAAGCCAATCAGTTTCTTGCAATTCTAAAACCGGTCAGGGTGTTCTCTGGTCACAGTGCGGCTAAATTTAGACTATTCTACTCATAAATAGGCCAGGGGTGAAGGCGTTTCCTGCTGAAGCGAAAGAGTGGTCGCTTTACTGGTAACACAGTCGCAAAGTGGCCGTTGCTAGGGCTTGAAATCGGCGTTTTTTGGCTTTTTGCAACCTTTTTTTGTAAATGTTTCTTGCACAGTTACCTCAAAAAACATAACAAATAACACATTTAGAGGGTGAACAATAACAAAAGACATTTGTAATGTGTTAGTTGAGTCTTTATTCTGTCTAAAACAACAATAATCTCCAATCACAATTTTAAACGATTTTTCATCAAAAATGGGTGTCAAGTCCCCCCTTAATACCTTAGACTTGTAGAAGACAACAGGAAAGACTTATACCCATCGTAAAGCGGTGATACATTTACTGTCATCATCACCATCATCACTCACCGATGTCATAATCAATGTCATCATCACTGTTATCATCAATACCTTAAAGTTGTGGGAAAAGATGATACAGCACTTTTGCCAACCCTGATGGGCCAATCACAAAGCAGAGAAGCATTTACTCTCATCATCACCCGTCACTGTCATCATCACTGTCATTATCACTGTCATCATCACTGTCATAATACTTTAGAGCTGCAAGAGAAGATAACAGAGCAAATTTGCTGTCCCTGATGGGCAAATTCTAAAAAGCGGTAATGCATTTACTGTTATCATCATCATCATTACTCATCAAAGGCATCATGATCATTACCATCATCACTGTTATCATGAGTACCTTTGAGTTGCGGGAGAAAACGACAGAGCAGACTTGTTGTCCCTGATGGGCCAATCGGAACGGGTGATGCATTTACTGCTGACGCCATCCCACACCTTGAGGTCTCCATCCTTGGAGCACGATGTGTACAGGTTCCCATTGGGACTCCAGTCGACCTGATGACACAGACCTCCATCATGTGCAGTGTGTGTGTGTGTGTAGGTGTGTGTGCATGTGCGTGTACGTGTGTGTGTCAGTGTGTGTGTGCATGTGTGTGTGTGTGTGTACGTGTGTATGTATGTGCGAGTGTGTGAGTATGTGAGAGTGTGTGTGTTTGTATGTGTGTGTGTGCGCACATACGTGTGTGTGTGTGTGTGTGTGTGTGTGTGTGTGTGTGTGTGTGTGTGTGTGTGTGTGTGTGTGTGTCCCTGTGTGTGTGTGTGTGTGTCCCTGTGTGTCTGTGAGTAAGTAAATGTGTGAGTGTATATCAGTATCATAGTTCTCTCCTGCCCTGGATTTCTGGTTTACTCCAAAAGACTCGCTTCCCTGCAAGAATCTTCCAAAGACCTCACTTGTACTTCACAAGCATCCACAGAGACAAACTGCAATGCAACATACACATACCACCACCGTGTGTGTACTTGTACTGATATACATTTCACAATTTTCATTTCCACTTCTTTGATCAAAAAAAAATTTGCTGTTGTATATGTTACATCACAATCGTTCCCTCTGCTGAGCTTTCCATACTGATCTTTTCACAGTTATGTTTCTCCCCCTCCCCCTTTCCACCCCTGCCTCCATCCCTTCCCACACGAAAAAAGGAAAGCTGTCACCTATAAACATTGGCAAGAACTTTCAAACTAATCCAAGAGCCTGCAAGCGTGTATACACTCTCCAGTCAAAACCTCTATGTTATCATCATCTCTGAGGAATATGGGAGCCCTCTGTATAATGAATGGTGAGGGGACAGCACTGTCGGTGAAAGGAACTGGGGGAAGGGAAGGAGGCGGGAAGGTGGTCATGCGGGCAGGGGTGAGAGGGTGGGGGAATGGGGGTGGGTTCTTTAACAACACAAGAATCTCACAGCTGTGACAGGTCCCTTGTGTTGGTCCTGGGGGTTGCTGGCCACGTAACACTGCAGAGTCCTGGAGTCGTACATCCGCACTGCGACACAGCACATGTATCACACCGTTACACAGAACACATACACTGTAACACAGCACACGTATCACACCATTACACAGAACACATATCACACTGTAACACAGCACACGTATCACACCGTTACACAGAACACATATCACACTGTAACACAGCACACGTATTACACCGTTACACAGAACACATATCACACTGTAACACAGCACACGTATCACACCGTTACACAGAACACGTATCACACTTTAACACAGCACACGTATCACACAGTTACAACACAGAACACATATCACACTGTAACACAGCACACGTATCACACCGTTACACAGACCACATATCAGCCTGTAACACAGCACACGTATCACACCATTACACAGAACACATATCACACTGTAACACAGCACACGTATCACACCGTTACACAGAACACATACACTGTAACACAGCACACGTATCACACCGTTACACAGAACACATATCACACTGTAACACAGCACACGTAATCACACAGTTACAACACAGAACACATATCACACTGTAACACAGCACACATATCACACCGTTACACAGAACACATACACTGTAACACAGCACACGTATCACACCGTTACACAGAACACATACACTGTAACACAGCACACGTATCACACCGTTACACAGAACACATATCACACTGTAACACAGCACACATATTGTATCACATTGTTACACAACACACATATCACACTGTTACACTGCACATGTCTATACACACACACACACACTGTAATATAACACATGTCTGCACATTATCAAAACAAATGCATCCCATGCTTAACATGTTCTCCTGAGCATACATTGTGTCAGTGCCTGTGCTAGCACATGGCACACACGGTGATCACTCATCTCCCGCTTCCCATTCGAAGCAGAACACTGGACTGATCATAGCATAGTGCAGACAGACCAGTCAACTACTTGAAGAGCAGCAGGTTCTCATGTTCAATGTCTAGTGCCAGACGATGCAGGGCGGCAAAGTCCTAAAGTCCCAAAGCGAAGTCGTTTGACATTTTAAGTGTAGCATTCCAAATTTAATTTTCGCACTTGCATGCAGTATGATAAGACAGACCCAATAGCACTTTTTCATCTGATCCAAGATTCTTCGGAGGAAATATTTTTAACAAAATTTCCACTGTTTTTTGGATGGTGTGTTTTAAAGGGTTGTGTGTATGAGAGGTGGGGGTTTTTTGGGGTTTTTTTGGTTGTTTTTCTGTTGTTGTGGTGGGGTTTTTTTGGGGGAGGGGGAGGGGGAAGGGTTTCTTTTTTTTTCTTTACATTTCATAATGACTTGTGATGACTTCAATGTGGTGACAGCCCTGATATGGCCCTTTGTAGCTGGCTGGGCTATAAGCAACATTACCTTCCTTACCAATAGCTCTCTGCTTCACACATCAGTGTTGATTCTAGGATTTCAAAAAAGGGGGCCCAAGGGCCCCCTCACATAAAAAAAGGGGGCCCATAGGGTGAAAATGGGAGGCCCTCAAAACGCGTGAAAATTCAGATTTTAAAGCTTAATCACAATGATTACATTATGGCCAAAGTAAACTAAACAACAAAAAGAAACAAGAAACGAGTTACATTTTATTACAGAAACGCACACACACACACACACACACACACACACACACACACAGAGTACACACACATTCTGACATACCTTAGAAGACTTGTCTTTTTCTGGTGGTGCATGTACTCAGCTGAGCTCCCTTCTTGGCAGTCATACAGCAAGTGAGCAAGTTTGTTGTCACCTCATCATAGAATCCAGCAACTCTAAGCCTACCCCACAATTAATTCAGTCTCTTTATATGAACTATATAATAATGAAGTGACCATCACTATTGTCAAGATTTATATACCATCAGTATCACCTTAAGAAAACCCTTTAACTGTGAAAAGTCACTGTGTACACCTTCACCATACACAACTGAAAAGCTTTATACAAATGTACAGCCCACAGAACTCCATTCATTTCTTGTAGATCCTCCTATCCTTCTGTTGCTTCCACTCTGCTGCAGCAGCTGTGAAGTCATGGTCATTGATGGGAGGACCTTCACATTTGATGGTCATCAGCACATTGAGGCTGTCTTCTTTCAGCCTGTTTCTCCTGGCTGTCTTGATGGCATTTTGGGCACTGAAACCACGCTCACAGAGTTTCTTCTGCTCCTCCGTTTTCGAACTGGAGGGATCGGCTTCGTTTTCACCATCTTCAGTATCTTGCTGATCTTCGGGTTCACTGGCACTTTCAACCGTTTCGCCTCCGGCGTCGATCGGCTGAGACACGCTATCGCTTGACTGAGTAGCCGTAACGGTGGCTGTAGACTCATTATCGGCTTCCAGCTGATGATCTTTAGATATATTAGTGCGTTTTTTCTTCGTGAAGGCGAAAGAAAACAGAGTGTTTGGCTTCGCGCGCTTCATCGTTGAAGCCGACATGAGGACTGTTGAACTGCCAGTAGGCCTACCGCTGATTGGCTCAACTGCTGCTTCTCGGCCAATGAAAAAATTTGGTAGAACGCGCGTTCGGCTAAAGGAATTGCTCAGGAGGCTATACACACGGCAGCGGCGAAGCCGCGTTGGTTGTGCAAAAACGCGTTCGTTTTCTGTTTTTTGCGGCTTTTGGGCCGCGTCTTTCGCGATTTTTTGCGGCCTTCAGAAAAATATTGCGGGAATCCCGCAAGGGGCGCTCTAGAATCAACACTGACACATGACAGGGCAGTGGACTAAGAAGATGGACATCTCACTAGTTATGGCGTGGTTTTGATATGACCAACAAAAAATCAAAATGTCCAACAACTTAACCAACTGACAGGGCAGCAAGATCAAGATCATCTGAAGCAGTTTTTCTTCTACTTTTTCATTCTTTCCTCACAGAACTTGGCCATTTTTTTTAATGAAATTAGTCTACAGTTTAAAGATCTATGCCCTCTCGGTTCTGTTTAAGCTGCTGTTAGGTCTGAGAAATGTCATATTTTCTTAATTTTAAAATGTTTAGTTCTTGCCGTATACCAAGTCAACACAAAGTGTAGCAGTGCAGCGTTGTCGACAAAATCATATATGCTATGCCAAAAGCATAGCATCTGGCAGTTCTGCATAATCATTAACTAACAGACAAACAGCCGACAACTCACAGGTTGGTTGTTCGGCGCCAACAAGTAGATAGTCTCCGCTGGGATGGTAAGACAGGCACCGCACCGGAGAAGCTTCCTGAAACGCCATTTTAAATTTCTCGTATCATCGGAGAGCTGCATGAGAGAACAGGCACTTTTGTTTAGTTGTCATTTTGTTCTTAACACTGATAGATTTTCAAATGAACTGTTTTTCTTCAATATGGCACAAAATTCTGCTTCAAAAAAGAAAGAAAGTAAGACAACACCTAACTGAAAAGAAGGGGTGGGGTGAGGACAACCATAAAACAGCTGTGACAATAAGGTAGCAGGGGAACAGTTTCCTGATCATACTTAAAGCAGTTTACAAATAGCAGACAACAGCTTCAAAGCAAAAGAATAGGCAGTATACATTACTAATCTTCACTACATCAGCATCATCTTGGATTTAGACTGTTCAATCAAGTCTTTGCTGCCCGGACATTTGTGTAACAGTTCCAGACAGTGTGTCAAAGAGGAAATTACCTGGACCACTTTGTAAGATTTCTTGACAAAGCATTTCAAATACTCTGTCTCCATAGATAATGTTGTGTGGGCATTTTTCTAGGCTTTCTTGTTTCAATGTTTGAAGCATTCAAAGATAATATCAAATGGGCTCAAAGGTAGCATTACCTGCTCCCTGACCCAAGTTTTCTTCATCGTTTGAAATATTTTGCATTCAAAGACGATGTTACATTAAATTCTTTACTGCCACTGCCATTTTGGTGGCACAGGGTAATAATTCATCAAAAGATTTTTAGCAAGATGAATATTAAAGTCAAGCACGTCTCACATATCTTTTCCAAGGTAGATGAATGCACTATCCACTTAAAGTGGTTTTAGCTATTTATCTGACAGTGTAAAGTAAAGTATGTCTAACATTATTTTTTTCCCCAGCTAAATGGATGCACTATCCACTTAAAGTGTTTTTAGGTATTTATCTGACAGTTTACCAGTATTTTGCACCATGAAGCTAGGACATAGCTAAATGGATGCACTATCCACTTAAAGTGTTTTTAGGTATTTATCTGACAGTTTACCAGTATTTTGCACCATGAAGCTAGGACAAATAGTTTTTCATGTCTAAGATACCCTATCAACCTACAACCCGTCCATGGTAAGAAATAAAGAAAAAAATAAGGCTGATCATTCAGACGCCATCTGCTATCAGGCTGTAGAATTACATATGACTTGCAGTACGCCAGCAGCATGCAAGATCAGTGAACTGGGTGGTGTGGGTAGAGTGGTGGGGGGAGAGGGGGGATAGTACATTCCAAACAATGCCCCGGCTTTCATGTGGTAGTAATATGTCACTAGCTCATGAATAATTCAAGCTAATATATCAAGCTCTCTGTTTGGAGTATATTGGTACATACCTGTCCATTAACAGGGCCTGGAAATGACTAAAGTAACAATGAAAAAAAAAAAACCAATCCTGGGGCACTCTATGGGTCAGTGCTTTCATACGCTTTCTGGACAGAGGATTTCATGTGTTGAGTATTGAAAGAACAGCTTACATTAATATTTTGCAAGCTTTCTTGACACAGGATTTGATGTACTGAGTATTCAAAGAACAGCTAACATTTACATTAATTTTTGCAAGCTTTCCTGACACATAAGCTTTCCTGACAAAGGATTTAATGTACTGAGTATTCAATGAGTTTACATTTATATTTTGAAAGCTTTCTCCACCACGGCTGTTCAGAGCAAGCCACTTAGTTTTGAGAGTAAGGGGAGTTTACAGCTCGCCCACAGCTGCAGAGGCCAAGCCGTGAATGCAGGTCAGGGAAAGGGGTGTTTTCTGCAGGCTGCTCCCCACCAGCCAGCTAACCGCGCTGTACTCGGCAAACTGAATGTCATCTGTGTAAAGCCGGTCTGGCAACAATGTGTTCGGCATTGATGAGCGGCCATTACAAATGGGGCTCTTAGTTTGATAATCAGTGGTTGTCATGAAAAATGTAATATATCTGTGCTCTTGAGATGACTGAATAGGCGAATTCCCAACAATTCTTTTAATACCAAACTCGACTAGGTTTATTTTCCTGTAGATAATGTAGATACGGCATGAAAGCTTGTACACAAGTGGTCAGGCGATATTCAAACAATGACAACACACACACACCATTGTGCAAAAATGACGTCATCACTTCTGGGAACTTAATTTTCCCTAGTTAACTAGTACACAAGTTTGATACATGCCTCTGCTTGGACTACAACAACAAAAATGTTGGGTCAGAAATGTGTAAGCCTTGTTTGTTCGGCCCTTTAACTAAGTGTCTCGAATGGGACAGAAAAATAAAGCTGTGCCACATGTAAGCTTTCTTGGCAGAGTATCTGATGTACTGAGTATTCAAAGAACAATTTACATCTATACTTCGCGAGTTTTCTTGAAAGAGGATTTTGATGTATTGAGCATTCAAAGAACAACTTACATTCATATTTTGCAAGTTTTCTTGACACATAAGCTTTTTTGACAAAGGATTTAATGTACTGAGAATTCAAATAAGAGCCTACATTCATATTTTGCAAGTTTTTTTGAAAGGGATTTGATGCACTGAGTGTTCAATAAAAGTTAAAATTTATATAAGCTTTCTTGACAGAGGATTTGGAGAATCTTGTGTTTAAAGATGGCTGTCATTGATGCTTTTCTAAGCCTTCTTGACAGATGACTTGAAGAATTCAGTATTTAAAGACAACTGTCCACTGGTATCTTTCTCAGCTTTCTTGACAAAACACTTCAAGCAATCAGTACTAAGATATGATGTTACCTTGACACTTTTGTTAGCTTTCTCGACAAAAGACCTGAAGCAATCAGTATTCACAGCTGATGATACCTGGACACTTTTGTAAGCTTTCTGACAAAAGACTTGAAGCAACGTAATCAGTACCAAAAGATTATGTTAACTAGACTTTTTAGTTAGCTTCCTTGCCAAAAGACTTGAAACAATCAGTGTTCACAGACGATGTTACCTGGACACTTTTGTAAGCTTTTTTGACAGAAGGTTTGGAGTACTCAAAGAAGCGGATGGTGAAGTCTCTGCTGCCTGAGGCCAGGATCTGGCTGAAGGGGTGGAAGTCCAGACACATCACTTCCTGCAATCAGCACAGCAGTGGTCATGTCATCGTAAACACACACACACACGCACACACATCACTTCCTGCAATCAGCACAGCAGTGGTCATGTCATCGTAAACACACACACACACACACACACACACACACACACACACACACACACACACACACACACACATCACTTCCTGCAATCAGCACAGCAGTGGTCATGTCATCGTAAACACACACACACACACACACACACACACACACACACACACACACACACACACACACACACATCACTTGCTGCAATCAGCACAGCAGTGGTCATGTCATCGTAAACACACACACACACACACACACACACACACACATCACTTCCTGCAATCAGCACAGCAGTGGTCATGTCATCGTAAACAAACAAACAAACAAACACACACACACACACACACACACACACACACACACACACATCACTTCCTGCAATCAGCACAGCAGTGGTCATGTCATCGTAAACACACACACACACACACACACACACACACATCACTTCCTGCAATCAGCACAGCAGTGGTCATGTCATTGTAAACAAACAAACACACACACACACACACACACACACACACACACACACACACACACACACACACACATCACTTCCTGCAATCAGCACAGCAGTGGTCATGTCATCGTAAACAAACAAACACACACACACACACACACACACACACACACACACACACCACACACACACACACTTATGCACTCTCACAACACACACACACATTCACAAACACACTCACACTCACACACACAAGCACACACACACACGCATGCACACACGTACACTTACACACAAGCATGCACACACACACACACACACACACACACACACACACACACACAACACACACAGCGCAACACATGTCTGTAGTGTTAGTAAACTTACTCATTCACAAAATGTATACACATAGAAACACACACGTACAATCATAGAAACACACACACACACACACACACACACACACACACACACACACACACACACACACACTTTCACTGTCACTGCATGGTGTTAATGAAAAGTATCAAACAATAACATTCACTCATAAACACCTTCACCTCATATTCTGCATACTAATTAAATCAACACAACATAACTGGGTTCTTTCACTCACACAACTTGCAGATCAGCGTGGTTATACAGTCATAAAATACATCAATGGGGTCATACAGTTTTACAATACTTTAGTGTGATCATAGTCATACAATCCTCACACTAGTGTGGTCACATTGTCATATACACAATAGTCACATCAGCGTTGTCATAGTCATACAATACTCACATCAGAGTGGTCAAACAGTTACATTCATACAATTCTCACCACATCACTGTGGTTAAAAAGTCAGTATGGTCATATGATCATATAATACTTACTTCATATCGCGGTGGTTATTCAGTCACACAATACCATAAAGTTTGGACTATAAGCCGCAACTTTTTTCCCCAGCTTTAAACCCTGCAGCTTAAACAACGATGCAGCATATATGCAGATTTTTCTGATTCCAGGAGCATCACACCCTCATCTATTCTTAGCTTCCCTGTAACTCACCATATCGTGTTTACTGTTCATGAATTTTTCGATGAGCTCCATGTTAAAGTGTTAAAGTGGGGTAAAGTCAAGCAGTCCACCATTATCAATGGTTTTCGCAAGGCTGGACTGTGTGCTGCAGCAGATGACAGTGCAAGTGACGGAGCAGCAGCAACCTTCACCTTGCCTCAAGCCGAAAGCAACAGTGAAAATGAGGCTGAAGTCAGTGACAAGATGGCGGAGGAAGCGCTACTATTTCTGTTCAACTCCGACACTGAAGAAGAAGACTTCAGCAGATTCAGTGGACAGGACGATGATGACACTGAATAAATGTGATAATCCTAAGATTATGAACTTTATTTTTGTTGTATAAATCTGCGACTTATAAACCAGTGCGGATTATTTGCGAAAAAAGTTCAGATTTTTAAAAAAAATTTAGTGGGTGCGGCTTATAATTATACAGGTGCGCTCAATAGACCAAACTTTACGGTTACAAAAGTTTTTCAACATTTACATCAGTGTGATGATAATGTCATAAAACACTCACATCAGTGCCGTAATACAATTGTGCAATATTCACATCAGTGTAGTCGTACAGTCACACAACGCCCACATCAGTGAGGTCATACATCATTCATGTCAATACTGTCATACAATAATAACATCAGTGTGATGATACAGTCATACTGTACTCACATCCATGAGGTCATACAGTCACACAACATTCATATTTGAGTGGCGAAAGTCATCCAATACCAACATTAGTGTCATACAATCCTCACATCGATGGGGTCCTACAGTCGAATACTGTTCACATCAGTATGGTCATACAGTAATACAATATTCATATTGGTGTTATCATACCATCATATTCACATCAGTATGGTCATACAGTAATACAATATTCATATTGGTGTTATCGTACCATCATACAATACCCACGTTGGTGTGGTCATACAGATATACAGTACTCAAATTGGTGTGGTCATGTCATACAATACCCACATATTTGAGGCCATACAGATGCACAATATTCTAATCAGTGTGGTCATACAGAACTCACATTAATGTGGTCATACAGTCATATAATACTCATATTAGTGTGGTCACAAAATACTTGCACCAGTGTTGTTACAGTCATACTTTTTTCACATCAGTGTGATCATATTGTCATACAATGACATTCCCATCAGTGTGATCATATAGTCAGACAATGATACCAACATCAGTCAGGTCATAAAATATGATAATACTTACATCAGTATGGTCACACACTCATACAAGAACTCATACAAGACTTACACCATTGTAGTCATACAGCAATATATCGGAATGGTCACGCATCCATACCCACATCAGTATGGTCATATGATCATGCAACAATACTCACTTCAGTGGTCATACAGACACACAATATATCAATGGCATCATACAAGGTCATATTCTCATAGTCACCAGCATAACTCACATCAGCGGAGTCATACAAGGTCATACAGTCACACAATACTCATGCCAGCGTGGTCATACATCCACACAATCTGCAGATCAGTGGGGTCACACAAGTTCATACATCCACACAAAATTCAGATCAGTGGGGTCATACAAGGTCATAAATCCGCACAATCCTCACATCAGTGAGGTCATACAAGGTTACACATCCACCCAATCTTCACATCAGTGAGGTCATACAAGGTCATACATCCACACAATCCTCACATCAGTGAGGTCATACAAGGTCATACATCCACACAATCCTCGCATCAGTGAGGTCATACAAGGTCACGCATCCACCCAATCTTCAGATCAGCGAGGTCATACGAGGCCATACAGTCACATGATACTCACATCGGTGTGGTCATACAGTGTTCTGATGACAGGGTGGTTCTCCATCTGCTGCTGGTGGGTCTCCATGGCCAGCACCTCCACTGGCGTGGCACTCTTCGCCAGCATGCGGTCCACGTCCAGGACCTGGCATCATCACACGCTCTACTACATCATCAACATCACCGACATCTTCAACGCATACCATGCTGTTTGTCAGCATGTGTGATATCATGACTCCACAACATGGCATCGTCAATATTTGTGACACAATCGTCACATAATGACTTTATTTGTGACACCACCACCACAACATGACCTTATTTGTGACACCATTGCCACACAACATGACCTTATTTGTGACATCATCGCCACACAACATGACCTTACTTGTGATATCGCCACACAATATGACCTTGTTTGTGATATCATGGCCACACAACATGACTGTATTTGCGATATCATCATCACACAACATCTTATTTATGACATTATCACCACACAACATGACCTTATTTGTGACATTATCACCACACAACATGACCTTATTTGTGACATCATCGCCACACATGACCTTATTTGTGACATCATCGCCACACAACATGACCTTATTTGTGACATCATCGCCACACAACATGACCTTATTTGTGACATCATCGCCACACAACATGACCTTATTTGTGACATCATCGCCACACAACATGACCTTATTTGTGACATCATCATCGCCACACAACATGACCTTATTTGTGACATCATCGCCACACAACATGACCTTATTTGTGACATCGCCACACAACATGACCTTATTTGTGACATCATCGCCACACAACATGACCTTATTTGTGACATCATCGCCACACAACATGACCTTATTTGTGACATCATCGCCACACAACATGACCTTATTTGTGACATCATCGCCACACAACATGACCTTATTTGTGACATCATCGCCACACAACATGACCTTATTTGTGACATCATCGCCACACAACATGACTTTATTTGTGACATCATCGCCACACAACATGACCTTATCCATGACATCATTGTCACACAACATGACCTTATTTGTGACACTATCACCACATAACATGAACTTATTTGTGACATCATCGCCACACAACATGACCTTATTTGTGGCATCATCATTGCCACACAACATGACCAGGGATGAAAACAGGTTTTTAAAAAAAAAGAGGAGATTGGCGGCGGGGGGGGGGTCAGGGGGTCACCATGGGCAACAGCCCGGCGGGGGTCAGGGGGCAGCGCCCCCTGAAGCTGAAGCATATTTTGTATTAAATATGGCATAAAAATCTTTAGAAATCTCTTTCTTGCTTCTAAACAACTCATTCTATAGAACAGCTTTCAACACCATGAAGACTGAGACTGATGTGGAAAGAAGCTATGTCAATTGAGACAAAGCAAACATTTAGTATGATGAATTCTCAGAACTGTAGCTAAAGAAAATTTGACAAACAGTGCTTTCAGGACATAAAGAATAAGGCCTGTAGATAAGTAAATCAGAGTGGGAAATCAAACTAAGTAGATCAGATGTATGAAAACGACTGCTGGACTTCAATAAACACAATATGAAAAATGATTACTTTGAAGTTCTTTTAAAAAAAAACACTCAAGCTTTTGGGCCTTAGACCCTTCGTCAGGAAACACTAAACACAAAAAAGAACAAATGACATCAAAACAAACTGATGTCACAACAGTACACCACACACAACCCCCCCCCCCCCCCCCCCCCCCCCCCGCCCACTTCCCCCTTACAACTTATCATACCCCCCCCCTTGACAAGTTTGTGTGTGTTTGGAGGGGGGGGGGGGGGTGCTTGTGTGTGTGTGGTGTGAGGTGGGGTAGGGGACTGGGGTGGGGGGGAGGGGGCGAAGTGTGTGGGGTATGTGTTGTGGGGTGGGGGTTGGGGGAGAAGGAGGAGGAGTAGAGGAAGTATAATATGTAGTGGGGGGAGTGGGCTGGTGGAAAAGGATTTCATGGAGGGGCTGTTAGCAGACACTTAACACATGTAGCAAACGTTTGCATTATACCAGGGGAAAAGTGTTACACAATACTGTTGTGACATCAGTTTATTTTGATGTCATTTGTTCTTTTATATTCTTTTTGTCACTTTGACGTTTTTTCCCTTGCTTTGAAGACTCTACGAGTGGAAGTACTCAATTCCTCATCTCTCCAGTAGGTTCGAAGTTGTTTTTTTCCTCCGTTGTTTTGTTATCCTGTTTTTCCCTTGTGTTTACTGTTTAGTGTTTCCTGATGAAGGGTCTAAGACCCGAAAGCTTTCATTTTTTCATATTAAGTAAATCAGAGTTAGAATCAAAACTACCATCGAAATGGAACTTGTAGAAAAATGAAACGTAGATTGTTGCATACCCAATGATCTGAAAACATGCTGTGATGGTGTGGGAAACACACACATTTTCTGTTGGTGACTGGGACGCTCGATGTGATCTGATTGCCACAACTACCAAAGTAGACACGTTTTTGGCAAGGCTCGCAAAACACTTCAAATTCGCCGTCTTTGTCATGTTTTCTTATTACATCCGTGACTCTGCGGTCACACACGTCCTTCTGCAGCCACTCGGTCTTCTAGTGGTTTACATACTTCTTTCTTTTCTTTTTTTTTCCGTTTTGTTTGCACTGGCGGCAAACTCTCGCTGTGAATCGACGCCATGATGAGAAATGATACTGGAAGGAAGCAGAATGAGAACTACGCCGTTTGAGAACATTACCGACAGAGAAGAAATTCGCTGTGCAGACAAGTTGAGATCGTTTCGGAGCTTCACTCTTCGAATAATTTTTCGGCGGAGACTTTTTCTTTCGGCGGAGATCCGAAAAAATAACGGCGGAGACGGCGGAAACGGCGGAGGAGTTTTCATCCCTGATGACCTTATCCGTGACATCATTGTCACACAACATGACCTTATTTGTGACATCATCACCACACAACATGACCTTATTTGTGACATCATCGTCACACAACATGACCTTATCCGTGACATCATTGTCACACAACATGACCTTATTTGTGACACTATCACCACACAACATGAACTTATTTGTGGCATCATCATTGCCACACCACATGACCTTATTTGTGACATCATCGCCACACAACATGACCTTATCCGTGACATCATCGCCACACAACATGACCTTACTTGTGACATCATCGCCACACAACATGACCTTATTTGTGACATCATCGCCACACAACATGACCTTATTTGTGACATCATCGTCACACAACATGACCATATTTGTGACATCATCGCCACACAACATGACCTTATTTGTGACATCATCGCCACACAACATGACCTTATTTGTGACATCATCACCACACAACATGACCTTATTTGTGACATCATCGCCACACAACATGACCTTATTTGTGACATCATCGCCACACAACATGACCTTATTTGTGACATCATCACCACACAACATGACTTGATTTGTGACATCATCGCCACACCACATGACCTTATCCGTGACATCATTGTCACACAACATGACCTTATTTGTGACACTATCACCACACAACATGAACTTATTTGTGACATCATCGCCACACAACATGAACTTATTTGTGACATCATCGCCACACAACATGACCTTATTTTTTACATCACTGCCAAACAAAATGCTATGAACAACATGTATGTTGTTGTCACCACACAACACAGCTTCCTCAGCTTTGCTGTCATCATCATACCCCACATAACAACGACATTATGACATCATCACCACAGAAGACTGTAGTCTCTAGTAAGGTATAATCCAATTACATCAGTGGCATACATCACCATACAATCAATAACAATCAGTTTCATAATCACAAAACAGCACTACCATCATCAACTGACTACATAACAAACACACAAACTCAGAAGTGTTAAAAAACAAACACACACACAAACTCAGAAGTGTTAAAAAACAAACACACACACAAACTCAGAAGTCTTAAAAAACAAACACATAGATAAATAGATAGACAAAATAGAGAGAGAGAGAGAGAGAGAGAGAGAGAGAGAGAGAGAGAGAGAGAGAAGAGAGAGAGAGAGAGAGAGAAATATGAAGACTGAGAGAGACATATAAAGTCAGAATGCGAGAGGCCCCTAACCCCTGACCTTGATGGAACAGTCGTCGGAGCCAGTGGCCACCAGCTGCCCTGTGGGATGGAATCGGGCCACTCGGCATGGTGATTTGTGGGCCGTCACATAGCATGTTTCATACAGCGCTGCCTCCGCTGATATAGTTTGCACTGTATGACAGAAAGAGTGAGTGTGACTGCCCACCAAGCTGAGTGGAAGAAAGGTTAGCATTAAATGACTCGCCAAAAAAAAAAAAAAAAACCACTCTGGAATCAAATATGCACGAAAGTAATGAAGGAGAACATGCAAATAATGCATAGGAGAGAAAATGGAAGTAAAATATGCCACTTTTCCCAATGAAAACTGCTTTCAGTACACATCTCTGACTATCATTGTGCAGGACCTTGCAAGATGGCTAACAGAATATCCAATACCACTTTTGTGTGTGTGTGTGTGTGTGTGTGTGTGTGTGTGTGTGTGTGTGTGTGCGTGTGTGTGTGTGTGTGTGCGTGCGTGCGTGCGTGGTGCGTGCGTGCGTGCGTGCGTGTGCACACACATGTGTATGTATCTCTTGGTGTACATAGATGCATGGTCCAATCACATTTACCTAATACTGATACAGTGAAACGTACTACTCTTACAGTTTCACAAACCATGCTTTCACTAGATCATTGCCTGATTACCAAATGCATTAAGAGGACAGCGTATGAGCCAAGAGCATTATCTGAAGAAAAAAAGTCATATTCATATTCTTGTAAATGATATATATATATATATATATATATATATATATATATATATATATATATATATATAAATCTGCATATTTGTTAGTAATGTTACCACAGTTTCAAATAGAATCTGCAAGTGCTATATGTGCATATTCTTTCCCCAAGTAACCAAACTAAATAAAATAATGTTAGTCAGGTGGTTAGGTGCCTTTTCAGGTAATTACTTAAATAATTAAGTTTCTTGTTTATTTGGATACATATGCAGGCACACTGAATCATCAACTTTTTTAGCCTTGAAATGGACTGCACAATCAAGACTTCATATAACCGTGCTTCAAGTACATGCAGTGATAAAACTCCAATCTGTACTTTTAAAAAATTATCATGAAAGGGTATTTCACAATATTAATGGAATTACACAGTTTGCTCCAGATGATGAACTTTCCTAAAAAATGAAAGTTCTTGTCAAACAATTACGCACTGTGCCTTCCAAACATTTTTTAATCCATTTTTGTTTGAATCATTAAAAAAAAAGAAATAAAACGAAAACAACGACAACAACAACTTACCTTCCGTTTCAAACTCCAAATCAATACCAGAGCCAACAGGTGCATAGTTGTTCACCTTGGGAATTTCTCGATCCTTTTCATCTTTCTTGTCTGCTTGACACAATCAATACACATCGTTCATTCACCGATCCTTTTCTCTGACCTTTTGAAATATGTAGTAAAGCCAGTATAAGGCTGCTGACTTCAAATTAAGTTTTGTTTGTTTGTTTGTTGTTGTTTTTTAACTGGTTCTTCTGGCCACACAGTACACATACGTATGATTCATTACTTGACTTTTCTTACCTATACCATCAATACAGGTTATTCCTTTTTGACTGTCCTCTGTCAAGACAGAAAAATAATAAATACTATGATGTCTTCTTAATCAGTAAATGGTAATAGCCCAACCAAAAGATTTCAAACAGATATATATTTTGTCAATGCTTATAAAAACCCAATCAGAAAATTCCATGCACCGTAACATCTTCTTACTGCTGCTCATAGCCCAAACGAAAGATATATAATACTGTTCACACATCTTCTTCCTGCTTACAGCACATTTGTAAAATGCAAAGGACTGTTAACTCTCATGCCTTCTGTTCCTAGGCTTACAGCTCAACTATATACAGAAGTATAACAGGTGACTAGCAGTCACATCTTCATCCACGATGCTGTTGGAAGTACATCGCGGTTCATACTGTCTTCCTGTTCTTATTACACTAATACAGCCCAGCTACGGCATGTGAGATACTTTTCACACCTTCTCCCTGCTTTTAGCCAAACTGTTACTTGTGAAATACTTAACAAAATTCCCTCCGGTCTTAGCTAAAATACAGAATGTGAAATACCGTCCAGATCTTTTCTCCTGTCTGTAGCTCAGCAGTATCGTGTCAAATAATGTCAATACCTTCTTCCTGGTTTTAGCCAAGCTGTAAAATATGAAATACTGTCTATACCTTCTTCTTGGTTTTAGCCAAGCTGTAACATGTGAAATACTGTCCATGCCTTCTTCCTGGTTTTAGCTAAACTGTAACATGTGAAATACTGTCCATGCCTTCTTCCTGGTTTTAGCTAAACTATAAAATGTGAAATACTGTCCACACCTTCTTGTTTTAGCCAAGCTGTAACATGTGAAATACTGTCCATGCCTTCTTCCTGGTTTTAGCTAAACTGTAAAATGTGAAATACTGTCCACACCTTCTTGTTTTAGCCAAGCAGTAACATGTGAAATACTGTCCATACCTTCTTCCTGGTTTCAGCCTGGCTACAACAACTAACATGCAAGATATGTTCACATCTTTTCCCAGTTTTATCTCAGATGTATCATGTCAAAATGCCGTTAATACCTTCTTTACAGTCTAAACTGACTTTTCTTATCTTTTTTTTTCTCATATTTCCAGCCTAACATGTGAGAGGGCCTATAGTCGAATGTTTATAGAGCATTTGCATGCAGAGCATTCAGTCACTGAGTCAGGAGTTTGAATTGCTTGTGAGGTCAGTTTGTTATGGTTTGAAAACCCTCTCCATCCACCCAGCAGTAAATGGTACCTGATTCAGGTCCGACAAGGTTTAAGGTGGAGGAAGGAGAGGGATGGGCACCACTCTCTATGACATACCCAAAACATGATGAACCTCTAACAGTTCACTTCCCTACAACACTCAAGCTATGGGACTTCAACCTATTTTTTAAACCCCGCTACTGGGGCAGATACATGGACGACACTGTGGCCATACTGAAGACAGAGATGGTAGATGAATTCTCAAACCACCTGAACGAACAGCACCCGGCCATAAAATTCACCAGGGAAGTGGAAGAAAACGGCAGCATCGCCATGCTGGACACCAAGATTACCAGAGAGGGGAATTCCTTAGCATTCCAAGTGTACAGGAAACCAACCCATACTGACCAGTACCTCCAGTTTGACTGTCACCAGCCCCTAGAACACAAGCTGGGTGTGATCCGAACCCTACGTCACCGAGCAAATACCATCTGCTCCACCCAGTCTAACCGTGAAGAGGAACTCCGCCACCTCCGGGAAGTGCTGAGCATCTCAGGCTACCCCAAATGGGCCTGGGACTTACCAGGAAGCAAGAAGACCGCTCCCCACCCCTCCACCATGAAAATGAGCCCCACCGTTGGACATGTCACCATCCCCTATGTCAAGGGTGTGACGGAAGCCCCTGCCCGCAAGATCATGAAGAATGGCGTGGTGGTCCAGTCTAAGCCCTATAACACCATCAGAAGCAGACTAGTGGCCCCAAAGGACAAAGTGGACAAACTAGAACGATCAGGGGCAATCTACGAGATCCAGTGTGGAGATTGTGACCAGACATACGTCGGAGAAACAGAAAGGAAACTGAAACTCCACATCAAAGAACACAAGAGAGAATCATCACCAGTCGGAGAACACTTGAACACCAGCAGACATGAGTTTCTCCCAGGACAATGTCAGCGTCCTGGACCAGGAACCTAAATGGTTCCAAAGAGGAGTAAAGGAGGCCATCTACATCGTGGCCATGTCTCCTTCCCTCAACCGAGACCGGGGTGACACAACCTACCAGCAGCCTACACTTCCCTTATTCGGTCTCGTGACTCGAGTTCATCTCGAGAATGCGGGCACCGAACACAACTCACTCAGCGAGACATTCGGCGCTGACGAAGGCCTCTGGATGGAGGCCGAAAGCTTCGCTTCGGCAAAACTTCCTGTGTGAAAAGGTAAAAGACTGTGTTTAATCACATTTTTTAAACCTTTAATAACAAGTGAAGGTGCTGGTAATTCAATGGTTAGAGCGTGCGCCTATGGAGCTGACAGTCATGAGTTTGAACCACCTGTGGGGATCAGAACTTTATTGCTTGAAAGCCTCTCCGACAATCCAGCAGTAAATGGGAGTCTGATTCAGTTCAGGAAGGTCAATGCAGGAGAAGGAAAGGGATGGAAACCGCATTTCGTCATGCTGTGCCCAAGACATTCAAGCCTGTAACACTAAACTGCTCCTTTTGCCATTAGACTATAGAATCTTAACCTTTCTTTTTTTTTTCTAAACATGTGAAATACCTTTCACATTTTCCTGCTTATATAGCCCAGCTGGAAGATTTGTTCCACTATCTACACCTTCTTCCTGGTTTTAGCCCAGCTTGAACAAGCAAGATACTCTTTATACTTTCTTCCTTATTTTAACCTAACTATGGCTTGCAAAATATTGTTCAAATCTCCCTCCTGGTTTTACTCCAGCTATAATATGCGAAATACCATCCAAAGTTGTTGGTTTTTTTCATTTTCGCCCAGGTATAACATGTAAAATAATGTTCTTACCTTCATCCTGAGCCCAACTATAACATCCAAAACATTGTTCATATCTTCTTCCTTGTTTTAACCCTGGCAATAACATGTGAAACACTGAACATTCATAACCTTTTCCTTGTTTTAGCTAGCTCAGCTGTCTTGTGTGAAATACTGTTCATACCTTCTTCTTGGTTTTTCGCCCGGCTGTAACATGCAAACACTTCTCACACTTTCTGATTTTAGACCGGCTGTAATTACATAAATAAATAAACAAAACATGTGAAATACTGTTCCTAAGTTCTTCCTACTTCTGGCCCAGCTGTAAGATGCATACTACTACCAGCCACCATGGCGAAGTGGTTAGTGTCGTGGACTCCCGCTGGGAGGTCGTGGGTTCGAATCTAATCAGAGTCATGTGGGTTTTTTCTGCCCTGACCGGCTCCTACCCAGAGTTGAGCTTGCTGCGGACTCAGCTGGGAAGACTGGGACCACACAGTCGAGTTTCATCCACTTAATGGATGTGTTTCTGAGAGTGTTGCTCAAATTTCCTGACGAACACTGCAGGTGCCTGTATCTCTTGGGCCTGGTTGACGCCGGGATATATTATGAAAGGAAGCGTAGAGTACAGCCCCGTCATGTAGTCTCAGACCGAAATGGAAATCCGTAGCATCATCTTAATCATCCTCATTCTCATCGATCAGCATAACAAAAATGTCTCAAATTCTGTGGCCCTTCATGCCCTGCTCTCATGGTGACCTCAGTTTCGATGTCCTCTCAACGTCTGTGATCTTGGTTTGGTTCCGTCGGGGTCACCGTATCAGCGAGTCCATGGGACTGTCGTTGGACGGACGTGGTGCGCCCTCCGGAGGGAGAGCTCACTCACGCCGGCTCCACAACTAAGCAATTATTGTCATCAGTAGGGGCTTAGTAGGTGGTGTCCTGCGTATGTTAGATCAGAACAGGCGCCACTGAACACCACTGAAGTGACTCGGCAGCAGTGCAGTGTCTCCTCCAGTGGCTGCCTCTTGACAACTTGACATTGACTGCTCCCTGTGGATTGCCGGTGCCGGGGCTGCGGCGGGGCCGACCAGGCTGTGGCTGTGGACGGGTGTCAGAATGAGCGGCGTGGGTGCACTGCCTCTGAGGTGGCGCAGAGGTTGGGACAGCAAAAAAAAAAAAAAAAAGAAAAAAAGATGCATACTACTTTTCATAATTTGGTCCTGGTTAACTGCCCACCTGTCAGAAGTACACTCATGCTAGTTAAACAACAAATATAGCCAAACGTTTTCCTAACTTCTTCCTGCTTCTGGCCCAGCTGTAAGATGCACACTACTTTTCACAGTTTGTTCCTGTTAGCTGCCCACCTGTCAGCAGCACACACATGCTCACACTTTCTTCTGCTTACTTTAGTCAAACCGCAAACAGTGCAACAGCAAAATATTGTTCCTACCTTCTTCCTGTTTCTGTCCCAGCTGAAAGATGCTGAAGAGTCGATCACTGGGCGGACATGCTGGGTAGGGCTTGAGGACCTGAGCCAGGGACACTGCTATCTCTTTGTAACCATCGTAGAACAGCTGACTGCACAACCACCACTAGAATTTTTCTGTCACATCAAATGGACTGGTATTCCATTCTCGATGCATCATTGCTGAGGAACATTATGCTCCCGATTACAATGACTGATGCTTTTCATTGTCAAATAATGCACAAAACACACTGGCAAGTTTCACAATCTACATCTCTATTCAGACAAACTGTACACAGATGCATCAGCTAATATGCGGAGAGAATCATCCCTTCTGACAGAGAAATGTAACAAAGCAGTAGTGGTATCATTTGCTTGTGTGCAACCAGTTGATATTTAAGTGATGTTCTTGTAGTCATTGGAACAGTGGTGTTATTCGTAACACAATCAATAGTGATGTTTTATTTGTAACACAATTACACTATTGCTTCATAACTGCTATTTGCTTCATAGTGACAGTCAATACATTAGTGTTACTTGCAGCGTAGCGATACAGCTCTGATGTTATTTGTAACAGTTAATACAACAATGGTGTTCTCTGTAACACCGCTGGCATACCAATGGTGTCATAAATTATAACTCAGGTGTACACTACTGATGTTGTTTGCAAACAAATACAGCAATGGTGTTATTTGTAAAACAATTCATACAACAGTGGTGTCACTTGTAACACAGTTAATACACCAAAGCTGATTTTGTAACACAGTTAATACAGTATGGCATTACAAAGTTTGTAAGGCAGTAAATACAAAAGTGTTATTATTTGTAATATCTTAATACCATGTTGATTTTCCTTGCGTACCCAATACAAACATGGCATTGTTTGAAACACAGTCAGTTCTAAACTGTTGTTATATTTTGTATTTCATTAGTTAACACAGCATAAATTGTTATTTGTAGGAAAGTTGATAAACCAGTGGATCTGAAAGTTAGTAGATCTATCACTAGATGGCTCTTTGACTCATTTTGAGATGTCAGGATGAGCATTGTGGAGTGTTCTCAAAGTTGGTTGATCTATCACTAGATGGCTCTTTGACTCATTTGAGATGTCAGATGAGCATTGTGAAGTGTTATCTCAAAGTTGGTAGATCTATCACTAGATGGCTCTTTGACTCATTTTGCGGTGTCAGGATGAGCATTGTGAAGTGGCATCCCTGAGACTGAATGGCATGAAAGATAAGGCAGCATATCTCTCTCACACACACACACACACACACACACACACACACACACACACACACACACACACACACGCACACACACACACACACAGTGACACACGCATTATATACACACATGTGAAGAATGGAAAGAAGAAAGGAGAAAGAATAAAATTAACTAATAAGTTTATTCTGCACTTACAGATTGTGTAACTGATGCATTAATCTGTTACCTGATGCATAATGCTGCTGACTGATGATCGATTCCTGTTCCCTGAGACTTACAGAATTTGATGCAAATGCATAATGCTTACATGAAAAAGGTACAATACAGTACAACGCCAAAAACTTGAAGAAGGTGTCTTACTATTAACACACAGGTTTGAAACTTGAATCATCTTCAGTGAATATGTTATGTTGATGAAATAATGTTCCTGAAAAACATCCCAAACAAGACCAAACCGTGCAACAGAATTTTAGCCACCTTTGCTTTTCTTTTTCTTTTTTCCTTTCATCAAAGATTACTATATATATATGTAACCAGAATTCCAACAAAAAATAGCCCAAAGACAATGGCTGAACTGAAGACTTGGCATTATGTGTTTCAACGAGCATGTCTACAGATGCATATATCCCATCTTCTTTTACTATACATATTCTTTTTGTGTGTGCTTACTGTATTATTTACTGTGTTCCTTGTTGGCCACTTTCAATTTCATCGATGTTCTGTGATCATTATCAGGACAGATGTGCGTCTTTGACTCAGTTTATCCTTGGATGCACTACACAATCTACCGTTACATACCTGAAACGTAAAGAATTTTGTAGGACTCATGACGTTTTGTGTGTACTGTACGCATCAGCTGACTGGTCACTGTCATCATCTGATCATATCATTGTCATCATGCCATCATGTACTGTGCCAATTCCCACTGTTGCAGGAAAAGAAAAGCCCTTGCAAATGTCACACAGTGAAACAAGAGAGTGATTCAATCTCCTCGGCCAATCAAGTTCTTGCAGCTGACCAGAAAAATGTGCTGCTCTCTTTACAATGGAAATCGCACTTGTGCCTTGAGAACTGATCAAGTGACCACCTACAGATAAGGCAAAAATGTGCTGCTCTCTTTACAATGGAAATCGCACTTGTGCCTTGAGAACTGATCAAGTGACCACCTACAGATAAGGCTAGTCTGTCCAAACACAGCATTTCATCTAAATAATCTTTAAAAATGTTCTCAACTATGGGATCGGGAAAAGGATAGTGCAGGAGCGGTGGAAGATTCTGTATCAAACCATAACATTATGTTCTAATTATTCTTACCAGACTATTCAGGGAGAACATTTATTCTTGCCAGCCTTTCTCATAATACATTTTTTTTCATGACTGTTTTCATTTCAACATAAGTCTTCTATAAAACTTGGCATATTTTACCAGTTAAGATTCTGAAATTCCTTATCTAAAAAAAAATTCCCTTCCTGGTATACAACCATTTCCCATACTCAAAGATTTTGTACAAATTGCAAGTTACCACTTTTATTTTTCTTGCTTTTTTTTCATATGACATTAAAAATGTTCATCACTAGCTCAACAGAATAAAAGCCCACTCATGGCCCAAGTAAACCATCTCTGACATGCAAGAGAGTTTAACATGCTTCCATATGAAAATGACACCAAACAAGGAAAATGAGAAAGTCTAGCTTTTGTTCTCATGGAAAAACACTTAAATCCCGAAAAACTGGGAAGACAGCTGAAGTCACCATCACCTGAGATCTCAGCTGGGACCAGCATATCAACATGATATATGCTGTAATAGTGTAGTATAAAGCCAGTAAGGCTCACACCTTACAGCAGCACAAGCTTGAAGATCAGAGCAAGTCACGTGAAGGACGCTGTATGAAAATTATTTAAATCCTTGCCCATCCATACTAGACTACACCTGTACATTATAGAATCCTCATACCCAGTGCAACATTGGCACAAACAAGGCCTTCAAAAAGAGCTGCATATTCTGTTTGGTACCATAATACTTCAAAAGTCTTTACCATGATTTTAAGACTGAAGTGGATTTTCCTTGGCCACTCTATGCAAGTTCATACATATGATGGGGTGGACAAATGGCAAGAACATTACTTATGGCTCCAAAGTTACCACAAAGATGTCATTCCCAAAGGCTGCTGCAACAGATCTAATACCATGTACTAAACATCATAAGGATTCCTTTCTCACTATCACCATCAGAGATTGGAACACCCAGCATTAAGTGCCTATGGCTCCTTCCAGTCGAGGATACCACATATAATCATGATTAAGTCTGACTGTCGTTAGTGAGAGAAGACGTAGGTATATCATATGTATCCTCCTCCGCACCCCCCCCCCCTCCCCTACCCCCCCCCCCCCCCCCCCCCCCCCCCCCCCCCCCCCCCCCCCCCCTTTACCAACTCTCCCATCTACCAACCCAAAGGGCGAAAAAATAATAAATAAATACATTTAAAAAAAAATAAAACAGCATAGTCTGCTAGCAGCTCAATATGTAGCGTTACTTTCTCAAGTAGGTAATTGTCTGACTTTGGCTCTTGTGGTTTGTTGTTGTCGTCGTTTGTTTTCTGTTTGCTTGTTTCTTTGCTTGCCTGCCTGCTTCCTTTTTTCATTTTATTTCTTTCTTCACCCTCTCATATGTGAAGTAATCTTCGTCATGTTGAAATTGTTCACCTGAACCCTCATTATCATAGCACGGATCGTAACAGGGAACCACATCAGAGAAAAGGGGAATACTAGGAAGAACATGAGGAAATTAGAATGGAAACCCTTAGAAGAGAGAAGAGCTTTTATTAAACTTAACACCTTTTTCAAAGGCAGAGCTAAAGTATTGATATTCCAATGGAACAACTAGTATGAATAAAAGTAGCACCAGGAGTGGCGTCAATGTTATACCATACCTGCATCAAATATGACAGCCACTTACATTCTTTTTATCCCAGTTCTGTACGGCTGTGGAACTCACTGCCGGTGCCATCAAGATTGCCACAGGTGCAATCTCATTCAAAAAACAGGTTGATCGACAGTTTTGAGATCTGCATATTGACGTTTTCTATTTTTACTTCCCCAGATATTTTATTGAATATCGAGTGCGACCCCTTGTTGCCAAGTTGCTCCAGGGGGCCAACAGTCTGAGTCGCACTGTTTTATGTTATTTTATTCTACTTTTTAACATGCGCGCTGGTGACCTACTCGTTTTTGAGTGAACCAGTATTTTAGGAAGAAGAAGAAGAAGAAGTTTATGTTACCGAGTTTTTCTTCAACTTCGAGCTGAAGGAAGAAGAAATTCAATAACGTAAAGGTATTTACTAATCATCAGCCGATACATCGCCTCCCTCTGCTTCACTTGCATGTTCTCCTCTGTTTCCGACATTGCGAGGATTTAATGCAGCCTGTTTTTTCTCTCAAGAAAATAAGATTATTTTCTCTTGCGCGTCGCACGCTGACAATAAAGCGGAAGCGGTGCACGAAAGTAGACGAGAGTTCTGTTTCCTGCCCGAGGGAGTTAATGCTGACCCAATCCATAGTTTCAAACTAAGCTAATTTACAGATTGAATAACACACACACATCACACACACACACACACACACACACACACAACACCACACACACACACACACACACACACACACACACACACATGAATAGATGAATAAATGAACATGAGCAGAAATGTGGCGGTTGGGAGGGGTAAGTTATGTTTTTCAATCAGTTGGGTGCAACTTTTTGTTGTTGAAGTTTTGACGATATGTGAATGGATGAGGTGCAGAGAATGGTAAATGGAACTGGTGGTGTGTGTGTGTGTGTGTGTTTTGTGTGGTGTGTGTGTGTGTGTGTGTGTGTGTGTGTGTTGGTGTGTCTGTTGTCTGTGTCGTGTGCGTGGGTGTGTGTGTCAATATGCACCCTTGTTTGTAGGTGCTTGATACTTATTGTAATATTCATCTTCTTATTGGTTTTGTTTATGTTTTCTTTACCTTTTTTGTATTTGTAAGCGCTTAGGGCTCATGATTTAAGATTTAAGTCCATAAATAATCATTGTTATGGAAACGCTACTCAGCCTCTGTCGTGTCTCCTTCAGAAAGGAATCGTCGATCCATCTCGAAGCAGATGCGAGGACATCTTAACGATCCAGCTTTTCACGAGGTGATGGTTGTGGTGCACAGACCTTGCAAAAATCTAGTTTGACTGGTGTCTTTCTGTATTCCCTGTCTCCAGACTGCCAACCAAAGGGCGAGGGCTGACCTCACAACTTGACCCAAACTTCTGGCTCTGAAGCCAGTCAATCCTGATGTGGGACCTGTGTGTCTGGGGGCTATAAACAATGAAGCTTGACCATACATAGCTCTGAAACTATGCTGGGCATTTTATTAGGTCTTAAAATGTGCAGAGCATTTGTCAGAGATAGTTTATGATGTTCATGGTTAGTAAGTGTTCTTGAAGCTGATGAAGACTGAATTTCAAGGGCTTTGTGCGGGTCAGTATTCACCAAGATCTTTTGAGCTTTCTCTTCTGTCGCGTTGATGTAATCTGTTGATGGGTATCTCTGTCTGGCTCTTTGGAATATGGATTTTTGTAAAGTCCTTTTCGATGAAGCAAGCCTTCATAAGTTTTTTCTTCTTCCTCATTTCCAGTCGTCTTAGATGGCAAGTCCAGTGTAACTGGAAAAGTACGTAATCGTCCGCATTGAAAATGCAGACCCCCACCCCCCACTCTCCCATCTTTTCCATTTTCTTTAAATTTCATGGACTGGGTCATATGTAACACCTCGGGGCATCGAAAGTAAGACACAACTGGAGTCTATGGGCCAGCCAGACATGGCCATTCAACCGTGCAGGGAACTTTATTTTGTAGAGACGGTTGATGAGTTGCCAGTATAATGTTCTGAGCTTGAAGATGGTGACTTGCTGGACGCGTCCTCCTTGTGAATGCAATCCTCCCCCACCCTCCAGGTGAAGGAGTTCTCTCCATGTAGTTTTGAAGCAGCTCTGCAGGACTGACTTCACTTCTCCCTGACTCAGGAACGCTCTGTGTACTCAGTTCAGCCTTCTGCTCGGCTGGAGAGTGGGTCTGCCCGTTCATGGCCCATGACGCCACACTGGGATCAATCCATCGCAGTACCGTTGCAGATTTAGTGCTGAG
>CM031611.1:61887894-61897322 GCA_018398815.1 Conus ventricosus
CAAAATATGCAATGCACTTTCACAAACGTTTGTAGACATGATCAAAAGAAAGATTCATGCGAAACGAAAATACAACCACACTTTAAAATAGATTTAAAAAAAACAAAAACAAACAAACAAACAAACGCAGTGTATAAAAGACACCCACTTTCCCCACCCATGTTCACCCCCCCTCTCCCCCCCCCCCCTCCCCCCCCATCGCGCTAATAACCATGTACAGAGCCACCTGCCCCCACCCCCATCTCTCGTCCCCTGCCAAGACACAGGCTGAGATATCCCTCCCCCCCCCCCCCCCCCCCCCCCCCCCCCCCCCCCCCCCCCCCACACATCCCAGTGGCATCCGCGCACCCACAAGCACCATCCCATTTCCACGCTGCAATACATACTGACAGATTAGTAATTATTCACTTTCAGAGTATTTTCTGAAAAGACCAGAGTGTGAGCTGGGGTTCAGGTAGAGAGGATGCATTGTGCAGATACTTCGGAAGGGGATTCCAGATCACGGAAGCGGCGTAGGAAAGAAGAACACTCTCCATGCCGGTCTGGCTTGATGCGTGAAACGACAAGATGTCCAGCATCAAAGAAAACGCAGCAGTACACCTGCAAGAAAAAAAAAGCAAATAAAAACAATAATCCAATAAAAGCAAGACACAGATGTTAGATCAAGAAAAGAGAGCAGCAAGAATGATAGACTTGAAACACCCAAGTCGGATATATATCAAAGGTGGAGAAACGAGGCTAAAATGAATTCGATATAACCGAGGTTTTGATGCAGTTGAAATGTGTGACATGAAACAGGGCTCCTTTGGTACAACAGATTTTCTTTCCAACTGACTTGTGTAACCAAGATAAACTGTACTTCTATTACTACTAACACTACTACTACTACTACTACTAGTATCACTACTACTACTACTACTACTACTACTACTACTACTACTACTACTACTACTACTACCACCACAAGTACCACATCTTCTATTATCACTACTTCTACCACTTCTACTACTCCTACGATTTGTAGTAAGAGAAGTCACTGTTTTAGCTGGAAAACATCGAATTGGGTAGAGTGATGCCCACTACCCTGAAAATGTTGTTGACAACAATGATGATGATGATGATGATGATGATGATGATGATGATCATCATCATCATCATCTCATCATCATCATCATCATCATCATCATCATGGTGCTGACAGTTTTGTTATATATACTGATACAACCACAGAAATAAATATTATATTTATTAGACCATTTTCATTAGAGCGCTCCACACACACACACACACACACACACACACACAACACACACACACACACACACACACACACACACACACACACACACCACATGCGCGCGCGCATGCCCACGCACACACGCATACACACATACATACCTTTCAAAACTGATAAAACATTTGATCATTATTACGGCACAGAGGATAGGTACTCAATAACGCTTAATTAACATCACCTGAAACAATACAAAAATAAATAAAAGCGAAATTTTTTTTTTTTAATCATATATCTGTTGGAAGGAAGGAAAACACATTTGTAAAAAGAAAAAGAAAAAAACCGCACTTTTTGACATATCAGCTCCAAACAATGGGCATCCATGTAGTCATACAATAATTTTGCGTAACGTCGTGAATAGGTTCCTAGAATGTGCGCTAAACAAATATCCGATAAAGTTTGTATTTTCTTTATCATTGTTATTATTGTTAAGGTCATATCTGTGATATTACAGATTCCAGTTGGATTTGTCTCTAAAAGCAGCAATGTCACAATCTTTTTTTAGACATACCATTTCCACGAGAAGTTCCAATCAAAATTTCCTTTTTTCTCTCTCTCTTTTCTTTTCTTCTCTTTCTTTTTTTTTTTTAATTTTTTTTTAGCATAATCAAAATTCGAATTTAATGGCGGAATTAACGATGTTGTTAATTGCATAATGTACTGTTCTTGCCCATTACGTTTTGTAAAATTTGTGAACGGAAGACAGATTTTTAGAGCGTCGATCTTATTCTCATCCAATTTGACAGTCGTGTTTCAATGTGTTTCAAGACAAAGCTTGCACTGGATTTTTAAGAAGAACACGCATGCGCGCGTGCAGCGCACGCACGCACGCACACGCACGAGCACATCAGCAAGAGAGAGAAAGAGAGACAGACAGACAGAAAGACAGACAGAGAGAAAGAGGCAAACAGACAGGCAGGCAGGCAGACAGAGATAGAGCACAATCGCATGCACGCAGGCGTACGCAAACGTACCCATTGAATCGCTGTTTTAATTTTTAACCCGATTGATATTCAACAAAGAAAAATGTATTGTAAACCTTTGGTAGGCAACTCCAGGGAGAACAATAAAGGAAATGATGAACGAATGGCGAAGAGAAACAAAAGAAGAAAGACCGAGGGAAGAACAGAAAAATGGGAGCTAAAATCTAGAAAGAAAGGAGGATAGAAATGAGAAAAAAAAAAAAAAATGAGAGAGAGAGAGAGAGAGAGAGAGAGAGAGAGAGAGAGAGAGAGAGAGAGGAGAGAGAGGAGAGGGGGGGGGAGGAAAGACAGAGTGCAGGAAGACAGAAACAAATAGAGAGAGAGAAGAGAAAAGAAAGAAAGAACAGAACAGAAAAAAGTAGGAGAGAAATGAGGATAACAAAGGGGAACAATTCACAGAAACGAAGAAATAAGGATAACCATGGGGAAAATTGATAGAAACAAAGAAAGAAGGAAATTTTGCAAAAACATAAAAGAGGGAACAAAGAAATGAAAGAAAGAAAAAAAACAACAGTAAAGAAAAAAAAAGAAGAGAGAGAGAGAGAGAGAGAGAGAGAGAGAGAGAGAGAGAGAGAGAGAGAGAGAAAAGAAACGAAAAAAGAAAAAAGAATAGGAAGAAATTCACGTGGAGCAAACCTTTATCCCGGCGGGAGTACAGCCGCAGTCAGACGCTATCTGCCCAAAGGCCCCACAGTGTTGTTGGGCGATGGTCCAGTACTGGGCAAGGGCCCGCATTAGCACTGGGCAATGGTCCAGCATTAGCGTTGGGCAAAGGCTCAGCATTAACAATGGGAAATGGTCCAGCATTGGGAAATGGTCCAGCATTGGGCAAAGGCCCAGCATTAGCATTGGGCAAAGGTCCAGCATTCGGCAAAGGCCCAGCATTAGCATTAGGCCATATTCCAGCATTGGGCAAAGGCCCGCATTAGCCATTGGGCCATACTCCAGCATTAGGCAAAGGCCCGGCATTGCCATTGGGCCATACTCCAGCATTAGGCAAAGGCCCGGCATTGCCATTGGGCCATACTCCAGCATTAGGCAAAGGCCCGGCATTGCCATTGGGCCATACTCCAGCATTAGGCAAAGGCCCGGCATTGCCATTGGGCCACACTCCAGCATTAGGCAAAGGCCCGGCATTGCCATTGGGCAACGGTCCAGCATTGGGCAAGACCCCATTGTTGGGCAGAGGTATGGGCACAGTGTCCACGACAGTTTGCACATTGCCCAGGACCTGCTGCAGCTGGGCAATCAGAGCCGCCATCACCGCAGCGAGAGCTGGGTCGTTCCCCGCTCCCTGTCCGCCACCCCCGCCACCCCCTTGCGGTCCCAGAGCTACGGGCCAGGGAATCGGGATCACGTGGCCGCGACAACGTCGGCTGCCGTGCGACGCCGTTGTCATGGTAACAGCACCTGGAAGGGGAGGCGAGAGGGAAGGAGAGTTACGAATCTACTGCCACGCCCACGTCCACGGTGAGTCATCATCATCATCATCATCATCATCATCTTCAACATTGTTATTGATATCATTTATCATTCTTCTTGTCATTATCATATCATTATTGTTGTTGTGGTTGTTGTTGTTGTTGTTATCATTATTATTATTATTATTGCCACTACTATTATCATTATTAAGAATATTTTATATAGCGCCTATCCTTGGTTGAGACCAAGCACTCACCGCTTTACAATCCACACCTTCTTTTACACAACGGGCTGCCTACCTGGGTAGAGGCCCCTGAAGACCCGCCTGTTGCAGCTCCATTCAGTCCGTTTCCCACGTCATTCAGTCTGTCCGTCAATCAATTCTTCATTCATGTTTCCTTTCTTTCGGTGCATGCTATGTGTACACGTGTCATCCACACCAATGGTCTTCTTCTCCAAAACCTGGTGATAGGATTTAACGTGTGTCTGGAGGGTGTTAAGCGTGCGTCCACACACGAAAGTTGGATCGGTACAGGCACCACTAAACACCGCCAAGGACTTACCTTAATATTGTGTGAATGGGCAGATACGTGAGGTCGTGGGTATCTTTTCGTTGTTCGTGTTGTAGTTGTTGTTGTTGTTGTTGTTGTTGCTGTTGTTGCACCCCCCCCCCCCCCCCCCTTCTTCGTAACGAACTGATGCACAATAATGATGACAAAAATACTAACAATAATATTTCTGAAGCACAAGGGCTTTGCATCAGCACTGTGCACTCTTCATTTCTTCCTGTCAAGCGCGCCCAAACTACCTGATCTACCTCATCCCACCCCTCTCTTACCACCTCCCGCGTCCCCCTCCACACACCGAACACACAAAGCTAACAAAACAGCTTAGCGAACAAAGATGCCTTCACACCATTCGCCTTTGCAAGAATCCCATTCGCTCGCGTAGACAACTAACTACTTCGGGCAAGGGAACTGTTCAGTTGGCCCGTCTGCCCTCCAGCCTCGCATGTCAGCGTGTTTGCCAGCTTTTTGTGTGTGTGTGTGTCCGCTCGCGAATCACCGTGTGTATGCTTCAGATTTTGACAGTTGGCCACACGCCACAATTAGGATCTTGCACCAACACACTTTATAACCCAGGTAAGCATTTAAGGCCTACTAGAATTTTGAACCAGCATTTAATATTGAAACGATGTTTGATCAAAAGAACAACTTCCCGCCAATTATTTGCCTTGGAGGGATTTTCACCAATGAAATCACGAAAAAAGAATTGAAATAAATGACATTGCCCTTAGTTGACGGCACATTTCAGGCTTTTGACCCTATCTTTGCGTCAGTTCGAAGCGCCCAGATAGTCCCATTCCTTTGATTTTGATCTGTCTGCTCGGAACCACCTGGCTTGTATGTTGATGGCCCTATGAAAGAAAATGAGGAGAGTCTTCTTTCAGACACAATGAAAATTCTCAAAACTAATTAATTGCGCCAGTCTATAAATATTCGACTCCTTAAAGCTAGGTCTTGGCGCATTAATTTTTGGTGCGCACCAGTTTGATACTGTCAGTGGCGAAGTGAGGTGAACAGGCAGCCCGTGTATGAACAGGACTCGGAGGCAGACACAGCCAATCATATCAACCGGAAGAGACGAATGCCTTCGCTGTGTGCAATGGGAGTCCACGTGGTGAAAGGAGAAGACACTGACCATGTATATTCCATCTGCGTCTTTGCTCGGGAGAATGCTTAAACGAGTAAGTTTAAGGGCTTTTATAACATTCAGTGGAATAGTTATAGGCTGCCTTTCTTCCAGGACTAATCGATGTGTCTCGCCATATTATTAAAGAGTCATATAGAAAAGAAAAGAAAAAAAAAAATATATATATGTAGGCTATGGTGAACGTTTAGTTTGGTCCTGTGCAGAATCCACAAAAGTCCTTCTACAGGGATAAAATGGCCCAATTCCCAACGGACAAAGGAAATAAACACGTATGTTTAAATGTCTTTTCTTGAAACTTAAACCTCTGTGTGTGTGTGTGGTGTGTGTGTGTGTGTGTGCACTTCGGTTATTTATTTATTTTGGTTTGTTGCGTATACCAAACAATTTTATCAGTGACAGTGACAATGCAGGATTTTGCGACTCATTTCCCAAAATGAAACATTTTAAAACCTTCCAAATTATAAGTATACTCAAGTGGAACAGTTGTATTTTATGGAGAATCGCACAATAATGACAATAGTACTATCAATAGTTTTACATATTGTATGAAAAATTATCATACTAGACAGTACGCTTTGTCTTTTTTTTTTCTTTCATATATCATACAACGGAAGGAGGGGGGAGGGATAACTGATCCCAATGGAAGGGTATATATCTTTCAGTCCGTCTGTCTGTCTGTCCGCCTCTCTCTCTCTCTCTCTCTCTCTCTCTCTCTCTCTCTCTCTCTCTCTCTCTCTCTCCCTCTCTCTCTCTCTCTCTCTCTGCATGGGCATGCGAATGCATGTGTACGTGTACACAGCTCCTCGTGCAGGCATAATCAGTCTTAGAATACAAAGTCGAAAAACACACTGACTCTACTAAGGCAAACGAAGGTGTGAGAGAAAATAGCTGCCTTGCACAGAAAGAAGAATGGAAGAAAGAAAAGACTTACCACAAACCAGAGCAGCCGCAACACTGAAGACGCTGAAATGCATCGTAGACACGATGTTCTTACTCTTCCACTCCTCTTTCTAATCTTGTTTTTTATTTCTCTTTTTTCTTTATTTTATTTTGTTTGTTTGTTTGTTTGTTTGTTTGTTTGTTTGTTTTCTTTCTTTCTCTTCTTGTCTTCTTCGTTACTAGTTTCTTTCTTCCTTTTTTTTTTTACTGTCACGTAAAATTCAGGACCGGTGACAATGTCTTGTTCTTCTTCTCTGTTTTGTTTCTTTGTTTTGTTTCGTTTCGTTTTGTTTATAGGTTTTCCTTCACTCTCACAAGCCACACACCGTCCGTCTGTCCTCCTCAGTCAGATGTGCAGTCCATCTCCAACGGAGCTGCGATCGCTGCAGAGCAAGCAACCTGCTGCACATCATTTATATCGGTCCCCTGTGCAGTCCATGCCTTTGGAGTCTGCACACTCGGCACGCCTTTCTCAACCTGATCAAAGATCTTTTTCTTGGGGATGTGATAGGGAAGGGGCAGGATATTGGGGGGGGGGGGGGGGTGAAGGGAGGAGGGGGAGGGGAGGCAGAGAGAAGAGGTGGGGCTTAGTTAAAGGGCAGTCCGTCATAAGAGTGAAAAAGAGCATCACGACCGTCCCTTCACCACTATTCTCCTCTCTCCAGTCGTTCCTCCCCCCCCCCCCTCTCCCTCCCTCACCTCCTTTTCCTTCACCTTTCATCTTCCTGGATCTCGCAGCCCCATCATTTTTGTTTCTCTGTCGCTGGGAGGTGTGAAGTTGAGTTCTGAATGGGCCTTCTGGTTTTCCGGTTGAGGACAATTCGGGACACAGGAGTTGATGTATCTAGCGGAGAGAGAGAGAGAGGAGCGAGAGAGAGAGAGAGAGAGAGAGAGAGAGAGAGAGAGAGAGAGAGAGAGAGAGATGGGGAGAGAGAGAAAGAGAGATGGGAGAGAGAGAGATGGGGGAGAGAGAGAGAAAGAGATGGGAGAGAGAGAGAGAGAGAGAGAGAGAGAGGAGAGAGAGAGAGAGAGAGAGAGAGAACGACAGAATGGGGGGGGGGGGGGGGGGGGGGGGAGACGGGAGAGGGAAGGGTAGCAGGTAGAGAATGGAGACTGGAAGACACATACAGTGAGAATAACAGAAGGAAAGAGAGAACGGAGACAGGTAACACAGAGAGAGAGAGAGAGAGAGAGAGAGAGAGAGAGAGAGAGAGAGAGAGAGAGAGAGCACTTCAATCATAAAACTCTTAGGCGAAGAAGACAAACGCCTTTGTTGAATCAGGTGGAGAAAAATCCACAGGGCGCTGAACGTGGGCGTTGACTCGAAAGGATACCCGTTGTGTGTAGATGTAACATTGGACAACGATTTGTCGTCTGCATGTAAAGCTGACCAAATTAATTCCGCATAGATTAATCAACGGAGTCTAGCTTGTGAGAAGAAAGAGACACAGTGGCAGAGAAAGAAGAAGAGAAGGAAGAGGCTGAGAAGGAAGAAGAGGAGATGATGATGACGAAGAAGAAGAAGAAGAAGAAGAAGAAGAAGAAGAAGAAGAAGAAGGAAGAGGCCGAGAAGGAGGAAGAGGAGATGAGGATGACGAAGAAGAGAAGAAAGAAGAAGAAGAAGAAGAAAAAGAAGAAGAAGAAGAAGAAGGAAGAGGCCGAGAAGGAGGAAGAGGAGATGAGGATGACGAAGAAGAAGAAGAAGAAGAAGAAGAAGAAGAAGAAGAAGAAGAAGAAGGAAGAGGCGAGAAGGAGGAAGAGGAGATGAGGATGACGAGAAGAAGAAGTGAAAGAAATTGAAAAAAATGAAAATGGGGAGAAGTGGAAGAAGAGGACGCAGGGCAATACTGTAAAGCAACAATCGCTAGAAGGTTCTTGCGATGAACCCCCTGAACCTCCTTTTCATGTTTGCTGTGATTCCTGGTATCTATCTGTATGGTCTGATTTTAGTGATTCTGTTTTAACGTTTTTCGTCCATATTACAGCCACTACAGGTTTTTGGTAGATAGATAGATAGATTATATATGTATGTATGTATATATATATATATTTTATATATATTATATATATATAGTGAGAGAGAGAGAGAGAGAGAGAGAGAGGGGAGAGAGAGAGAGAGATCAAGACTCAAGACTCAAAAACTTTATTATCAAGGATAGAGATTTTAGGCAGTGCCTATTCTTCCAATCTGTCCTTGCTATTCTACAACATTCAACTAAACAGACTGCACATATTAATAATGACAGAAACAATGAAGAGTATAGCAACATTATAATATTAACAATAACAATAGTAATAAGAATAATAATTATTTTTATATATAAAAAAATCCATTACAAAATTACACAAACACAGTCAGACACGTACGCGCGCGCGCTCACATGCACATGCACACGCCCACACATACACGCTCGCATGCGCATACCCCCATCCACCACACCACACACACACACACACACACACAAAACACACACACACACACACACACACACACACACACACATTTCATTAGCTAGTATAGAGGCAAGCATAAAAGTAGGGCGTTGAGACTATGATCAAAAGTTAGATTCATTGTTCAAGTAAATGTTTAAGTATTATGATTTGAAGGACGGCAGTGACTGACATGTTTTGGCAGACGGAGGAAGAGAGTTCACACAGATGGACCAAAAAATGCAAAAAATAGATTTGAACAAATCAGAGAGAGAGAGAGAAAAGAGGGAGGGAGAGAAATTATACGTTCTCCTCGTTTCTTAATGTTCGTCGTCCTCATTACAGCGCTGTGACTTCTGGTATAGATAGACAGATAGATAAAGAGATTGACAGACAGATAGATAGACAGACAGACAGACAGACAGATAGAAAGATAAACAGACTGTTTTAAGTTAGGTAGATAGATAGATAGGTGTGTGTGTGTGGTTTTGTGTGTGTGTGTGTGTGTGTGTGTGTGTGTGTGTGTGTGTGTGTGTGTGTTGTGTGTGTGTGTGTGTGTGTGTGTGTGTGTGTGGGGTGTGTGTTCTTTATTTTTCAGGCGTTTGTGTTCGGGTCCTTAATGTAATTCGCCATGTCGAGTCTGCTAT
>CM031611.1:61898322-61913322 GCA_018398815.1 Conus ventricosus
TTGACATTCACTAGTTTATTGCTGGATCAACTAAATATATTTCATCATCTGTCCATAAAAACCTGCTATCATGATATGCTTTGTTCCATTTAAGTGTTGGACAGAAAATCACAATTTGATTAAAATTATAACGATAAACTGTTTGTAACAGGTCGAGGATAATATTGTTTTTCCACAACCAGTCTGCCCACAAATCATTGAACAATGAGGGGATTTTATCATAAAGTTTAACTGCTCCATAGTTTTATAACAGAATTTAATCTAATCCAGTTATTATTTTTATCATACTCTCCGTTAAAACTTGTTCAGTATAATAAAACCCTACGAGGCCTAAATGTGTAAGATTAATCCAATTCAGTTCTGTAAGATTGTTTCTATTTAAGTTAACATTAATTTTGTTGCTTGTTGTTATGATCTTAATATCCTCACCATTGTGAAGAACGACGACAACAACGTTAAGGCGTTATAACGTCTAAGTTTTGCCAGCTAATATTAATTCCTTTTATAAGGTCATCACTAACGCCCACAACCCCATCCTCTCCACATCTTTAAAGACAGAAATTCAAATATCATTGTGAACGTGTCTCTAATTTTCTGCTTGGAAAGAACTGTAATTTTGTAGAAGCTTTTTTTACAACTGTTTCTTTTCTGTGGAGGATGTACTGCTTTTTCCCATACGGCGTTATTTCAATTTCTTTCCGACTATTGTCGTCCGGCATTAAGACTTACATGTAAAGGGCCAGAGTTGAATGCTTTTCTGAAACTTTTTTGACGGCTAAAATATGTAAATGGGCTTATGAATTCAAATTTTATTTCCCATTCTAAAATATGGTTTCTAAGTTGCCATTTGAGGTCAGGTTTTTCGAACTATTTTATATTCATACTGGCCAACATTATTTGCCTCTAGATTGCGCAGCTGTTCTAGTTTAGGAAACTTTTTGCTGTCGCCAACCTCTTTGCGTTTATAATCACCATCTTTAGTGTACTCAAAACCATACAAAGCGCCTATCTCACCGTTCTGTTCAAAGTCCGCACGTCTGCAAGGTCTTTTAATTCTAAAGTTATACACCTCACAGGTGCTATGTAACTCCTGGTTCTTCTGGCCCCCGCGACATTATTTTTTTAGTAAAGTTATTATTTTATTTCCAAAACAATGTGCAGGTTATCACATTTCACAACTTTCCCGCTTTGTCTTTGATTTTTATATTAAATGATCCGACCCTCCCCACAAACTAATCTTTTAAACTGTAAATTAGGGAATTGTATAATTTCATAATCGCAATATGCAGCTTCCCTGACGGAAGAGCTCTTAAAACAGTTGAGGGCCTTCCGTCATATAAGTTTTCATCAGTGCTCAGCTCATCCAAATGAACATAGAGTAATGAATGTAATGCAAGATTGAGCGGATTTTCTCCCTCATAAGTAGTTTTGTTTGGTGTAACTCTAAATCTATGATTGTCAGCTTCAAAGCCTAACATTTTAGCTAGCTCTACATCAAAAAGGTAATGTGCTATTTCTTCTTCAGGTTTGAATGTTAACATTGTTTTTAGATTTGCATTGTTAAGTTTGAGGGAGTAATGTCAAAGTTACTCATTGCTTCTTTTAGTGAGCAAAACCCGTAATAACCATCAGCTATTGTTAATGGCTAACTTTGTTCCCTGTTTTGTCAACTTTAGAAACCGTATTATTCTTCCTGGATTCACTTATATTAAACCATACGACTTTGTAAAATATTTCATGAAGCGCAACGTTTTGGCCCCGCATTTGTTATCAATAGCATGTTCTAAAAACGAAGGACGTCTTGGGTTGTTATTGTTACAAACATTTTTAAAACAAATTAAAAATGAGTGCATTCAAATATACTGATGCAAAATATTCTGTTGGGCCGCACTACAATCTAAAAATATTAGCAACTGATACTCTTGACATTGCTGTGGACCCAGACTGCCTCTTTTCATAAAAAGGTGAGTACTCCATTAAGCAGATATCTTAACCCCCCTATTGAAAAAGAGCACATCCAGAAAGCGTGGTTTAGTCATCCGATGCAGTTTTATCAGAACCAGTTAAACTTTGCTGTGTTTTGTGCATCAACTGGGTGTGGAGTGTCGTATGCTGATCACTTAACTCATCCTGATCCTTTGGTGAGGTCAGTGTATAGATTTCATTTTTATTACACCTTCAGACGTATTTTGACTGAACTGCAAGCGCCATTACCAAATGACAAACCGTTTAATCCATTCAGCAACAGAATAGACATGAAGGCTTTTGAAAGGATCTGTAACGAATTCAATATTAACATCAAGACAGACTTTAGACAAAAGTTGGATCTTGATCATGGCATAGGCACCCCTTATTTTCGGGGCACGCACAGAAAGTATAAATATGTCTTGAATCCTCCTTTCAAAATTGTTCATGCCCTGGTCCACTAGAGCAAGAGCATAAAACAGCATGGACAACATTTATCTTAGACACTTCTAAGGGCCTAACTAGGGCGGGAATAGAACGAATAAACGACTCTATTCGTACTTACGTTTGGTGTTTGCTAGGCTCGCAAGCACAGGCAAGATCGAGCATAACTGATCCTTCTACTGGCTTTGACGCGCAAAAACAATACTTAGCAAATTTAGAGGACGCCATTAATTCTACAGTTGATTTACGTTCAAGTATTAAAAGGTACCAAAATGTTTTACAATACGCAAGATCGAAAGTAGACTTTGCTGTTGGCACTGGTTTATACATGCTGCCTTCTGACCTTAGACTCCAGGTAGGAATAATAATAAACTACAATAATGAAATTCTTATAGCAGGCAATGAACAGAAGGTTGGGAAAAACGACATAAATTCTGGGCCAGTAATATTACAAAACAATAAAAGAAACACCCAAGATTAAGTCATCTAATCCCCGAAGTCCAACCCCCCAAAGTCATTGAAGACTCAGCAAAGCTCGCGGACTCTGTTCGCGATGACCATGAATATGAAAAGACAGCGCTTGTTCTTGGATTAACTGGCATAGGATTACTTGGTCTTTATCTTACTAATAGTAACCCAACTATTACGAGAACTAATGTCCATAAGTGCTCGGCCATAAAGCCAACTACTTTGCTTGCAGTAGACAAAAGCCAGCTAACAATACCCCCTAATATACCCGGTAAAGAGTCTATAGCTTTACCGGCTAATTTTTTTAATAAACTCGCAAGATGATCAAGCTGTTTTTTTACCCATGATTTATCAGGCGGAGGCGATGGCGATGGAGGCACTGGACTTTGACCACCACCGCCTGTAATAGCCATCACCAGTGTACTTATTGCAAATCCTAAGGCCGTTATAACGCTTGCTAAGGTGACGCCTTGCTCTCTAAACAGCGTTTTTATTCGTTCTGCTAGCGTTGTGTCTTCATATAAAATTTTTCGGATAGTTTCTCTTATTCTATTCACTTGAGTTCGTAATTGGTCTCGGTTAGTAGTTAGCACTTCTAGTCTTGCTGATCTTTCTTGTTCAAGATCTTTTAGTCTTTGGGTTATTCTTTCTTTAATATCAGGCCCTAAGTTGGCGTCATCAGCCTCAACGAGTTTTTCTTTTTCTCTTTTTATATGCCCATCTAGTTCACCTAGTTTTGCTAAATTGTTTGTTAATTCGCCTCTGATGGTTCTTAAAGTACGATCAAGGGCTATAATTCTCGCATAGGCAATGGGGAATCATTAATTGTTTTTAACGCTGTTTCTTCTGAAAAACTGGTTTCTGCTTCTATTGTATTTATTAATTCGCCTGCTGATTGATTTAATTCTTTAAGTTCATGTTTTGCATTTGGTTATCTGTCGGGAGTTCTTGTAGTGTGTTTGAAGTTTAGCAACTGCCTCCGCCCTTAATTTCGGTCTAGCAATGCCAAGGCGATTTTGATCTTTCACACTGAGTTCTATTTCTAATTGAACCCACAGCTAAAAACTTTGATGGGTTCGGGTTTAGTTGTAAGCCGAACAAGTTGCCCTTGATCGTTTTTTACAGACAAATGACCATCTTCTAATTCAAAATCATTTGGGTCTATAAATTCGGGAGGTTCTTGGCCTAAACTTTTGTAAAATGCTTCGACCGTACTTGCTGTTAATTCACGCTGCAATGAGAGCGTTGAGCGATGCTGTGTCAAAGGGATCATTTCACTCATGTCGTCTCCACGATCAAAAACATCATAATCTTCTTCGCCTTCAATTTCTGCCATGTTTTTAAATAATTAACTTTTTTATTTTGCTTCATAAAAATGCCACAACAAGCACATGGCTCGATTCTTGACCCGCATAGAAAACAGAAAGAGCCCCATGGCGTGAAGGGAAATAAACGGAATATTATTGTTCCAAATAATCCATCTACTATTGATGCAGATCAAATTCTTACTGTCAAATTTCCAGACTTAGGAGCGGATGAATTGATTGTGCCAGGCTCTGCGCGTCTTACTTTCAAATAGAGCTCGATTCAACAACAGAACCCAAACAGGACAGTTGTACAGAATTTGGGACGGGCAATCGTTTAAGAAAATTTCTATAAAAATTGAGGGGCAAGAAATATTTTCTTTACACAATGCAGACATATTTTTAACCTATTTGATCTATGGCTAACCGGGAATGAAAGGGATGATCTTGCGTTTCAAGGAATCGAAAATGAAGAAGCACTAAAAATAGAATAGGCGCTGGAGATACTAAAGACGTCAAAAAGTATGCAGCCGTAAAGTTTGCGTATGGAAATCGCTTTTCCATTCCCTTAGATTTTGAGTTGTTAAAAGCGCATGCGCCGTACTTTCAAGGAGCATTAAAAGACAGATTGTCATATGAACTAACTTTTAATGAATACAACGTGTTATCAGATCATCAGACACCGAAGCAAAGTACAGCATTTCTGACATCTCGTTAGAGTTTGACGTTGTTAGCAACCCTTTCTTAGCAGAGCTTATTGCGCACCAATATGAGACACATTTCCCAATATATTACGAAAGAGTGATTCATCATACAACATATCCCAGAAGCAGGGCAGACACTATATGGAATTTTAGTTTTAGCGTTGCACCAAGATCGCTTAAGGTATTTTATTGCTGTGCGAAGATGAAGAACCGTTCAAAGAGGAAGTGAAAAGTTTTTTAATCCAAAAATAACGAAAGTACAATGTTCGATTGAGGGTAGTCCTAACCAAATCTACGCTAGCGGGCTTAAACCTTATCAGCATTTTGATGAAATAAGAAAACTGTTTGGAGGCGGGAGGTGTAGAAATCCAACAGTTGACCTTGTGTCTAAAGATTTACATCTTCACAATGTTAGGCTTGATGATTATTTAACAACGAAATACGGTTTATGGATTGACCTAAGGTCAACAGAGGATAATCAGTTGCATGGAAGCGGGAGAACTGTGAGAGACGTAATAAACATCCAAATTGATAAAGAAGAAGAAGCCGATAAACCGCTTAATGTACATTTGTTTTTAATATATGATGCGCAGCTGAATATTGTAAATAACAGATTACAAGATGTAGTATACTAATTATTTTTATTTTAAAAAAGCATGTCTGTTCAGGTTTATCCAATGTGCCTACAGCGCCGCCAAAAGAAGAGATAGCAGGCAATTCTGCTGTTATAGAAAACCCTGAAGTAAAAACCTTCAGATTAACAAACATTACACAAATGCAACAAAAACTAGAGCAGGACCTTTCAAATACAGCAAAACCAAACGAAGGTATTCTGCTGCCTTTAATGCTGTTACATATGTTAATACTGGAGCATCGACTATAAGCGCCGCATCAGCAGAACGAGTGTAGGTCTCTTAGCAACAGGGGTTGGTGCACCCGCAGCTTTGCTCTAGGTGGTTTGTCTTTAGCTCTTGGCCTGTGTTCATTAGCTGTAAGTGCGGCCGGCAAAAAATTAAAAACTAAACTCCAAAAGCACACAGCTATGGTTCAACTAATAACAGCTAAACTTAGCTCGTTTAAACTGACAATAAATAAAGCGCTAGTTGACTCAAACAATCACGGATGAAGAATTTAATCGTTTACAGGCTGATTTTGATGACTACAAAAGACAAAAGTTTGATCTTCAAAGAAAGGCGGTGAAAGTTTTTCTCAACAGCCAGACCCGAGCAGATAAAAAAGGAATGCTTAAAAAAAGTAAACGAGACATTAAACTCTGTTCTAACAGCTCACATTAACAACACCAAAAGGTGTTTATACTTTAGTTTATGAGTCCAAGCGCAAAAAAGACCGTCGATATTGATTCTGATTAATTATTTTTTTAATTTAAATAATATTTTGAGTTAGAAAAGAAGCTCAACATGGCTAAGATATATGAAGGACCAGACGAATTGTTTGAAGGAATGCTTAAGAGAGAGCGTTTTATCAAGAGCACTGAATGATATTGATTTAGAAGTCATTGACCAACAAACGTACAGGCAAGCGTTGTTCATGCTATTTCTCAAGTTCCAGGCAAACTAACAATAGACCCGCCAGTTAAAGTAATGTTAGCTGTTTTAATCGACTATGTACAATAAATGAAGAAAATCTAGAAGTCTGGGTCTCGACTAAACAACAGACTATTCTTTCTCGTAATGACTTAACACCCGGTTGGGCAGACGAACTGCTTGCACAGTTTGACGCTGCCGCTGAAGAAGCCAAAATGAGAGGCTCTGGTTGGTCAGAGGGCGAAGTTTTAGAGATTAGATTAAAACAGGCTAAGTATGCACCGATTGTTGGCAAGTCTTACATTCCACTGCTCGAGAGTTGGTAGCGAAAAGAGCAGTTCTAAACATAAAGAATTCAGACAACAAATGCTTTATGTGGTGTGTTCTCGCAAGGCTGCATTATATTCGCAAAAACGCAGAGAGAGTATCTAACTATCAGCCTTACATCAATGACCTTAACTTTAGTGGGGTGTCCTTTCCTGTTAGCGTGGATTCCATTGATCGGTTTGAAGAACAAAACAAACCAATAACTGTTAATGTATACACATGGGATGAGGAAACAAATCTACTGCCAATTAAAGTGTCCAAGAACAGCCCAACAATTGGCGAACCAGACAAAAATCATGTTGACTTACTACTGATGTTTTCACCAGCAGGGCTACCGCATTACACATTGATACGCACGTGAGTAGACTAATGAAGCATACTTCAAAAGATCATGGCAAACAAGAATTCTGTAGAAAATGTTTAACAAGAATGCCATCTGTTCAGCCGCGAGCGAACATAAGAAACATTGTAAAAGTTCTGTAGACTGTAATACGGAACTAATTACACCTCCACCCGGATCTAAAGCTAGTTTTAAGAACTGGAAACGGATGCAAAATTCACCATATGTTGTTTACGCAGACTTCGAATCACTCATTGTTCCTTATGAAGGGCCCCAGCGCCACAAAAACTTCGAAAAACAGTCTTAATGAGTAATCATCAAATTTGTTCATTTGCTTTCATCGTTGTCAGGTCGGATGGCGTTCATTCAGAGCCAGAATTATATAGAGGGCCAAATGCCGCAGAATACTTCTTAGAACGCATGCAGCAAGTGCGCAATGACTGTTCTAATAATCTAAACTTATCTGAAATCATAATGACGCCTGAAGACCAACAACAGTATGACTCAGCCACACATTGTTGGATTTGTGGTTTAGGCCTCTCATCAGGCGCAGAGAATCCAAAAGTAAGAGACCATGATCACATTAGCGGAAAGTTCAGAGGAGCGGCGCATAACAAATGCAATCTTCACTAAAGTTTGATCCAAAGACATGGAAGCTGCCTGTATTCTTTCATAACTTGCGAGGTTACGACTCCCACCTTATAATGAAAGCAGTGGACGATGCTTCAGGGTAGCATGCATTGCACAGTCATCAGAAAAGTACATGTGTTTCACTTTAAATAACATGTCTTTTTATGACTCTATGCAGCACATGATGGGTTCATTAGAGGCGCTGGCTATGTCCTTAAGTCCTGCCCAATAACAGAAGAATATTTTGACCCAACTCTCGTTAGAAAGGGCGTTAACCTTATGAGTACATGAACAGTTGGGAAAGGTTTGATGAAGATACACTTCCGCCTAAAGGCGCGTTCTTTTCTAGTCTTAGAGGAAAGGACATCAGTGATTCTGATTACCAACATGCTCAAGATGCGTGGCAAAAGTTAGAGTGTAAAACGATGGGAGACTATCATGACTCCTACTTGATGGCAGATGTATGTTTGTTGGCGGACGTCTTTGAAAATTATAGGAAGACATGCATGAAACATTATACCCTGGATCCTGCGCATTATATTTCTGCGCCGGGATGAGCTGGGATGCTTTCTTAAGTTTACTGGAGTACAGATTGATTTATTGTCGGATTTACCAATGATTCAGATGATTGAAAACGGATTGCGTGGAGGAATTAGTATGGCGTCGCATCATTACTGTAAAGCAAACAACAAATACTTGGACGACTATGATCCAAGTAAAAGGTCTAACTATCTCATGTATTTAGATGCAAACAATCTGTATGGTTGGGCTATGGCGCAATCACTTCCGTTACGCAACTTTAAAATGTACACAGGCGGTGTCCGAATAATATTCAAAAGGCATTAAAGTGGTTGAGCAGTTTGGCGCCCGATAAACAGCGCGGTTTCATTCTAGAAGTTGACTTAGATATCCTCATGAACTCCATGACCTGCATAATGACTATCCATTAGCAGCAGAAAGTCTAAAGATGGATCCAAGAGAGCCGCCTAAACTTGTGCCTAATCTTCGTGGCAAAAAAATTATGTCTGTCATTACAGACTTCTAAAATTTTATTTAAGACATGGGTTGAAGTTGACAGCAGTTCATCGTATAATTGCTTTTGATCAAGAACAGTTCATGAAACCATACATCATGAAGAACACTGATCTTAGAACTAAATCCACAGATGCTTCAGAAAAAGACTTTTCAAGCTGATGAACAACAGCTGTTTCGGTAAGACTATGGAGAATCCGCACAAGCGCAAAGATGTCAGATTGGTCACCAAAGAGAACGAAGCAATTAAGCTGACTTCAAAACCTAATTATCAGGACTTTAGAAGATTTCATGATCAGCTTTTTGGCATAATGATGAAAAAAAGAAAGTCAAATTGGACAAACCCCTTTTTTTTTGGGTTTACTGTTTTAGAATTATCAAAGCTTTGATGTTAGAGTTTCTTTATGACTACTTTAAGCCCCCGTATCCTGAGTCCAGAGTACTTTACACAGATACAGACAGTTTGTTATAGATATTCCTACTGAAGACATCTATAAAGACATGGAAACCGAAGTGGCTAAAGGCCATGCGGGATGGTATGATACATCTGATTACCCTAAAGAGTCGCCTTTGCATTCAATTACTAACAAGAAGGTTTTAGAAAGATGAAGGATGAATTATCTGGAAAGGTGATCAAGGAGTATGTGGGGCTAAGGTCAAAAATGTACAGTATTTCGAGCCAGGAGAAAATCATTAAGAAAGCCAAGGGAATATCTCGCAGCGTTGTGCAGTCAAACATATCACATGAAAAACTACAAAGAAGCATTGTTTGGCAATAAGACTTTTCATCATGACAACGTAAAACTGCGATCTAATCTACATGAGATCAACACAACAGTTGTAACAAAGAAGTCGTTAGATAGAACAAACAAAAAACGAGTATTTGTTAATCCAGAGTTTTCATATGCAATCGGGCACTGGAGGACCGTAAATTAATTAAAGCGGAACTGTGTCTGGCGGGATTATCTGCAGTTCTTCCTTCACAAAAGATCTTTGAGGAGCTGGTTGTTTTGTTGTGCCAGTTTCTCGTAAATAATACACGGGCGGATTCATCTTTACAATTCTTTTTATTTCATATGGATCAACACCCCAAAACTGGATCGGTTGCCCTGATGCGAGTGTCCCCTTCTGCTTCCCCCGGTAAATAAAGGTACCTTACTTTCAAACCAAATGGTAATAGTTTGCTGGATGAAGACTCTCCTTCAGCAACATTTATTGTTTTTCTTTTGATTGTTGTACTGGTTTTAGCCCTTTAAATTCTTCATTATTCATTGCGCGCAAAACTGAGGGCAGTCTTCTAACCCATTCTGTGTTGCGAGAGTTGTCAATAAGCTCTCTGTGATACTGGTAGGAGAAAAGTCTTTCGGCTAACTGTTTGTTAAAGTTTTCAACTAAAGCTTGTGATCTGTGAACTCCCGGAATGCCTCTTCTAATAGTAACTCTGTGTTTTAACAATAATTGATTCACTTGGCCTTTAAATTCTTTTCCATCATCGACTTGAATCATGCGAGGATAAATTAAAGGACCTCGTTGATATATCAGTTGTATGGCAACAGCAACAGCAGAAGCACTCTTTTGTGTTAATGGTTCTGCATCTTTGTATCTTGAAGCTATGTCAATGACTGTGAGTGCGTACTTAAATCTTTTTCGTCTAATCCTATCAGAGGGTAAATATAGAAGATCCATTTGATGGGTGTCGTTTGGGGGTTGTATTAACAAAGTGTGGTCTCATGTTTTCGTCTAGGGGCAGGTAAATAAATTTGCCAAATCGCTTGTTTAGATAACCATTCTTTTGCTGTTTGTTCACTGACTCCAGCTGCTTGGCTTAGCTTTTTAATTGCTGTGATGCCCTTCCAATATCCTTTGGGTGAATAATAGATTTTGTTCATTTTTTATTCAGCAATATTATGTGCAACAAAATACACGACGGTCATACCAACGACATAAACCCGATTTCTTGCATCTTTTGTTTTTCTGATGGTTGATAAAAGTCACTGAATTTTGGTGGGGCAATGTCTCGATTGGTTTGCCTGTTACAAGAAAATATTGTTTTATTGCTTGATCAACTTTTTAAATGTGTAAGCTGCATGCCCCTGTCTTTTCAGTGTGTCATTAATAAAATCTAACTGCTCAAGTCTCTGCCTTTCATAGGCGTCTTGTGCAGCTGCTAGTTGCTCCATAGCTTTGTTATGTCTTTTCTCTCGCCGTCATTCCCCAGTTTACTAAATGCGAAATTACTTCCGCTAAAAGCAAGCGCATTCCACCACAGCGCCGCCTATCATTATTGCGAGTGAAGCCATTTTTTATAAATGTATTTTTTTCTTACATATTTATATTGTCTGGAATTATTCCTTGCTTAACTAGAAAATCTTTCGTAGCAAACGAAGCTGCAATGATAGCAATTAGCTTTGCTGAATCCTCAAAGTCTAGTTTGCCAAGATCTGCTGGTTTAATTCTTAACAGGCTTTTACCAAGCATTGAGTATCCTACACTTAGTCCTCCAATAACAGCAGAATGGTATACAAGGTTGGAAAACAGTTTTTTCGGTGCTCATTTTTATAAAATAAAATAATTATAATTTAATAAAAAACATGAACAGTGATGATCTCCTACAGCTACAAGGCGACTAACCTTCCCGAACTTATGAATGACCAAGTTGATGGCCAAGCTGTTATGCCCCAAAAGGAGAGGTTGTATTCTTTGGCAGCGTGTGGAAAAACAAAACAGTTCCTCGGAACTGAATTCAGCATTGAACAGATTCAACAGATGTCGCCGCAAGACATTTTAAAGTATCATAACAGGTATGAAGCGCAGCTAGGGTCTAGAATGGTGAAAAGTGTGGGGCAAACGGTTTTTTAGTTTGTACACTAAACTAGTTAGTAGATTTGCGCCCATTGATTCTGAACAGGATTTTATGTATGATTTAACGCAGGATCCAGTTTTAACAAAGTCATTAGAGTCTCTAGGGTGTGATCTGTATTACAGATTTGGAACATTGTTATCCCCATTAATCATGGGATTAATAACTTTTAATCATATAGATTTTATTTCCCTTCAAAATGAACGAGCTGGAAAATCAGCAGAATCAGAAACACTGAATCAGGTGGAGAAAGTAACAAGCCAGAAAATCAGCAGAAAAACGCTGAACCAGGTGGAGGCCATTAAAAATCCTGGGCGTGTTGAAGCAGGAAAAAAATTAGCAGAGTGGACAGACAAAAAAAATTAATGTTACAGAATATAAACTCATAATGAAAACATAACACCGCCAAACGTCAGAACAGTTGATCCAATGCCAGCTATAAAAACTCCATGTGATACAAGGGCACCAAAGTCCTCATGGAATATTGAACTTAAAACTGTTGTCATTTTTGGTGCTCTTGCTGCTGCTGGGGGCGGTTTATTAGGGTTATAAAATATATAAACAACGCTGGCAAAAACAAGAGCCCAAACAATCTCCACCGCTAAATACAGAAGCCGAACACAGCAGCACGCCAAAACCGCCAATAACAAAGCATCATTTTGATCCATTTCAAATGGAATAATATTTTAAGAATTAATTTTAAATTTTTTTATAAAAATAGATCATGGCGTATTATAAAATGATGAAGTCAATAAATAAAGACCTGGAGTCATATAAAAGACATTTCCATAAACCCGAATTGTAATCAATGCGGTTGCTTCGGATGTAAGACCTTCCTTAAGATCTATGCAGAGAACGCTGAGCAAGACATCCTCAACGATGACGCGTTTTTGAGGCGTGTGTGTACTATATTAGACATCTACTATTTAAGATAAAAACATAGCTTGTATTTTTTTGATAATTATAAGATAACTTAATAAGAACTTGGTTGTACTTAAAGGATGACTTAATCAAGAACTTATCAAGAACTTGATCAAAAACTTATTAAGAACTTAATTAAGAACTTGATCAAGAACTTATTAAAAACTTGGGGCAACTTAATTAAAAACTTAGAAGTAACTTAAGTAAGAACTTGGGGATAACTTGAGAAGACTTAAGGACAACTTAGAAGTAACTTAAGTAAGAACTTGAGAATAACTTGTTAAAAAATTAGAGGAACTTGAGTGTGTGCATTTCGTGGGGGGGGTGGGGCAGGTGGGGGTGGGGGGTGTGCATGCGGGGGGGGCAGGACAAAACAAACAACAAACACAAACAAACAACAAACACACAATAGACAGTCCGGGGGTGGGGGTGGGGGGACGTGCGTGCGTGGGGTAGGCCAAAACACACAACAAACAAAAAGTGGAACTACTAGGGCCACTTCTTGCTTTGTGACTAAAAGGTTGTGTCTCCGCGCAACCTCAATCAACCCCAAGTGATCACATAGGGTCGTTTGGCCTAGTTTGCCGCTGAGCTTTGCAGGTGCTGCCGCGCTTTGCAGTCAAGCGATCACATAGGGTCGTTTGACCTAGTTTGCCACCGAGCTTTGCAGGTGCTAACGTCATTGGCGGCAAGCGATCACATAGGGTTGTTTGGCCTAGTTTGCTGTGCTCCTCTTTTCTCAAACAGGCTTGCAACTTGCTTTAGCAGAGTTACAGCAATTACTGCTGTAGCCAGCTTTTATGGCGACTCTAATCGCCAGTAGTAGTACATCCGTCATTGTATATTTGGAGCATTTATATGAAGATAGTGCTGGCCACACACTACTCCTCTCCATACTGGTAGATTACTAAGGTCTGCCTAGCCCTATCTAGTTGTTTGCCAGAACATTCGAAAATCGTTATTCAGTTGCATAAGGGCACACTTGAAGGCAGATGAAACTGGTTAGAATTAGAAAAGTATACACATCTTAAACACAGATCAGCCTGCCACATAAACACTGAATCTGTAGTTAACAATCAATCAAGTCTGATACAAACTAAGAACATTTTTACTTGGGAGGAACAGCAAAAATGTTTTAAATATAAGTTTTTAGCATACAAATCAGCCGTGTTTACCTCCGCCTTAAGAAATGAACGCCATGTTTTTTAAACATGGCTTTAGCTGTCCCAAGCCAGCTCCCAACAATCAACGCGTGATGGTTTGTTTTGCTTCGGCCACTTTCAACAATGCGGCGCCATTTATTAGATAAGGAACCATCTCATCAATAGTCAAACACGTATTAAAACTGGCTACATCTTGTTTCATTTCCTTGAACCAACAAACCTTTAAGATAGTCGTTCATTTCCAAAGCAGTTAGTTCACTTTTCGTTTTCTATTAAAAACAATCTTCCCGGTTTCACAACATGCTTCGCCTAATTCTTTCAACAAATACTCTAACATGCAGTTAAAGAAAAACTTATGGCCTCAAATATCACAAACCTGTTCTTCAGTAACGTTTTTAGCCATTTTAAAATAACACAATTAAAACACAGTGGTCACACCAGAGAGCAGTCAAAACACAGCCTTCTTTCCCGAGAGTCCAGGCAAGCAATGGCGGGCCCAGTCGTGTCGCGTGACAGCCTCGATCCGGTTTGTCGACGTGGCGGCTACGAAGTGGCAATGACACGTGACAGTCTAGAACATTCGCTTATGTTGCAGTTAATGGGGCCGTCAGGTGTGCTTTATTGATTTTTTGGTCGCAGGTTGTGGCGAGCCGTGCACTGTGTGCGAGGGTCGCTTGTCTGCGCGAGCCGTGCCATAAAATGCTGTGTGTGTGTCTGCCCGCCTCTCTGTCTGTCTGTCTGTCTCTCTCTCTGTCTCTCTCTTCTCTGTCTGTCTGCCGGTGATTCTCTCTCTCTCTTCCGCCACAGGAAAAGGCGGCTTTTAGCCACTTTTCGCCCAAAACTCGGTGGTGAAGCAAATGAGTCAGAATGAAGGTTTCCCTGTTCTCTACCCGCCAGGGTGGAAGAGTGCCGGGCCCTGTGCCTCAAAGGGGCCCAACCAAGGGAGAAACTCTACGGATCTCTGGAGGACCTCCGCCGGACGGCAGCCTTCATCAGTGCATCTGGGGGTTCCTGTCTGAGCGAACGAAGAAGAAGAAGAAGACCTACATGATTCTCATCTGACGTCAATCCCACATCGGAGACACAGAAACTACCTGAAAATTGGAACAAAACTGACAAGTCAACAGTTGACTCTGGTTTATTAATAAAAGGGGAAATTCTGTAAATAACTAATGCTGTATAATAAATAACAACGATTTTTTTTTTTACTCTAAAGATGCTCCGGTTTATTGCACGTTCCCATAAGGGAGGCACAGTGTGTTATTTCATGTATCAAACAACCAGTCATCCATAGCAAC
>CM031611.1:61918322-61923322 GCA_018398815.1 Conus ventricosus
GAGAGAGAGAGAGAGAGAGAGAACTTTTATAGCGCCTGTCCTCGGTTGGAGAGGGAGAGAGAGATTCAGATTCAGATAATTTTATCCGTAATAGGCCATGGCCCCTAACGAAGGGGTGTGTGAACATTATACAGCACAACAATTAGAAACAATTATAAAATACGTAATGAAAGAAAAAGCATATCGTTGTCACATGTTCAAGAAGAAACACTTGAGAAGAGAAGAGAGAGAGAGAGAAGAGAGAGAGAGAGAGAGAGAGAGAGAGAGAGGAGGAGAGAGGAGAGAGAAGAGAAACAAATATAGCGCCTGTCCTCGGTAAGAGGCCAAGCTGTTTGCGCATGACAGTCCACGCTCCCTATTTATACACCGGGCTGCCTACCTGGGTAGAGCTGACAGAAGGGCTGCCTGCTGGTATTACATTCTGTCGTTTCCTGTGTCATTGGGTCGAATCTCTGTCACTCACTTTGTCACTCATTCCTTCGCGTTTTCACAGAGGATGTATGCTATGTGTATGCATGTCATCTATACCAATGGCCAAATTGGCCTTCTTTTCCCAAAATTGATGATGGGATTGTACGTGTGTGCAAGATAGTATGCGTGTGTTTACACACGGACTTCGGTTTATATTTTTGAAGGATTTTTTTTAAGGGAATGGAGTGCTGATGTTGTCTCTAGTGCCCTGGAGAGGATTTTTGGTTTGAGTTCCCCATTACTAAATGATGGATCCTTTACTAAGCAACATTTCCGTGGAATTCCCTGCCCAATGATTTACGTAATATTAAAAAAATATTCTCTATTTTCAAAACTCGTTTACTACTTGCCTATTCCAACAACCATTCTTATCCAGTCAAACACCATTTTTTTGCCATGCACCTATTTCCATGCCGTTCAGAATTGTCCAAAGCTTAGAGTCTCCATTACATCTGTATCAGACGATTGTTAATTGATTTATAGTTGATTGTTAAGTGGTATTTGTTGCTCACAACTCCTGTATGCACGCATCCGTTTTTATGTCACTTTTATATATTTCACACGATCATTTCAAATTATGTTTATCTATGTGTCTGTGTCTGTAGGTGTTTTTTCCCTTGGTATTGGATGTGAATAAGTCTTCTGTTTTTGTTGATATCATCATCATTTACTATTGACATATGTTTCAACAGTTGGTAAAATAGAGAGAAAATTATTTTGAAAGTATAGTGAATACGGTGTTTCGATAGTAAATAGAATCTGGATGTAGGTGTGATCCAGAAAGTGTAACATTGTGAACAGAACTTGGAACTATCTCGGACTGTATAATGTACAAATCTGACAGCGCAGTTAACAGAATCTGCTGTAGATTGGACTTGGGCAATCGCCGGTATCACGATGAAGATGTTCAAATATTGCACATCTCTGGCCGATATCTTGGCTTCACTTGATGAGCGAGTTTCTTCAGTATGACAGTGAAGAAACAGAAACGTCTCGAAATTAGAATTAACATTATGTGATGTCAATCACGCTTGTAGGCCGAACAGAATTCGGAGAGGTCGCGGTTTTCTACCAACTGTAATAGTAGTAATACGTAGATGTTTTGACGGTGAAACTTTCGACTGTGCATCAACTACTATGTAATGTAAGAGATGTTTTCAACAGTGAACAAAATCTGGAGACATCTTGAATTAGTACAATTATGTGATACTGGAAACGTTTTTAACAGTGAATAGATTAGGAACATGTCTTCAATTGTGTGACGTTTAAGGCTTTCATAAGTGAATAGAATCTGAGGATACCTCAGACATATGCCAGCTTGCCAGTGTAATACAGAAGATGTTGTTTTTAAAAAAAACCGAAGAGACGTGGGAGATGCTTCGAAGTTATTCTTACTACTAGACTTAGTATTCAATATACAATAAAATGTAGAGGTATTTTGCATTTGTGACATCTATAAGAACGATGTGTAGATGCTGCAATTAGTGAAAAGAATAGAGAATATGTGGAATTTACGCTGTCTGTCGTTTGCTCTCTCTCTCTCTCTCTCTCTCTCTCTCTCTCTCTCTCTCTCTCTCTCTCTCTCTCTCTCTCTCTCTCTCTCCTGTGCGTGCGCGCGCGCGTGTGTGTGTGTGTGTGTGTGTGTGTGTGTGTGTGTGTGTGTGTGGTGTGTGTGTGTGTGTGAACAATCTTTAACATACAGAGAAAGCATAACAATAAACCTCTTGACTACAAAACATGAACACAAACTCATGATGGGCACGAATGTCGTCAAAAAAGCAAGGCCATAGAGTTCCTTTCCCCTTAAAAAAATGATCGATGCCAACGAGGACAATAAGGAAGTTGCCAGTCTCTAGAACTCCATCATCCAAGTCAGAGGCTACCCGACAACGTGTGTGCTCTGTGTACGCTCCTTCCATGAACTAAATTCACTTCTGTCGAATCACCCTGCCCTCTCTGTCCCAGGTCTGGCGGGCGGTGTGTGGCGGTCGGGGCCAGGGGTCCTGGCCGGCGCTGGCTGCGGTCGGATCAGAGTGATCCCCATTCCGTGGCCTGTCGGAAGGCCTCCTGCGGCGAACGGCGGCAACAACGCGGCACGCCTGGCCAACCTCATCAACCGCCTGATACAGCTGATTGCCACTGCCAACCCCGGCCTGGCGCCCAATCCACCCGGCTCACCCAATGGGGTTCCTGGCCCTGGTCCTGGTGCCGGTCCTGGTGTTGGTCCTTTTGTTCCTGGCCCTGGAATTCCTCCTGGCCCTGGAGTTCCTGGCCCTGGAATTCCTGGTGTTGGTCCTTTCGTTCCTGGTCCCGGTGTTCTTGGCCCTGGTCCTGGTGTTCCTGGTCCTGGTGTTCCTGGTGTTGGTCCCGGTGTTCCTGGTCCTGGAGTTCCAGGCCCTGGTCCTGGTGCTCCTGGTGTTGGTCCCGGTGTTCCTGGTCCTGGAGTTCCTGGTGTTGGTCCCGGTGTTCCTGGTGTTGGTCCTGGTGTTCCTGGTCCTGGTGTTGCTGGTGTTGGTCCTGGTGTACCTGGTCCTGGAGTTCCTGGCCCTGGTCCTGGTGTTCCTGGTGCTGGTCCTGGAGTTCCTGGCCCTAATGTTCCTGGCCCTGGTATTCCTGGCCCTGGTGTTCCTGGCCCTATTGCACCTGGCCCTGGTGTGAATGGTCCTGGCCCTGCTGTTCCTGGTCCTGGTGTTCCTGGTCCTGGTGTTCCTGGCCCTGCTGTTCCTGGTCCTGGTGTTTTTGGCCCTGCTGTTCCTGGTCCTGGTGTTCCTGGTCCTGGTCCTGGTGCTCCTGGCCCTATACCTATCAATCCTAACGCTGGCCCTTTTTTCCCGGGCCCTTTTGGCCCTGGCCCTGCTGTTCCTGGTCCATTTGTCCCAGGACCTTTTGTTCCTGGCCCTAATGTTCCTGGCCCCGTGGGAAAGTAACGGCTAGGTCTTCTAGACAGAGCAGCGCATGTCTATTCAGGCCAGTTTCTCCTTCCTCTATAGCCAGATTAATTAAGCGATGCTGTACCTGAAAAAGCAGTCAGGCAGATTTCATAGTGTGTGAATGGCGCTAAAGACTATGTCCTCCGAACAAGCAAACAGGCAAAGATTGTACTGTATCAATGGGGCGAAAGCAGAAAAGAGAGAGAGAGAGAGAGAGAGAGAGAGAGAGAGAGAGAGAGAGAGAGACAGAGACAGAGACAGAGAGACAGAGAGATTAAAGGTAAAACCATTGGTGTCGTTACAGGAACCATACATGTAATCCATATATTCCATGCAATGACACCCGCGGTACACAAAGAACAATGATACAGGGACACATTGAACGATGCTGTAGGGACCAGAATAATTCATAGTGACACGGAGGACAATGGCGTATGTATATAATGAATGATAGTGAAGGTATGCAAAGATTTGTGATATCCTGGTGCAAACGATAGTATGTAATTGCACACAGAATATTGATATAGTGCCGCAAAAAGCAATGGTGTAAGTACATAAAGAATATCGGTTTTGTGACACAAAAGATAATGGTATACTGACTCAAGAACTACGATGAAATGATGACGCAGATTAAGGGTTAGTCACACAAAAATGATGATTCACTGACACAAAAGATAATGTGAAATAACACGACGAATCCTGAGATGGTGGTACAAGGAATAACGTTAGACGTAAACAACAGTAATGCCGTTGGTACATAAAGAATAATCGTATATTGACAAACAGAATAATGCATGCTGACACAAATAATATTGGTGTATTGACCCAAAGAATGGTCGTATAATGAGACAAAGAATAACGGTGTAATGTCACAAAAATAATCGTGTAGTAACACAAAAATTAAGGATGTAGTGACAATAAGTAAAATAATATCTTGCGCAAAGAATAATGGTGTGGTTACACAAAGACCAATGGTACGATAACAGAAAAAATCATGTAATGATACTTGAAGAAACAATCATGTCGTTACACAAGAAAATTATGCTATTAGTCAGACGAAAAATAAGAATGTACTGACCTAAAGAAAAAAAGAATTATCCTAAAGAAGCGTGTGGTAACAGAAAGAATAATTGTGAAATGGCACAAATCAACAAGAATATGGCACAATCACACAAAGAATTGTGACACAAACAATAATAACATAGTGATTTAGCAAACAATTTCATAGCAACACAAGGAATAATAGAATTTTGACACAAAGTATAATGGTGCGACGACACAAAGAGTAATAGTGTGGCGAACACGGAATAATGGCATAGTGACAGCACAAATAACGTTTTTATGACATAAATGATAAGGTTTTAGTTACGTGAAGAATATAATTCTATGTCACAAAGAGTAAATGTGTCATATCACAAAGAATAATGATCTAATAGCCGAAGTTATAATGATATAGCGACGCATAAAGGGTGTGAAGTCACAAAATGTTAATGTACAGCATGATGGCGTTGTGACACAAAAACATATTGCAGTCAAACGGAACAAAAGAAAGAAGAAGAAAAAGCAGATAATCATATGTTGTATTGACAACAAGGAAAG
>CM031611.1:61928322-61956589 GCA_018398815.1 Conus ventricosus
AAACAGGGGTGTCTCAACCCGTTCAGTCCTTTTGCCTTGTTCGTCCCGGACTTCGGTGGTCCTTCCCCGGGAGGTCTACCTCCCCTGGTCCCTTTAGGATCATCCCGGGAAGGGAGTCATGGTGACAGACAGGAAAACAGGTGAGTCTCAAGCAAGCGTCGGCGGCAGAATAACTGCCAAGAGAGATCGTTATACCGCAACGTGTCACAATCCCACGGTTTGTCCCAGACTGCGACAAAGCATGAAGGCTTTCTGCATGCTTTGTTGCAATTTGAAACAAACAATAGGACTCCAACATTCTGCGATGTAACAGAAGTCCTTGTCTCTCAGCGTTTATGCTGATGCTCAGCAAAAAATCAATTCTCTTAGGCTTCTTGTACAAGATGACGAGAATCCGTCTGCACAAACTGTTTTGGACCCCCTGCATTTTTCACTTGGAATCTGTTTTCATTCTCTTCTTCTTCTTCTTCTTTCTTCCTTCCTTCCTTCCTTCCTTCCTCCCTCTTCTCGTTCTTTCCTTCTTAACTTTTCTTGAAGCTTTAATTCTCCAACGCCGGTATATTTCACCGGGATCTGTGGTTATTCTTTAACATCTCTTTTCGAACGCCTGTATTTTTTGCTCAAGATCCGCTGTCATTCTGTAGTGTTTGTTCTCGAGCGGCTGTAGCTTTCGTAATTTTCACTTGACATCTACTTTCATTACGACTGCAGCATCTATATTCGAACGCCAGTTTTGTTTTGTTTTATTTTGTTTTTTGTGCGAGGACTACTGTCATTCATTCTGTAGTTTCTATTCTCCAACATCTGATTTTTTTTTCTTGAAGACTATTTGATTCTGTAGCATCTAAACGCTTGCTTCTTCTTCTTCTTCTTCTTTTTTTTTTTTTTTTTTTTTGGGGGGGTCGTTTTTTAGGACTACCGCCATTCCGATGCATACCGTCATTCCGATGCATCTGTTTTCGAACGCCTGCCTGTATTTCACTCTTGAGATGCGCAGCCGTTGTCCAGGTGTTGGATCCATGCCAGGATGGTTACAGACAGTGATATGTAGTTTCATCTACACCGAGATGCTGACTGACCCACTTTTCCAAATGATACTATCATTGTCGTGATTTATACAGCCAGGTCAAAAAGAAAAAGAAAAAAAGAGGTTGAGAGAAAGACAGAGGTGAGGAGGAGAAGCACGAAGGAGATGATAATGATGTTAATGATGACGCCGACGATGATAATGACAACAATGGTTTATGGACAGACAGATCAAGAGCCAGACAGAAACAGGCGAACTGAATGTCAAGGGCAGTAAATAGGAAAACAAAGAGAGGGACAGAGAGGAAAATGAACAAGCCAAAACACCATCAATAAACCCACAAATTTATTTCACAGAAAATGTTAACCCCCTTGCAGGTACAGAATGTCACACACATACGAGTAGATAAACGTTTTCCCCAGATGTTATTCAGTGTAACTGCAAAATAAGCGTTTCATTTCAAAATATGAACATACACACGAATGTGTTAATACATCATCGTTGCATTAAACTGAATCAATTGTTGCGCGTTCAAATCACTTTTTGTACTAGCCTAAGAGGGGGAAATGCGTTCTTTCCTCCTGGATGCGCGTACATCCTCAGACACAATGTGATTATTTCACAGAAAATGTTAACCCCTTGCAGGTACACATACGAGTAGATAAACGTTTTCCCAGATTGTTATTCAGTGTATGCAAAATAAGCGTTTCGTTTCAAAATATGAACATATACACGTACATTTAAAACAGGGCAAATAAGTGTCTTACGAATAAGTATTTTCTCATAAACACTCACTGAATACAATATTATCGGTTACAATTTGAACATGATAAACCCTGTATAATCAAACTGGCTGATACATTTCTGCTACACCCAAACTGTCCATTATTAACCCATACTTACACCGCAGATCAGAGTCTGATAAATCAGCATTTCTGTATAAATATCAAGTTATATACGGTCTTCATGATTAGTGCATTAATATGAATAGATCATATGCATTCAAACCAGTTTGTTTAATTCTGTACAATTATTCACGTAAGTCGTAATTATCATATAATATGATAGATCACAGTTTGATTTGTTTATTTCATTTGAAATCCATTCTTCAGACATGAAAGGGAATATGCCATTCAAATCAGTGTCCAGGAAATCAATACTTTCAGCAGGGATCAATTCAATACAATGACCCTGATGATTAATTTAAAGTGACAAAATGCTGTACATTGAGGAGAATTTAATCGATGCACTTCTATCACAGACAAACTGTCACGCATCAACACGTAAGCATCACTGTTCGGTGAACAAGCACACACAAAAAAAGTCCATTGATACAGTCTTGTTCCGAAGACCTCCATTTTAGCATGGCATTGTAGATGACAATTAGCAATGTAATCACAAGAAGGTGGCCTTGTTACGGTTTTGTGGAGACCACCTGTTACAGACAAGAAAGACATGAACGGTCACACACACACACACACACACACACACACACACACACACACACACACACAGCACGCACGCACGCACACACGGCACGCACGCACACACACACACACACACACACCACACACACACACACACACAAACACACACACACACATGTACGTGCGCGCGTGCAGCGGGAGGTCAGTGTCAGCCTCGTTCCGTGTAGCGGAGGTGTAAACTAATATGTTATTGAAATCAGGTATTATCAATACGTAAAATATCAGATGTTTCATGGATTTTCCTTTTAAATTCAATGTCCTACGAAGATAGCTCGCAGGGGGGGGGGGAGGGGGGGGGGACATGACAGATGAATCAGTCAGAAGTCTCCTCACCCTTTTTTTCTTTGGTCATGGGCAACAAGGTAGAGGAGTTGCACACCGGCCAAGTCCTTATGTTGTTTAGCCATAACAATGATTAAAGACCATAACCCCAAAACGGAATGCTGCTTACGACTCCAAAACCGCCTAGCAGAAATGAAACGTAGAGCACACAGAACCAACAAGGAGACATCCCCCAGAAAGGATTTACACATTTGTTTCGGAGTTAGGGGCCTGTACTTACTTCATCATAGGAGCAAGAGTTACCTACTTGTTTCTAATTTACTGTTCACTGTTCACTGCCTCATTTCAGATTTCCGTTCACACTAAATAAATGGTCAACCTCATTCAAAATAGTTTTGAACTGTTGATTTCTCATTTCATTCACAATATATAACTTTATTTGTCTTAAATGATTAATATCAGCCAAATTTAACCATTAGGAAAAATTCGAGCGCAATGTCACGGTGAAGATCGCTTGGAAGTTGCTCTTTTCGTCATTGTTTTCTGTTCATTAAGTGCCGGGGCCTAAGTAGTGCCACCACGCATGTCCCAGTGTTGAAAAGCATAAACCTCTGAGCTATCTTCTGTGCAATGGCGTTTACTCTCTCTCTCTCTCTCTCTCTCTCTCTGACAATAAAAACGCATTCTATTCGATTAGGTGGTGGATCCAATAAGTACGTAATAGTCGTGCTCCCCGAGCCATCCTCCTTCACTCCCCCCCCCCCCCCCCCCCCCTCCCCCACCCCTCTTTCCCCCAACCATGTCCACCGTCCCGTACCCTGTAGAATGGTCTTAAACAGGGAGTCGTGACGAGAAATATGCCCATACCAGCATGCTTACGATATTTGACAACTGACATTCTCGTGTGAAAGCCCATGGGCAAGTTAATGTCCAACACACTCATATTCTGTTTTGTTCTTCTATGATAACCATATTGTGTCTCATAAACCCTGAGGTTTCATGACAATAAGATTTATTCTATTCTATTCTATTTTATTCTATTCTATTCTCATATGTCTTCTGTTTGCTGTTTGAGATAAGGCCAATCTGTCTGAAGTATACGATTATATTCTCGAATTCTAAATCAAAAAACTGGTCTGAAGGAAACTGATTTTTTTTTCAGACGAGAAACTGGGATGATGGAGGCAAATATAGGCAAGACATGAGGAGGATATTTTTAAAGCAAAAAAGAAAATGGGATAGAAGATATCGACTTTTCTTTTAGTAAATAAATAGAGATAAAGGATGACGGCTTTTTTACTTGAAGAAACTGGGTGAAGTAGTTTGGCTTTATAGTTCAGAATTGGGATAAAGAAGGCTGATCTTTTTTTCTGGTCAAGATTGCCATAAAAAAAAAGACTGACTCTTTGACGTCAAGGGATAAAGGAGGTGAGAACAGGCCCTAAAGAATCTTAATTTTCAATGGGGAGAAAGGAAGCTTTTCACACACACACACACACACACACACACAGTGTATAATATATATATATATATATATATATATATATATATATTATATATATATATATATATATATTGAATTATAAACAAAGCTTGCTCTTATGTCTTAGATTGAAGAAATAGGGGGAGATAAGCATTCATATCTGCAGTGGCATACTGCCTAACTAACAGTATGTGCTCAAGTGGGTGGATGGGGAAAAAAATGAAATAAATGCTTCTCCACCCACTTGAGCACATACTGTTAGTTAGGCAGTATGCCACTGCAGATATGAATGCTTATCTCCCCCTATTTCTTCAATCTAAGACATAAGAGCAAGCTTTGTTTATAATTCAATATTTTTTGCAGTCATTGCAACACCAAGCTGCTCTGTAAGTTGCTGGAACGGTGCGGTACTTATCCTTGGAATTTATTAGTTTGTTGTATATATATATATATATATATATTATATATATATATATATATATATATATATATATATATATTCAATTATAAACAAAGCTTGCTCTTATGTCTTAGATTGAAGAAATAGGGGGAGATAAGCATACATATCTGCAGTGGTAGATAATTCTGCCTAACTAACAGTGTGTGCTTGAGTGGGTGAATGGGGAATAATAAATGTTTCTCCAAATGAGCCTTCAGCAAGCGTATAGTCTCCAGGGGGGGAGGGGGGGGAACAATCTGCAAGGGGGAGACAATCTCCAATCTCCAATGAGGAGTTATATGTTAGTGAGTTTCCTCTCTTTTGGAGATTATCTCCCCCTTGGAGACTATAAGCTTGCTGAAGGCTCATTTGGAGAAGTATTTATTATTCCCCATTCACCCACTCAAGCACACACTGTTAGTTAGGCAGAATTATCTACCACTGCAGATATGTATGCTTATCTCCCCCTATTTCTTCAATCTAAGACATAAGAGCCAGCTTTGCTTATAATTGAATATTTCTTGGAGTCATTGCAACACCAAGCTGCTCTGTAAGTTGCTGGAATGGTGCCCGGTACTTATTCTTGGAATTTATCAGTTTATTGTATGTATATATATATATACAAATTTATATATACATAAGCATTTATAGCTATGCATATATATATATATATATATATATATATAATATATATATACATATATATATATATATATATATATTTATATATATATATATATATCACATGCATTAACTATTGACTGCCTACACACTCATAAGCATATCAATTATATTTACCATTGGCTGCCTACAGTCGCATCAGTCAATCACATACATAAAAAATGACTGCCTACAGATCCACTGAAGATACCACATACATTGAAAAATGACTGCCTACAGATGCATCAAGCATACATCACATACATTGACAAATGGCTGCCTTCAGACCCACAAATATATCCCATACATTGACCGATGACTTCTACAGACGCATTGAACATATCACACAAATTGATCGATGACTGTCTACAGACCATCAAACATATTACACACATTGATCGATGACTGCATACAGACCCATCAAACATATCACACACATTGATCGATGACTGTCTACAGACTCATCAAACATATCACAGACATTGATCGATGACTGTCTACAGACTATCAAACATATCACACACATTGATCGATGACTGCATACAGACTCATCAAACATATCACACACATTGATCGATGGCTGCATACAAAACCCATCAAACATATCACACACATTGATCGATGACTGTCTACAGACTCATCAAACATGTCACACACATTGATCGATGACTGCATACAGACCCATCAAACATATCACACACATTTATCGATGACTGCTTACAGACCCATCAAAACATATCACACACATTGATCGATGACTGCATACAGACCCACCAAACATGTCACACACATTGATCGATGACTGCATATAAATCCATCAAACATATCACACACATTGATCGATGATGCATATAGATCCATCAAACATATCACACACATTGATCGATGACTGCATATAGATCCATCAAACATATCACACACATTGATCGATGACTGCATACAAAACCCATCAAACATATCATACACATTGACCGATGACTGCTTACAGACGCATCAAACATAGCCAATACTTTGACCGATGATGCTTACAGAAGCATTAAACATAGCCAATACTTTAACCGATGACTTTTTACAGAGGCATCAAACATATCCAATACTTTGACTGATGATGCTTACAGACGCATCAAACATAGTCAATACTTTGACTAATGACTGCTTACAGACGCATCAAACATATCCAATACTTTGACTGATGACTGCTTACAGACGCATCAAACATAGCCATTACTTTGACCGATGACTGCTTACAGACGCATCAAACATAGCTATACTATGACCCATAACTTTTTACATAGGCATCAAAACATATCCAATACTTTGACCGATGACTGCTCACAGACGCATCACACATAGCCAATACTTTGACGATGACCGCTTACAGATGCATCAAAACTAGCCTATACTTTGACCGATGACTTTTTACAGAGGCATCAAACATATCCAATACTTTGACCGATGACTGCTTACAGACGCATCACACATAGCAATACTTTGACCCATGACCGCTTACAGATGCATCAAACATAGCCTATACTTTGACCGATGACTTTTTACAGAGGCATCAAACATATCCAGTACTTTGACCGATAACGTTTTTAAAGACGCATCAAACATATCCAATACTTTGACTGATGACTGCTTACAGATACATCAAACGTAGCCAATACTTTGACCGATGACTGCTTACAGATCCATCAAACATATCACATATATTGACTGATGACTGCCGACCAAAGCATCAAACATATCGCATATATTGATCCATGACTGCCTACAGATCCATCAAACATAGCCAATACTTTGACCGATGACTGCTTACAGACCCATCAAACATAGCCAATACTTTGAACGATGACTACTTACAGATCCATCAAACATAGCCAATACTTTGACCGATGACTGCTCACAGACGCATCAAACATATTGACCGATGACTACTTACAGGACGCATCAAACGTATCCCATACATTGCCCCATAATGTCGGCTACAGACCATCAAACACATCCCAATACACTGACCCACGACTGCCTGCACACCCATCAAACGCGGTACACGCATTGCGAAATGACTGCCTACAAACGCGTCAACCATTCTGTCACATACAACATCAGCACCATCAAACCTCGAACCCCTACCTAACACTACGAGCTTACTGTGGTCATGTTCATGCTGCCTCCAGGGGTAACACCGGACTCGAAGAAGAAAGACGAGAGAGAGGAAGAGGAAGTGAGGTTCGCTTCCTCCGGAAGTGACGGAGGGCAGTGGTTGGTCTGGTGGAGTGGCCGACACAGGGGTAGGCCATGAGGTGGGCCAGGAGTTCTGCTCGTGCACCCGTGGCCGGTGACTCATGGGGCCCTGAGCGTACACGGCCACGTCTCGCCGCCGTGAGAGGCCTCTCCAGGGCACGGCCTCTCCTGCTGGTAGTAAGGGGCTTTCTGCCGGAAGAGGGAGGAACAGTAGGAGAGAGGAGACAGTGAGAGAGAGAGAGAGAGGGAGGGGAGGAGAAGGGAGAGATCTGTGAGAAGAAGAGGGACGCGGAAGAGGAGGAGAGAGGAGAGGAGAGAGAGAGAGAGAGAGAGAGGGGACACCTACAGATAACATACAGACACACAGACACTCAAACACAAAGGAAGACAGACAGGCAGACAGAAGACAGAGATAGACAGACAGGAAAGACAGACGGACGGACGGCGGACGAACAGACAGACGACGGATGGACGGACGGAAACAGATAGACAAACAACACAGACACACAAAATTCAGACAGAGACAGAGAACAGAGGCTTAGAACACAGTTAGACAGACAATTCAAAGACACAACTCACACCACACACACACACACAACACACACACAACACACACACACCACTGACCACACACACATACAGACAGGCAGACAGACAGAAGCAATGACCATGACGATGATAACGGCGTTTGTTTTGAAGAAAGACAAATATGCAAACAAAGAGACAGAGCAGACAGATGGACGGTGAGACAGTAAGACGGGGGGAGGGACAGACAAACAGGTAAACAAACAAAGTGACAGACAGACCGATGGACAGACACTCGCTCGCACAGACTGGCAAGAGGCACAAAGTGACTGACTGCTCTGTCGGCTGGTTATGGAGGTTCTATCGGACCCGTAGCGGTAACCCGGCCCTTCCCCGTACAGCAAGGTGGTGAAGGTGTTCCCGTCTTCATCCACTGTGTCGTCCACAACATCTGAAAACACCGGTCCTTCACTGGCACACAACAGGGGGAAATAATACGGAGGTGGGGGAGGGTGATGTGCATGGGGAAGTTCCTCCCACCCCCCCCCCCCCCCCTCCTCCCAACCATCCTTATCCTTTCGATTTTGATGAGAGGGTTTGAAGGGAGAGGAGAGGGGGGGAAGGGGTTCAGGTATGTCTTTCTGATTTCTGTCCCTCTCTAAATGACAGGGGGAAGGGGAGGTGGGGGGGGGGGGGGTGCCAAGGAGACAGTCGCCTGCCCCCGACTTTGATGAAGGGGGAGGGAAAGCAGGATTTTTTTTTCGACATCCTTCCCTTTCCCCCCCCCACCACCGTCATTCCCCTTCCCCCCAACTTTACCACGTCTATAGCAGCTGAGATAATTCTGCTGTTTTGATGGTTGAGTTGGCCATTGTTTTGATATATCAATTGTCTCTTGTAATGATTGATGGCTAAGGTATCTATTGTCTTTTGTAATGATTGATGGTTAAGATCTCTGTTGTCTCTTGAAATGAAGGCTGAAATCTCTACTCTCTATTGCTGTGACGATTGAAATGTCCATATCTTATCGCTGTGATGAGTGAGATGTTCAACGTGTGTTGCTATGAAGGTTGACATGTCTCTTGTCGTCTGTTTGCTGTGGTACCTGACATGTCTGTTGTTGATACTGGTCTGCATCGATTCTGGTAGGGGCGATGACCATGATATGGGATCGGACTACACTGTGCATCGCACAACAACGTTGTCATCACCTATATCATTACCAACAACAACGCAAGTCACTGATGATAGGACTGCCTCTCTTTTGATACCCCGCGATGACCATAGTATTGCAGTGACCAATATTGTGCCTTGTAGATCAAGAACATTAAAAAGAACTCATTGAAGACAGGACTGCCTCTCTGAAGATAACCAGCGATGGACATAGCATGGGAGTGGCTAATAATTTGCATTTTATAACAGCAACAACAACTCGCTAAAAAGAAAAAAAAGAACTGCGTCTCTTTTAATACCCTGCAATGACTATGGTGTGGGAGTGACTAATATTGTGCGTTTTACAACAATAACAAAGGCAACAACAAAAACGGGACAGCCTCTCGCTGTATACACTGCCATGACCATAGTATGGGAGTGGCCAGTACTGTTCCTTGTTAATCAACGACAAACTTAAAGAAAAATTATTGTACCACCGAACGAAAGAGACAAACAAATAACAATACAAAACACGATGCGTTTCATCCTCTTCTTCTAATTATTATTATTATCATTATTAGTAGTAGTAGTAGTAGTAGTAGTAGTAGTAGTAGTAGTAGTATCATTATTATTATTATGAATACTTGTACAGCTCCTATACCGGCTAGAGACCAAGCTCTGAGCACTTTACAATCCACACTCGTTTACACAACGGGCTGCCTACCTGGGTAGTGCCGACTGAAGAGCAGCCAGCTGGTGCTTCGTTCAGTCGTTTCCGTGTCATCCAGTCAATATCGTTCACTCAGTTTCCTTTCTTTCTTCATTCTTTCCATTCCTCACGCAGGGTGCATGCTATGTGTAACGTGTCATCCATACCAACGGCCAAACTGGCCTTCTCTTCCGAAAGTTGGTGATGGGATTTTACGTGTGTGCAAGATGTTCACACACGTAACCTCTCATTCTTCAGACAAACAACATTGAAGACAATGAAAACGAAGAACGAACAGTTACTTATCTCCTCAAATTGGGCACAAAATCACATTTTAAAACAAGTCACTGAAGACAGAAATGCCTCTCTTTTGATACCCAGCCATGAATACAGTATGGGAGTAGTTAATAATGCGCATTTTACAACAACAACAACAACAATAACAACAATATCAACAAAAACAAGTTACGAAAAATAGGACTGCGTCTCTTTTAATACCCTGCAATGACTATAAAATCTCAGTGGCTAATAGTGTGTATTTTACAACAATAATAAAACCAGCAACAAAAACAACTCACTGAAAATAGGACTGCCTCTTGTTTGATACCCTGCGATGACCATAGTATGGGAGTGGTCAGCCGTAGTGATGGTCAGTGTGTCACTGACACTGGTCAAGCTAGAGGCCGCTTCCACTGCTGCGTCAAATGACAAGGTGTCGTGCAATGCATTGTAGGCACTGTTGTCATGGTGACTATGGTCTATTCGACCCCCTGCCGTCAAAACATGCAAATCAATAATCAATCAATTAAAGGGATTTTTTAAAATCTTTGTTAGAAATTATAGCATGCTCACGTACTGTGAACGTGTCGTACATGTTCGTGTAGGAACACGAATGGTCATGTTCACAACTGCTCACTCATGCATGAATGCAAGCAAACGTGCGTGCACGCAAAAGCAACTCAAATATATATGCATACGCATACAGGTGCGCACAAACGCAAATGCAAACGCAAACACACTCTTCTCTCTCTCTCTCTCTCTCTCTCTCTATCTCTATCTCTCTCTCTCTCTCTCCCTCTCTCTCTCTCTCTCTCTCTCTCTGCTTTAAATCACAGGTCACTGTTCACACCACAAAACAAACTTTCCGTGTAAACAAAAGAAGGGAAAAAAAACAAAGAACAGAGCAAACAAGAAAGACAGAAGAAAAACAGAAAGGACGGAGAATAATTATGAAAAGAAATATAAGCGGGAGGTTAAACAAATTCTGTTATCCCTAAAATTACCAGATATTTCTTCTCTCTCTCTCTCTCTCTCTCTCTCTCTCTCTCTCTCTCACACACACACACACACACACACACACACACACACACACACACGCACACACATATGCACACACGCGCGAGCGCGCACGCACGCGCACACACACACGTGCGCACGCATGTACATACACACACACACACACACACACACACACACACACACACACACACACAAGCATACATACACACGTACACTTGCGCACGCATAGAAACACTCACACATGCGCAAAGAGAGAGAGGGCGAGAGAGAGAGGGAGAGAGAGAAAGGGGGGAGAGATACCAAAATATAAAACAAGGAATTTTTTAATGCTTTTTTAACTGGCAGCACGTGAGATCCATGAACAGAAATAAAGAAGAAAGAATAGAAAACAATGGAAGAATGGAAATGAGATTTATGCCCAAGAAGAAAAAAAGAATTAAAGAAAGTAAGGTGAAGCAAGCGGACGAGGCGGTAGAAGAAAAAAAAAAGGGGGGGGGGGGGGTGGTAGTTAGAGTAAGACATCAATGCGTAAAGGGGTGTGGGTGATAGGCGTCAAAGGGTAACGAGAGGGAGGGGGGTTAGGGGGTCCAGAATAGAAGGACGAAAAAAAAGAACATGGAGAAAAAAGTCATCGAAAAGAAACGATATCGAAAGAAAAACATACAGATAAAAGAAACAACAACAAAAAAACGACATTAAAAAGGAGAAATTATAGCGAAAAAGGAAGAAAAGACAGAAAAAAAGGCGGAAGAGAAGACAAGCCATCGTGAAAAGAAGAAAGAAAATGTGGGAAAAAAAGGAAAAAAAGAAGCATCGAAAAAAAAAAGAATAGTTGAAAGAAGAGGGCGAAAAAAAAAAGAAGAAGAGAGAGAGAAAGAAAGAACATCAAATAAAAACGGAAAGAATAAAAAAAAAACAGAGAAAAGAAAGGAAACACATGAATTAAAACAAGACAGAAAAAGAAAGAAGGAAAGAACAAGAGGGAAAAAAAGACACGTAAAACAGGAAAAAGAAAGAAAGAAGGAAACGTACCTTCCACCAACAGATAGAATCCTTTAGGGTTCCGGCTTAAAATAGTGATGGCTGCTTGCGTCATTTCCGCCAAACTGGGCTGCTCGGCTGACTTCCTGTCAGACTCGTAGTCCATGTGACTCTGAGCAAACAACCCTGCACGTACAGCGCTCATTAGTATTCATCACGTGACACAGTGCAAAAAGTCCTGCACATATAGCACTCATTAGTATTCATCACGTGACACTGAACAAACCTCCCTGTATATGCAGCACTCATTAGCATTCATCACGTGACACGGAGCAACGAACTCTACACATGCAACACTCGCTAGTATCTATCACGTGACACTGAGTAAAACAACACTGCACATGTAGCGTTCATTAGTATTCATCACGTGGCTATGAGCAACGAGCTCTGCATATGCACACTCATTAGTATGTATCAAGCGACTCTGGGTAAACACCTGCACGTGCAGTGCTCATTAATTTCATCGAGTAACATCGAGCGAAGAGGTGTCCACGTGCACCACTTATACATAATTTGGTATTCATCACGTCACATACATTAATTGGTATTCATCACGTGACACTCAGCATACAAGGCTATGCATTTAACACAATTTGGTATTTATCATATAACTCGCGGAAAACAGGCCTATGCACGTGGTACTCTTAGGTATTTATCTCGTGACACTCAGCAAACAAGCCTTCACTTCAAATGCTCTTTAGAATTTATCACGTGATATCGAGCAAACAGAAGTACCGTCACGATATTTTTCAGTATTCTTACTTAATAAGGAGTAAACAGACTTTCACAGGCAACCTTCATCACTGAATTTCATGAGCCAGAGCCTGCAGGTCTGGAATAAAGTTTCATTTCCCTACTGATGCATCGGGAAAGTTTAGTCATTGTTTAAGATATTTGTCCCGAGTCAACAATAGTGTCACTGCAATGCAATGTTTTCATGTCCGTACCATTCGAAAGCAGCCATTCAGGGAGTTCACGGTCATCAATACCTTATACAATCAGTTTTACTCAGTTGTCATCAGCTGTATATCTGCAATCCACAATTATTACACCTAATCGCCAAGCATGTTTCCTTGTTTTGTACAGTGCGTCTGGGCAAGGGCAATGACATCTCCATGAAACGCAGGGTAAGGCTCCTGTGCGCACAGGTACATTCCATCTTCCTGTATACATGGGGGGGGGGGGGGGGACATAGACCTTCACAGCGGATCTGGAAAGAGGAATCCAAGCATGTCTTACCGCAAGAACCTAACTGTAAGACACACTGATCATATCGCGAACGAACAAGTGCTTCAAACCGGAAAGCAGCACCTTGGACCATACGAAGAACCTACTGACATCAGTTGTGTCAAGAAAACTACACGGGTATGGCAAAGCAACGAAGATCCAATGGCCTTACTAACACAATTTTCCAAGGAACTGTTGAAGCAGGGAGACGAAAGAGGAACAAAAAAAGGGTAAAAAAATAACGATGGACTAACAGCATTGCAGAATGGACAAGCAAACCATTTGCAAGCCGCAAACTTTGCACACAACCGACAGAAATGGAGGAACCTGGTAAAGTGTTCTTCAGTGTGGTGTGCCATAAAGCCCTCCCCCAAGCAGTTAAGGGAGAAGAAGAAGAAGAAGAAGAAGAAGAAAAAGAAGAGTGTGTCTGCTGTCTATAGTTTATGTTAGGCGAATTAATGCCGTAAAGCCGCATTGTTCGGAGTTATGGGGTGTGTAATTGTCTCACCCGCTTTTCTTGTTCGTTGTCCAATGTCTGCGTGTCCCTGCCTCATTTGCGACTTCCTTTCATCGCCGCCAAGCATTCGCAATGCATTGAAACTGGTCGGCAGGGAACGGAGAAGGGAAAAGGGCCATAATTAGCAGGACGTTAGTGCGTACAGAGGTACGAGAGACTGGGGACTTTGGGGTAGGGGGAAAGGGTGAGGGATCTGTGCTGAGACGTGTGACTGACTGAGGCCGTCAGGGAGGGGAAGAGGGTGGAGAGGGTCCGTGTCAGTGCGTTTGGTGCTTGCAGGAAATGCCATGCAGAGAAAGGAGGTGGGGGAGAGCGGGGGGGGGGGGGGGGGGGGGGCAAGGTGCTGTGACTGACCAGGGAGATAATCCGTAGCGTTCAGATCCAGCTGCCGCAGCTGCTCTGCATTCCACACGTAGGCTGCCTGTCTTCCCTGAGCCTCTTGACCACCTAGCCACTCCTTACACACACACACACACACACACACACACACACACACACACACACACACACACACACACAAGCACACACACTACTACACACACACACACACTACACACACACACACACACACACACACGCACCACACACACACACACACACACACACACACACACACACACACACACACAAGCACACACACATACTTACATGCACACACACACGCATGCATGCACGCACGCGACGCACGCACGCACGCACACGCCACACACCACACACACACACTTTCTAGGAAAGAAAGACAGTAAGACAATACAAGGAAGGGGAAGGGGCGAGCACAGAGAGAGAGAGAAGAGAGGAGAGAGAGAGAGAGAGAGAGGAGAGAGAGAGGAGAGTGAGAAAGAGAGAGTCGAGTGTGTGTGTGTGTGTGTGTGTGTGTGTGTGTGTGTGTGTGTGTGTGTGTGTGTGTGTGTGTGTGTGTGGACAGACAGACAGACAGACAGACAGAGAGGCCGGTGGAGATGAAACAGGGGTGGATGAAGGGGCAGAGGTGGATGGATGAGGGTGGTGGTGAGAGTGAGAAAGAGATCGAAAGCAGATTCGGAATTACACTGTCACGCAGACAATATATGCACACAGAGCTGTATGTCAATAAGTAAGGTTCGTACATACACAGACAGACATAAATATATATCACGTTGGTGAACTCAGTATACACACATACAGACAGAGCTATACATCACTTTAGTGTGTGTGTTTTTTAAAACGTGCACATAAATACAAAGATATAGATCACCTTTATCAGGCTAGAACAGACACTTACAAGGCTGTTTATCACCTTGTTGAGGTCAATACACTCATATGCTTACAAAACTATATATCACCTTATTGTGTTTTGTCTTGTGACTCGTTTGTTCATGTTTGGCGGATATAGTACTTAGAGTTTTTAAGACCTTATTGAAGTCAGATACATTCACATACAAACGAAGTTTAACTATCTCTTTGTTGAGGCCAATACACTCACGTATTATACACACTAACTATATTCACCTTGTTGAGATCAGTACACTTACATGAAGACAGAGCTATACATCACCGTATAGAGGTCAGTACACTTACATACAGACAGACCTATACATCTCCGTATAGAGGTCAGTATACTCACATACGCCAGAGCCATATATCACCTTACAGAGGTCAGTATACTCACATAAGACTGAGCTATATATCACCTTATAGAGGTCAGTATACTCACATACAGACAAAGCTTTATATCATCTTATAGAGGTCAGTATACTCACATACAGACAAAGCTATATATCACCTTACAGAGGTCAGTATACTCGCATACAGACTGAGCTATACATCACCTTATAGAGGTCAGTATACTCGCATACAGACAGAGCTAATCGTCACCTTATAGAGGTCAGTATACTCACATACAGACAAGCTATACTCACCTTACAGAGGTCAGTATACTCACATACAGACTGAGCTATATATCACCTTATAGAGGTCAGTATACTGCACATACAGACAGAGTCAGTATACTCACCTACAGATGAGTGTCAGTATACTCACATACAGACAGAGTCATATACCATCAGACTGAGCTATATATCACCTTATAGAGGTCAGTATACTCGCATACAGACAGACTTTACGTCACCTTATAGAGGTCAGTATACTCACATACAGACTAGCTATATATCACCTTAAAGGTCAGTATACTCACATACAGACGAGCTATATATCACCTTATAGAGGTCAGTATACTCACATACAGACTGAGCTATATCACCTTATAGAGGTCAGTATACTCACATACAGACAGAGCTTACGTCACCTTACAGAGGTCAGTATACTCACATACAGACTGAGCTATATATACCTTATAGAGGTCAGTATACTCACATACAGATAGAGCTATACGTCACCTTATAGAGGTCAGTATACTCACATACAGACAAGTAATATCACCTTGTTAAGGTCATATACATCCACTATACAGACAAAGCTATTTATCACTTTGTTGAGGTCAATACATTCACATACAGACAAAGTATATATTCACCTTGTTGAGGTCAGTACACTCACGTAGATGCTGTATGTCATCTTGTTCGGTCAGTACCTTGGTCAAGGTTAGTACACGAGCACACAGAGATATATATCGCATTAGTGAGATCAGTACACACATACAGAAAGAACTTGACACCATTTTGTTGAGCTCAGTACACACGCATGCAGACAGGGACAATCTATCACCTCAGTAAGTCACAGGCATACATACTCAGACATATCGTCTTAGCGAGGTCAGCCTACACATACACAGATACGGCTATATTCATTACAGCGAGGTCAACATAGACAAATACAGACACGGTCATTTTATCACCATTCTAAGATCAATGTATACATACACAGACAGGGCTATTTATCACCCGCGTGCAGCCGCCGCACACACACACACACACACACACACACACACACACACACACACACACACACACACACGCTCACACTCACACACACTCACTCATCCAGAGAGAGAGATGTGTGTAGCTTAGAGATAGATAGATAGTTAGATAGATAGATAGATAGATAGATAGATAGATAGATAGATGATGATGATAGATAGATAGATAGATAGATAGATAGATAGATAGATAGATAGATTATCGTAGATAGACAGCTACAACAGTACAGACCCAAACTCACAGACAGGGCTATAGATCACCTTCGTGAGGTCTCTGAAGTCACGACGGCCGTAATAGGAGTTCGACTCTCCAGTGCTGGGATCGGTGGCGTTATGTGGAGAAAGTAGCGACGTCCACCTCCCATAATCACCTGAGCCATTTGTCACCATCCGAATGTTCATCATCTACGTCATCTGCACCTTACCTTCACCCTACTCTCCTATCATCCGTGCAATGTTCATGATACGTCTATTACCACCTGACATGCTTGCCACCATCATCTAAACATTTACCATCCGCCCATCACCTCCCTCGTGAATATTCACCATCTTCTCCTCACCTCCTGAGCATTTACCATCTTCCCATCACCATATGATTATTCACCATTAGTTCATCACTACCTCATCATTCACTGTCTATCCATCAGCATCTGAGTATTCACCATCGCTTCATCACTACCTGAACATTCACCACCTGTCCATCACCACCAGAAGATTCACCATTGTCTATCACCGAACATTATACACCACCTGTCCATCACCACCAGAAGATTCACCATCTGTCTTCACCGAACATTCATAAAATGTCCATCACCACCAGAAGATTCTACCATCTGTCTGTCACCTGAACATTCATAAAATGTCCATCGCCACCAGAAGATTCACCATCTGTCTATCACCTGAACATTCATAAAATGTCCATCGCCACCAGAAGATTCACCATTGTCTATCACCAGAACATTCATAAAATACATCGCCACCAGAAGATTCACCATCTGTCTATCACCTGAACATTCATAAAATGACCATCGCCACCAGAAGATTCACCATCTGTCTATCACCTGAACATTCATAAAATGACCATCGCCACCAGAAGATTCACCATCTGTCTATCACCTCAACATTCATAAAATGTCCATCGCCACCAGAAGATTCACCATCTGTCTATCACCTGAACATTCATAAAATGACCATCGCCACCAGAAGATTCACCATCTGTCTATCACCTGAACATTCATAAAATGACCATCGCCACCAGAAGATTCACCATCTGTCTATCACCTGAACATTCATAAAATGACCATCGCCACCAGAAGATTCACCATATGTCTATCACCTGAACATTCATAAAATGACCATCGCCACCAGAAGATTCACCATCTGTCTATCACCTGAACATTCATAAAATGACCATCGCCACCAGAAGATTCACCATCTGTCTATCACCTGAACATTCATAAAATGTCCATCGCCACCAGAGCTTTCGTCACCATCTAATACTGCACTGTGCATTACATATACCAATCAGGATCAGAGAATTCACCTATCGTCTATCACCTGAACATTCATAAATGTCCATCACCTACCATGACATTCTATTATCCATTGCCTGTATTCCCAATATGCCATTTCAGTCGAGTATCATCGTCTTCCATCAGTACCTGTACATCAACATGTCCTTTATCATTGCTTGAACATTTATATCCAGCCTTTCCCTTCTTCAATATCCATTCGTCATCCTCTTTATACACTTGAGTTTATCATTCATCCCTTATCATCAATCGAACATTCAGCCATCCCACCATTTCATATTCAGGCCTCATCAATCTCTCTATCACTTACTGAATATCCATCCCATTACATCGAGATGTCATTCACCATCACGACCATCCACTAACGGAACTTTACAATCTTATGACCACACCAGGCATTATATATCTCCCACATTACCAAGTGAACATCACTGTCATCCTCTATCAAGGACATTCACTGTCATCCCTATCAAGTGAACATTCACTGTCCATCATCACAAACTGAACTTTCACTGTCAGTCCAACGCCAAGTGACATTCACTATCAACCCACCGAGTGAACTTTCACTGTCATCGATCACCAAGTGAACGTTCACTGTCAATCCATCACCAAGTAAACATTAACTGCCGATTCATCACCAAGTAAACATTAACTGTCCAACCATCATCAAGTAAACATTAATTGTTGATCCATCACCAAGTGAACATTAACTGTCCATCTATCACCAAGTGAACATTAACTGTCGATCTATCACCAATCCAATTACTATCGATCTTCACAGTACATTTACTGTCGATCGATCACCAAGTGAACATTAACTGTTGGTTCATCACAAAGTGAACATTAACTGTCCATCTATCACCAAGTGAACTTTCACTGTCAATCTCTCTCTCAGTAAATGTTCATGTCCAATCCATCACCAAACTGAATATTCACCATCAATCCTTCATAACTGAATATTCACCGTCAATCCATCACCAACTGAACATTCACAGTCGGTTCACCACCAAAATGAACATTCACTGTCATTTCATTCCCAAATGAACATTCACCGTCAATCCATCACCAACTGAACACTCTAAATCCTCACATTACCACTTGAACATTCACCAACTGCCACTTTCACCGTTTCACCATCGAATCTTCTTCCACCACCACCTGAACATTCATCTTCCCGCCTGCTATTACCGCCTGAACAAACACCACCCCTCCACACCAGCAGAGCATTTACCGCCCCCCACCCTCCACCCCCCACCCCCACCCTTTCGTCACCACCAGTCCTGACAGTCATGTTCTCTAACTGGGACTGCACTTAATGCCGTTCATCACTTTCTTTGCCATCTTGAGATTTCAAACCTTACCACATGAACATTTCATCCTCATCTTCTCTATGTGTGCGTACGTGCGCGCGCGCGCGCGCGCGCGCGTGCTTGTGCATGTGTGTGTGTGTGTGTGTGTGTGTGTGTGTGTGTGTGTGCGCGCGCGCGCGTGGCTGTGTGCTTGTGTGTGTGTGTGTGTGTGTGTGGTGTGTGGTGTGTGTGGTGTGTGTGTGTGTGTCGCGCGCGCGCGCGTTTGTGTTGTGTGTGTGTGTCTGTGTGTTGTCTGTGTTTGTGCTGTGTGTGTGGTGTGTGTGTGTGTGTGTGTGTGTGTGTGTGTGTGTGTGTGTGTGTGTGTGTGTGTGCGCGCGCGCGCGCGTTTGTATGTGTGTATGGGTGTGTGTGTGTGTGTCTGTGTGTTGTCTGTGTGTGCGTGTGTGTGTGTGTGTGTGTGTGTGTGTGTGTGTGTGTGTGTGTGTGTGTGTGTGTGTGCGTGCGTGCGTGCGTGTGTGCGTGTGTGCGTGTGTGTGTGTGCGTGTGTGTGTGTGTGTATGTGTGTGTGTGTGTGACTCTACCCCAATCTCCACAGTCCAAGCCCTCACAGCCTTCACCTCAACCCTCCACCCATCCCCATTGCTTCACACCAGAGGCCCTATCTACCCAACCCACGCCTCTACCTGCACATCGGGGTAGTCCTCAATCAGCTGACGAGCGATGTCCCGACACCCGCCTCTCCTTGCCGTTCTGGAGAGCTCGGAGTCGCCCTCCCACGCCCTGTCCGCCGAATTGGCATAGGCCCCGGCCGGGGTGCGTGGGTGATGCGGGTGTTTGGTAACCAGCCCAACGGATTTGCCTGCAAAGGCATCAGTATGTCGCACCATTGTCAGCACAGTGGTGCCGACCAGATGTGCAGATGCCAGCTGTACAACACGTATCTGCCTTCAGAAACTAGCGGTACAATAATCGTCTGTCCGAAATCAGCTGTATTACACTTACCTGCTGTTAAACACCAGCTGTATAACACTTACCTGCTGTTGAAAACCAGCTGTATAACACTTACCTGCTGTTAAAAACCAGCTGTATAACACTTACCTGCTGTTAAAAACCAGCTGTATAACACTTACTTGCTGTTAAAAACCAGCTGTATAACACAGATCTGCTTCAAAAACCGACTGTATGACCTTTATCTGCTTCAAAAGCCAGTTGTTTAACACTTATCTGCTGTCAACACCCAGTTGCATAACACTTATCTGCTTAAAAAAAACCCCAGCCGTATAACATTCATCTGCTTCAAAAAACCAGTTGTATGACACTTACCTGCTATCAACACCCAGCTGTGTAACACTTATGTGCTTCAAAAACCAGCTGTATAGCACTTACCTGCTGTTTAAAAACCAGCTGCGCATCACGTATCTAAATTCACTTGTCTACAGTATCAAACCAGCTGTACAGCACTTATCTGTTGTCAAAAACCAGATGTACAGCACTTATCTGTTGTCAAAAACCAGCTGTACAACGCTTACCTGTTGTCAAAAACCAGCTGTACAACACTTATCTACAGTCACAAACCAGCTGTACAACACTTATCTACAGTCACAAACCATCTGCACAATACTTCTCTGCGGTTACAAACCATCTGCACAATACTTCTCTGCGGTTACAAACCATCTGCACAATACTTCTCTGCGGTTACAAACCATCTGCACAATACTTCTCTGCGGTTACAAACCATCTGCACAATACTTCTCTGCGGTTACAAACCAGATATGCAAGAGTTACCTGCAATCAGAACCAGCTTTACAGCACTTACCTGTAGAAACAATTTTTTAACTAAATATATGATGATATCTATCTGCTGTCAAAACCCAGCTGTGTAACACTCACCTGCAGGTTAAAAAAAAAAAAACTAGATGTACACACTTAACTGCAGTCAAAACTACTTGTACAAATTTATCTGCTGTCAAAACCAACTGTACAACACCTAGCTACAGGTTAAGAAAAAAAACTAGCTGTACAATACTTGTCTGCTGTTAAGAACCAACTGTACAACACTTACCTGCAATTTAGTAAATAGCTGTACAATACTTCTCTGCTGTCAAAAACAGCTTACAACACTTATCTGCAATCAAACATTAGCTGAACAACATTAGTCTGAGGTCAAAAATGGCAACACAACACATACCTACATTCAAAACAAGCTGTACAAGACTTATCTGTAGTCAAAACCAGTTACAGAACACTTATTAGCAGTCAGAAACAACCTCTGCAACGCTTATCAATAGCCAAAAAGAAAAAAAAAGACAGTTGTACAACACTTGACTACAGTAAGAAACCAGCTTTACAACGCCTATCTACAATCAGTAACCAGGGTTGCAACATTTTTCTGCGGTCAAAAACCGTCAGTGCAACACTTATCTAACCGTCGAAAACCAGCTGTATAACAATAATCTACAGTCTGTCTCGACATCAGAGGTATTTTGGCTGGACATGATATCACAGACAAAGAAGCACTGGCTGAAGCAGCAGACCGGATTTGGGAGACACGTGCTGCAGGTGTACAGCAGATCTCCACATCACCAACTCAAGCTGCCACAGAACAAGATGCAACTACTGCAGCATCAGAAGAGTCCGTCTCTGCCATCGAAACAGCCAAACAACGTGGTCCTCCTTCACAACATGGCACAACTAACTCTGTGTGTTTCTACCACCAGCGTTTTGGACCAGACGCTCGTCGTTGTCAGCCTGGTTGCAAATTTTCCCCTTTGATCTCCCGAACAAGCAGGCAAAGCGCATCGTCTTCGGGAAACGCCAAGGCTGGCCGCTAAACATGGTAGCGGCCAACATTTCAAATTCAAACACGTTCTCACTCTATGACAGGCGTTTGGGGCAATCATTCTTAATTGACACTGGTGCTGACGTGTCAGTATATCCAGCCTCAACCCAGGACCGCAAGACAACCTCACCTTCAGTTCCACTTTCCGCTGCCAACGGAACTTCCATCAAGACATGGGGCAAACGCCGCATCACTTTGGAAATAAAGCCCAAACAAGTCTGCACTCATGATCTTTATCTGGCTGATGTTACATGTCCTATTCTTGGTGCTGATTTTTTGTGTTGTTCATGAACTGGTCATTGATCTCAAGGTCAAACGACTTCTGTCTATGGACAATGTTTCTGTTCCCCTCAAATGCAGTGATTCACCCATGACTTGCAGGTCTCTCGGTGCACCCGAACAATGCATACTCTGAACTTCTCCAACAGTTTCCAGAGTTACTCACACCACATTTTGACTCTACTGTCAACAAACGTGGTGTGGAGCATCACATTACCACACACGGACCACCTGTCCACGCTCGTGCACGATATCTGAACCCAGAAAAGCTGACTGCTGCAAAGGCAGAATTCTCCAAAATGGAAAAGATTAGTATCATCCGTCGGTCTGATTCGCCATGGGCCTTACCGCTTCATGTGGTTCCCAAGTCAGATGGCCAATGGCGACCCTGTGGCGATTATAGGCAACACAGTGCCGCAACCAAAGATGATCGGCACGCATTACCCCATGTACAAGATTTCCACAGCCACCTATCAGGGTGCAACGTCTTTTCAAAGACTGATCATGTTAGAGGCTACCATCAAATTCCCATGGCACAATCCTCCATCCCCAAAACAGCAATCATAACGCCGTTTGGATTGTGGGAGTTCCTACCAATGATGTTCGGTTTGAAGAATGCCGCACAAGAATTTCAAAGGCTCATGGATGGTATTCTACGAAACATACCTTCCACGTTTGTCTGTGTTGATGACATCTTGGTTGCCAGTCGCTCACACGACGAGCACCTTGACCATCTCCGACAGCTTCTCCACCTCCTCTCTACAAACGGACTGGTCATCAACAAAGCAAAATGTGTTTTTTGGTGTCAGCGAGCTGGACTTCCTTGGACATCGTGTGACTTCTGAGGGGATACGTCCACTACCAGATAGAGTAACTTCTCTTCAAAACGGTGCTCCGCCTACCGATCGTGAAAGCCTTCAGCGGTTCCTGGGTTTGATGAACTACTATCATCGTTTCATTCCACACGTCGCTGACACCCTGGCCCCACTTCATGCTCAAGCAAGCAGAAGAGGACAACCCATTGTGTGGTCAGAGGCCTGCCACCAAACAGCATTTGAACAGGCAAAGGAAGCTCTCAAAGATGCTGTGCTTCTACATCATCCTCTACCAGATGCACCTATAAGTCTCACAGTGGATGCTTCCAACTCGGCTTTAGGTGCTCAGCTCGAACAGAAACAGGGCCAAACTTGGATTCCTCTGGCCTTCTTCTCCAGAAAGCTCTCTGAAGCAGAAAAGAAATACAGCGCATTTGATCGCGAGCTACTTGCAGCCTATAGCGCTGTCAAACACTTCAGACATTTTCTTGAAGGAAGACCATTGACGCTGTTCACAGATCACAAGCCACTGGTATCAGCTCTCACGAGTCAAACTGACCGCTCGCCCCGACAAACAAGACAATTCTCGAGAAGAGAAACTGGTCGGCCTTTAAAAACAAGGCTAAATGAACACACTACCAAAACTTCTTCTGCATATTATGAACATTTGACAACAACATTCCACCATACCAACAGGTTTCAAGCCACCATAACTGCAGCTGAATCACAGTTCACAAAAAGGAAAGTGAAAGAAGCAATAGAAATCAGGGAGAGAAAACCAAGTTTGAACAGCGACTGTGGCTATGACCTGCCCCCCATTTACAAGTGTGTGCTGAACACCTATCACTCCACCAGTGAGGACAACTCAGGGAACACCAACACCCACCACAACCACCATTCAGTCGGGGCTGGTGAAGACCAGCAGTAGCTGGCCGAAAATTTCCCAAGTTAAAATCTTTATCAGACTCTTGAGTCAGAACACACAGAAATATGAACAACCCAGAGTCGGAAAGTGTCTTTGCTCAAAGACAACTCACCTACATAGCCGAGTTCACCACTAACATCCAGTACATCACAGGCAAATTCAATGCGGTAGCTGATGCATGAACTCGGACTCTGAGGAACACGGCATCTACTCAGTTGGCAGTTTCAGCCAACTCGCACAGGATCAAGTTCAATCTGGTGAGATGGACTCCTATCGTACAGCTACCACAGGCCTAAAACTTGAAGACATCCAGTTTGGTTCATCAACCCTGCTGTGTGATACTTCTACTGGTGTTCCACGCCCAATTCTCCCAAATTCCTGGACTGGGCCAGTCTTTGATCAAATACATGGACTCTCACACGCAGATGTACGCCCCACACAGCAAGCCATCAGCCAGCGCTTCGGGTGGCATGGCATGAAACAAAACATACGTAGATGGTGTAAGGAATGTCACGGCTGTCAGTCATCAAAAATCCATCGGCACACTCGAGCACCACTTGTGGCACGGCCACCACCAACTACTAGATTCAGCAGCCTCCATGTAGATCTCATTGGACCTCTGCCTGCCAGTCAAGGCATTATCTACCTGTTCACGATCATTGATCGCTTTACCAGGTGGCCAGAAGCCATTCCTCTCCCAGATGCCCATACCTCTACCTGTGCTCAAGCTCTGGTGCATCACTGGATTGCCAGGTTCGGCGTTCCTGAAAACATTACCTCTGACCGTGGAGGCAGTTCTCCTCAACACTTTGGTCTGAGTGCAACAAGCTCTTGGGCATTGACGTTCACACAACTACTGCCTACCACCCACAAGCGAACGGCATGGTTGAACGATTCCACCGTCAACTGAAAGCGGCACTCAAGACCCGCACTACCACTCCGGACTGGTATGCAGAGCTGGCCTTGGTCCTGTTGGGGATACGATCTTCTTGGCGGGTGGACCCTGATTGTTCCCCAGCCGAACTTGCTTACGGCTCAACGCTTCGCCTGCCAGGTGAATTCCTTCAGCCGCTGGATGGTCGCACTATGGAACCCGACTCGATTTTCTCAAACATCTCCAGCACACCATGCGTACCGTTCTATCATCAACCCCAGCGTTCCATGGAAAACAACTGACCTATGTTCCTTCAAATCTGGCCTCCACTGGGTACGTCTACGTCAGAAACGACGCCCACAGACATCCTCTGCAACGACCCTATGGTGGCCCATACCGCATCATTGACACGAGTGACAAATATTGCACCACTGACATCAAAGGCCGTTCAAAGAAAGTGTCAGTGGACCGTCTGAAAGCTGCATTTGTCACACAGGTCACGACTACAGAAAACAAGACTGGTTCCATCCGGTGCTGAGGTTTTACCAACTCAGACAAAGCCAACATGCGCTACGGCAAAAACCACAAAACCATACACTGTGCCTTCACCATCTCCTGTCAGAAAGCCTTCTAGTGTCAAGACCCGCTCTGGGCTCATCTCACGCCTTCTCCCACGATTTCAATGAAAATTGCGTCGATATTGTTCGCTTGTTTGTTTGTTTGTTTGTTTCTTGTGTTAACATTTTGCTTCGTATTTGTACTACGCTAGGAGGGGGGGGGGGGGGGTAATGTAGCGACACCTTCGAGTTCGCCTAAGACTTTAGAGTTTCGTTTTCTTGTTTTGCCTTGACAACGTGTTAGAGTTACTTCCCTTTTGTTTTGGAGTAACGGACACGACGATCGCTGAGTTATTAACACTTCAGTTTAGAACCACACTAAAGCCTCATTGTTGTATACTCACCAGCCGCTAAGGACCAGTCCAGTATGGACGTCAGCTGCATCCCATCCTTCAGGGAAGAACGACAGTCATGTAGGGGGACCCGAGGATCCAGTCCCAGCACGCCTTTGTTTGTCTTCACTCCACACTGGAAGGCTGTGGAGGAGGCAGCAGAGTCCGTCACCTGATAGTCCGCGCAGTACGTCTGGCCCCCCCAACCGTCAGCTTTCATTAGTAGTGAATACTGGTCATTAACAGAACACGTTACAACAGCCATAACTACCACCTCTATAACAAAGACATCAGCATCAGAAACAACGCGCGATAGACTGATATTGGAAGAGAGCGTTAACGGGTAGTAAAAGAAGAGGAAGAAACCCTCCATCCACAAACACCTCCACAACCACCACCAACACGACGTAAACAGCAACATAAGGCGATAAAACGTAACACGTGACACCCGATCAAGCAATATAAGGCAACAGTTTACAGGAGAAGAATAACTTCCATCCGTTAACATCAGTACCAACACCATCACAATGCCACAAAAGAGTTAACGAAATGAAGTATGATCGCACAGGATGGAACGATGCAGGGAAACGATACAAAGAATCTGAAACTTTATCCTGCCTTAATAATCCTGGCGGTAGTGACGGTGCAGATACTTATCGCCACTACCGTCATCATAACAAGAACACCACCACAAACCACCATCACCACCACCACCAACAACAACAACGACACAAGTGAATTACCCATCCTGGATAGAGTGGCTACAGTGGTTTGTGAAGACAGTTGAAAGATAAGTCAGGACTTTCCTGCTGCCTTCACGATCTCAGTCGCTTGACGGTGGGCGTACTTACATTCATTACCACCGCCGTTGCTGCCGCCACCACCACCACCACCACCACCACCACCACAACAACAACAACAACAACAGCAACAACAATAACAACGTCTTATGAATCACTGACATAAAGTAAAGAAAAATTCTGGGGCTTCCTCCTGGAGATAGTGTCAATGGGAATCCCTCTCACCATCACAATCACCACACCAACAACATCACGTGTACCACAACTGTAAGATATCTTGAAGAGATAGCTGTAGGAGAACTGTTCGAAAATGAATCCGGAGCTTTGCGACAATGATAATAGAGAAGACAGTCACCACTACAGCTGTCACAACTACAAAAGCAATCACGCCTTAGACAGAGAGATGCAGGAACACTGACTTGAAAAGAGTCCGTAGCCGTCCTGTCATGGCGTCAATGATGATAAGAAAGATCTACCATCACACCATTGTCACCACCACTTCCACCAACGGCTACAAACATCAATTTCAGGTGACTCACAGACAACTTGGACAGAAAGGTGTAGGGAAACTGTTCGAAGAACAGTCTGGAGGTTTCCTCTCAAGCCTGCTGTGATACATCTCACTAACATCTCTCTGTTGCCATCACCAGCACCACCACATACCGTCACCACCACAACCACCACCACCACACCACAACCACCACCACCACACAACAACAAACAACAACAGTAAGAAGAACAACAATAACAACCACAGTACAAAGTGAATTACAAACATAACGTTCCTTAAACAGAGATGTGGGGGAACTGTTGAAATAAGATCTGCAGTTTTCCCTGTTATGGCGGCAACGATAACAGAGATGCCTATCACCACCACCGTGCCACCACTACACCACTGCAGCAACATCAACAACAGCAACAACAACAACAACAAC
>CM031611.1:61965372-61977872 GCA_018398815.1 Conus ventricosus
CACACCCCACACACACACACACAAACGGGACGCACGCAAGCAAAGCACGCACGCACGCCACACGCAGCACGAAAGCACGCAGCAAAGCACACACACACAAACAAACCCCACAACACACACCCCAGCACGCGCACAAAACCCCACGTATGAAGGGAAGCAAGTACGTGCATACATGACACTCACGTACACCCCCACAGTTTTACACAACACACCCGACACACAGACCACAGACACACAGAAACCCCAGGGCACACACAACACAAAACCCCACACACCCCACCATCAACACAAAATTACACACCACACAACACACACACACACACCCACACCCACCACACACACACCAGCACGCACGCACTTTAAACACGCAAAGCACGCACGCAAGCACGCCGCACACACCACACAACACCACACAAAACACACACACCACACACACACACACAAAACAAAACGATTACGGGGCAGCCCCGGGAAAAGGGTATTGCAAAAGCTGGACTGTTTTTTCCCCCCGGGGTTAATAAAAAGCAGTAAACCCAAAACCCCCTCCACGATCACCAAAAATAAAAAACAAGGCGATAGCCCGGGGATGCCTTAAGGGGTTGAAAAAAGCCCCCCAAAAGAATTTAAAGGCCGACTGTTTAAACCCGTTTGTGGGTTTCCCCCGACTTTCCAACATGGCGTCTCTTTTCTTGGATTATCGTGTATCTGAAACCCGGGGTGTTCACATCACCCACCCCCTTTAGGGGTTTTATCTCCTGAAGGCGGAAAAGGGTGAAAGACACGACACCTCGCCGTTTGGGGGTTGGCGGTGAAGAGAGACTGGAGTCATAGCACCATTTTGCACAAACCCCTCCCCGGGACTTGTTGTTGGCGTTTTGTGTGTGTGTGGTGTGTGTTTTGTGGGTTGGTGGTGTGGTGTGGGTGTGTGTGATTTTGTGTGTGCGTGTTCGTGTGTGTGTGTGTGTGGTTGGGAGTGTGTGTGTGTGGGGTGTGTGTGTTTTTGTGTGTGGTTTTGTGTGTGTTTTTGTGGTGTTTGGGTGTGTGTGTGTGTGTGTGTTTTGTTTGTGGTGTGGGTGTGTGTGTGGTGGGGGGGTGTTTGTGTGTGTGGGTGTGTGGTGTTTGTGAGTGTGTATGTGTGTGTGGGGTGCGGGGTGCTGCGTGCGTGTTTTGTGTGTTTTGTGTGGTGTTTGTGTGTTGGGGGGTGTGTGTGTGTGTGTGTGTGTGTGTGTTTTGGGGGTGAATGTGTTAGGGCACGCGTCGTGCAAATTTTAAAGGTTTTTGGTATCATCCATTTTTTGTGTGTGCGCGCGGCTGGGTTTGTGTGTTTGCCCACGGCACGCGGTGGGTTGTATATATGGGGTGTGTTTTGTGCGTGGTGTGGGGGTGCGGCCCCCACGTGTGTGGGTGTTTTGTGTGTGTGTTGTGTTTTGGGTGTGTTGTGTGTGTGTTGTGTGTGCTAGCGTGGTTGTGTGTGTGGTGTGTTTTGTGTGTGTGTGTGTGTGGTGTGTGTGTGTTGTGGTGTGTGTGTGGAAAGCGTGCGATAAAGTGTTGTGTGTGGTTTTGTGTGTGTTTGTGTGTTTTGTGTGTGTGTGCGGGGGCGTGGGGCCCCGGGGTGTGCGTGCTTTTTCGTTTTCCCTTTGTGCGTGAAAGTTTTTGTGTGTGTTTGTTTGTGCGTGCGGGGCGGGGGTGGGTGCTGGTGTGTGTGTGTGTTAAAGTGTGTGTGTGGTGTGTTTGTGGGGTGTGTGTGTTGTTTTGTGTTGCGTGGGATGTGTGGGTGTGGGGGTGTGTGATCAGCATGGGTTAAACCGGGCACAGATGTGAGTATTCCACAAACACACACACCACACCACACACACACCCACACACACCACGCACGCACGCACGCACGCACGCACGGGAGCACGCCCCGCAAACCCCGCACGCACGCACCACCACCACAACACACACACACACACCCCAACACAAAAAACCCCCACACACAAAACACCCGCGCGGCGGCACAAAATATTAGAAGGAGCAAATCCCTGCATACATGACACCGGTACACACACAGATATACACGAACACACAGACCACAGACTCAAAACACACACAGAAAACCACACAAAAGAAAACCAAAAAACACACACACACACACATACACACAACCCCACACCACAACACACACAAAACACCAAACACCACAACACACACACCACCCGGGGGCGCGCGCGCAGCACGCACGCACCCACGACGCACACAACACACGCGGCGATTAGGACAGCCGGAAAAAAGGGTATTTTCACAGACTGGGTTGTTTACCCCCCCTTGGGGTTAAAAAACCCGCCCGTAACAAAGCCCCCTCCCCCGATTTACCAAAACAAAAAAAAGGGGATAGCGGGATGCCCCTTTTAAAGGGTTGAAGAGCCCCAAAAAGAAGTCAAAGGCCGAGCTGTTTTAAACCTTTTTTTTTTTTACCTGACTGCCAACATGGCGCTCTGTCTTGGATTAAACTGTGTAGTCTGACCAGGGGGGTTCACATCCTCCCCCCCCTTCAGGGTTTTTAAACTCCTGAAGGCGGGAAAGGGGTGAAGACACGACACCCTCTGCCGTGGGGTAGGCGGGTGGGAAAAGAAGGGCTGGGGCATAGCACCTATACACAAAACCCCTCACCCGGGCTGTGTGTGTTTTGGTTGGGGTGTGTGTGTGGTGTGTGGTTTTTGTGGTTTTGTTTTGTGTGTTGGGGGGGGTTTTGTGTGTGTGTGTGTGTGTGTGTGTGGTGGTGTGTGTGGTGTGTGTGGGAGTGGGGGTGTGTGTGGTGAGGTTGGTGTGTTTTGTGTGTGTGTGTTTTGTGTGGGTGTGTGTGTGGGGTGTGTTGTGTGTTGTTTGTGTGTGTGTGTGTGTGTGTGGTGTTTTGTTTGTTGTGTGTGTGTGTGTTGGGGTGTTGTGTGTGTGTGTGTTTGGTGTGTGTGTGTGTGTGTGTTGTGTTGTGGTTTGTTGTGTGTGTTGTTTGTTGGTTTGTGTGTGTGTTTTTGTGGTGTGTGTGTGTGGGTGTTGTACCTGTGTGTGTGTGTGTTGTGGTGTGTGTGTGTGTGTGTGTGTATGTGCGTGTAGTGGTGTGGTGTGTGGTTGTTGTGTGGTGGTGTTGTGTGTGTGTGTGTGTGTGTGTGTGTGGTGGTGTGTATGCCACGTGTGTGTGTGTGCTCACGTTGGGTGTCTCGTGTGTGCGAGAGAGAGAAAAAGGAGAGGAGAGGAGAGAGAGGAGAGGAGTGTGTGTGGGGCGTGTGTGTGTGGTGTGTGTGTGGTGTGTGTGTGTGTGGGTGTGTGTGTGTTGTTGTGTGTGTTGTGGGGTGTTGTGTGTGTTGAGCGAGGTTCGACGTGCGTGCGTGCGTGCGGTGCGTGCGTTCGTTGGGGCGTGCGGTTGTGTGTGTGTGTGTGTGTGTGTGTGTGTGTGTGTGGTGTGTGTGTGTGTGTTGTGTGTGGTGTGTGTGGTGAGTGTGTGAGCGCACGCGTGCGTGCTTTATAGGTTGTGTATGCATCCATTTAGTTGTGCACGCGCGCGGCGTTTGTGTGTGTTTTTTGTGTGTGTGCAGCCGGCAGTTTGTATGTGTACACGTGTGTGTGTGTGTTGTGTGGTGTGTGTGTGTGTTGGGTTGTGTGTGTGTGTGTGGTGTGTGTGCGCCGCTCACGTGGTTGTGTGTGTTGCTCACGTGTGTGTGCTGCGTGTGGTGTGGGGGTGTGTGTGTGTGGTGTGGTGTGTGTGTGTTTGGTTGTGTGTGTTTAAGTGTGTGTGTGGTGTGGGTTGTTTTGTGTTTTTTTGTGTGTGTGTGTGTGTGTGTTGTGTGTGTGGGGCGCGCACGCGCCTGCGGGCACACCACAGTTTGCACGGCTGTTTAGGTGTTTACGTGTGCTTTTAAATTTGTTTTATAGGGTTTTTTTTCTTAATTGAAATTTAAACCGTTTTTTTTGCTGACTCCCCCCCCCCCCCCCCTTTTTTTTTTTGTTTGATTTTTAGATGCAGTCCCAAAAGCGGGTCCTAAAAGGGGGACCCATCCGTAGGTGACCTATTGTCAGTAAATCCATCAAATTGACGCTTGTCACCGATGTTGACTTCCCCCTTTTTCCCCCACCTAAACCCCTGTCGTCTGTCTGCTGTCTGTCGTCTGTCTGTCGTTCTCTTCTCTCTCTCTCTCTTCTCCTCTCTCTCCACCACACACAAACAAAACCACACACACACACACACAACACCCCACCCCACACAACACACAAAAGCACATGCCCCAAACCATCCCCGCACGCGTACTTTCATAACGCAAGCCCAGTTAATCCCCGCGTACCCCCAAAATTTTTCTTTCGCCCCGGGGGGTTATTCGTCCGCCTTTGAAATTTTTCTTGGTTTCTACTTTGGGTTTTCCACGTTAGATTTTTTTTTCCCCTTATTCACACAGTGCTCCGAATTCTCTCTCCCCCTCTCCTCTCCCCTTCTCTCTCTCTCTCTTCTCTCTCTCTCTCTCTCTCTTCTCGGTTGCCGGGTCAAAAAACAGAGAGAGAGAGAGAGAAAGAAAAGGGGGTTGGAAGGGGGTGGAGAGATGAGAGGGGGAGGGACAGAGAGACAGGGGACAGGGACAAGCCAGAGAGAGCAGACAGACAGCCCGGAACACACCCAACAAAACACCTCGCACACACCCGCACGCAAACAACACAAAACCACCCCACACACACACACCACACACACACACACACACACAAAACACACGCACGCGAACACACGGCAACACACACACACACACACACACACCAAACACACACACACCCACACCCATTTCCTGGGTGGAAAATAGTAAGCATGACAAAAATCAGTGCCCCTATCGCTGTTCTCGTTTTGGTTTTTTAAAATTTGGCGGCTGACATTAAGTGGTGACGGCTCGGGTGTTTAAAAAAACGGGGGCGAAATGGTAAAAATTTGCCCCCCGGGGATAGTTTAAGGGGGGAATTTTTTTTTTTGGGGGGGGTTGGGGGGGGGGGTGTGTGTGTGTGTGTGTGTGTGTGTGTGTGTGTGTGTGTGGTGGTGTGTGTTGTGTTTCGTCCCGGTGCGTGCGTTGCGTGCGTGCGTGTGTACTTTGGTTGGTGTGGTGTGTTTTGTGTAAGGGGTGTGTGGGTGTGTTTGTGTGTGTGGTTTTGTGTGGTGTGTGTGTGTGTGGGGGTTTTAAAATTGTGCGTGTGGCGCCCCGCGAGTGTGTTTTGTGTATGTGTGCAGGGCGTGGGGACGTGCGTGCGGGGGAAGAGAAAAGAGAGAGAAAGGAGAGGGGAGAGGAGATGGGGAAAAGAGGGGAGGAGAGAGGTGGGTGTTGTGTGTGTGTGTGTTTGTGTGTGTGTGTCCGTTGTGTGTAAATTTAAATTTGCTGTGCGTTCTTGGCGAAACCCAGCGAGCGTGCAGGGAGTGCGTGAACGCGACGAAAAGGGGGAGGGGGGAGAAAAGAGAGAGGAGAGGAGAAAAGAGAGAGAGAGAAGTGAAAAATTATCTTCATCTCTCTCTTCTCTTCTCTCTCACACCACACACACACAAACACCCCAACACACAAACCCCCCAAAAACCACACACGGGAGAGGAGAGAGGAGAGAGGGGTTTTTTTTTAGTGTAGTGGTGCGGGAGGTCTGAATGTGTGGGAGCGTGGGTTTGGTGAACGTTTTAGAATATAAAAAACACCCCTCCTTTTATATTTTATGTGATTGCTTTTAAAAATTTTGTGGCTTTCTTTTTTTCCGATTCGTTCCTTTGATTGTAGGGTTTGCACCGGATTTAACTGAAAAAAATTCGAGGAAAATTTTTAAAAGGGTTTTTTTTAGATACTTTTAATTCCCCACCCCCGGGAATACCCGCCATTTAAATGGTTTGTTTGTGCCGTTTGTTAACTATGGGGAATATTTCTTTTAATTTTGTAAAAATAATGGTTGTTTTCTGCAATTTTGATAAACAAAAGGTGTCTTTTTTTTCCCCCCATTGGCTTCCGGGTTTTCTCCTTTTTGGTACGAGGTTGGTGAGTCGGGGAAAAGGTTTGGCATTAATCCCCAAGGTTCGGGGAAGGTGCTTTTCGTCTTCATTTCCCGTAAGGATTTTCCCAAAAAAACATCATGCAGGTGGCGAGATTGGGGCCTTTACCTCCTCTCTCCTCCTTCTCTCTTTTCCCTTTTTCTCTCTCTTTTTCTCTTCTCTCTCTCTCCATGGGAAAAAAGGGGCAGATTGCAAGGTAGGTTTGGCCTTTTAAATTTTTCATCCTTGGTATTAAGATCAATAATCAATATACAATCTGTTGTCTGTTGTCTTGGGCTCTGCGGGCTGTCTTCTCTCTTCTTTATTCTCTCTCCCCTTTTTCTCTCTCTCTCTCTCTCTCTCTCTCCCCTTCTCTCTCTCTCTCTCTCTGTTTTTTGTTCATGGTTCTTTTTTGTAATAATTCGAGCGTTTTTGGGTTCTTGTCAGCGTGACGGAAAAAAGACATCTTGAATAATTCTGTCCCGAATGTGTCATTCAGTCATGCTTTTCAGTTGGACAAAGATACAAAATGATGACATTATTACTACTAAAGAATTCATCAGCAGTCACAAAAGATTAAAACTGGCGTGTGCAATACAGTCACTGGAGACAACATCAAACCAACTATGATATGGATCTGCTAGAAAGATTGGAGACCAGAAGGATTGGACGTATAAAGGCCAGAAGGATCGGACGTATGAAGGTCAGAAGGATTGGACGCATGAAAAGCAGAAGGATCGGACGTATGAAGGTCAGAAGGATCTGACGTATAAAGGCCAGAAGGGTCGGACGTATGAAGGTCAGAAGGATCTGACGTATGAAGGCCAGAAGGATCGGACGTATAAAGGTCAGAAGGATCGGACGTATAAAGGCCAGAAGGATCTGACGTATGAAGGCCAGAAGGATCTGACGTATAAAGGCCAGAAGGATCGGACGTATAAAGGCCAGAAGGATCTGACGTATAAAGGTCAGAAGATCTGACGTATAAAGGCCAGAAAGATCGGACGAAAAAGGCCAGAAGGATCTGACGTATAAAGGCCAGAAAGATCGGACGTATAAAGGCCAGAAGGATCTGACGTATAAAGGTCAGAAGGATCTGACGTTATAAAGGCCAGAAAGATCGACGTATAAAGGCCAGAAGGATCTGACGTATAAAGGTCAGAAGGATCTGACGTATAAAGGCCAGAAAGATCGGACGTATAAAGCCAGAAGGATCTGACGTATAAAGGTCAGAAGGATCTGACGTATAAAGGCCAGAAAGATCGGACGTATAAAGGCCAGAAGGATCTGACGTATAAAGGTCAGAAAGATCTGACGTATAAAGGCCAGAAGGATCTGACGTATAAAGGCCAGAAGGATCTGACGTATAAAGGCCAGAAAGATCGGACGTATAAAGGCAGAAGGATCGGACGTGTAAAGGCGAAAAGGTCCATGGACACCTCATTGCCGGTTACGATCTTCTACTACTACTACTACTACTACTAGGGTAAAGGAGGGCAAGAAGCCCACCTTAAGCAAGAATTCCAACAATTCCTCCATTTGAAGTCACAGACAGCTCCAAATAGGTGCGATCTATTGAGGTGTACCTTGGCTATAACATATCACAAGCATATCTGGGTAGAATAAAAGATAAAATCACAGCAGGTAAAAAACAGAAAATTTATTTTTGGCCTTCTTGCCCTATGCCCTGGGCAAGAGGCCTATTGAGAGCGGCAAATCGCCCACCATGGGCGTTTTGCCTTACAAGCGAGGGCGTCTTGCCTCTTCATATGCAGCACATCTAAATTCATAGTCTTATGAAGTTCATAACAAAGGATAAAAGAAACAAAATGTTGTATAAAAGTAGCATTTGCTGAGTAACACTTGATTAGGGAAGTTATTGCAACATCCAGTGCAAATTCAAAGTATGTTGAAGGTTAAAACCTGAACAGTGTATATACAGTACCAAAGGTTAAAAAATTGAAAACTTACTGAGTTACCTAGTCGACTAGAATAAACAGTCCAGTGTATATTTTTTCTTTTCTTTCTGCGTACGCAGGCTGATAACTCCTGCGGACACTCCCCTGTATAGCCAGGCAGTGGAGTTTTGTGTGTATGACCCTTTTTTATCCCGCCATTAAGGCAGCCATACTTCATCTTCGGGAAGGTGCATGCTATGTGTCACGTGTCATCCATCCCAACGGCCAAACTGGCCTTCTCTTCCGAAAGTTGGTGATGGGATTTTACGTGTGTGCAAGATTTTGTGCGTGCGTTCACACACGGAACCTCGGTTTATAGTCTCATTCGAAGGACTGTGTGGGAATGGAATCAGAACCAGTGTTAACTCCGAGGGAAAAATCCCCCAATACCGAAATTCGAACCCGCAACCCCAGGATCACGAGTCCGGCGCTCTACCAACTGAGCTATTCCGGCCCCCAGTGCATATTAAAATGGAAATTCAAATTAAAAATTGAAAACTTGCTGAGTTACCTACTCGACTAGAATAAACAGTCCATGCATATTAAAATGGAAATTCAAATTAAAAATTGAAAACTTACTGAGTTACCTACTCCACTAGAACAAACAGTTCAGTGCATATTAAAATGGAAATTCAAATTAAAAAATTGGAAACTTGAGTTACCTACTCCACTAGAATAAACAGCCCAGTGCATATTAAAATGGAAATTCAAATTAAAAAATTGAAAACTTGCTGAGTTACCAACTCGACTAAATAAACAGTCCAGTGCATATTAAAATCGAAATTCAAAGTATGAAATGTTCACATTGTAAAGATACTGAGCCTATACATAAGCAGAATAACAACGAATGGTTGATTGTAGGTGAAAGTTTGATGAAGTCATAGGGAAATCTGAATTAGTAAACACTAATGTACATCAACAAAAAGTAGCCTAGGTCTCTCTTAGCCTATTCAGAGTCATCAGAGTCACAATTCGGACAGATGAATTGAGCCGTCCCTTGGGTGCACTCCTCATGGGCCCAGAGAGACAAACCTGGCACTGGACCCACACATCTCGGGTCTGCTTTGTGATAAGGCTCACAACATATTAGACATGGCCATTCCTCTTCTTCCTGATCTGAATCTTTTTCAGGTTCATGACGCTTCCTCTTCTTCTTTGACTTGCCTTGGCTTGCCTTCTTTTCTTGTTTCCTCTTTTGGACAGTCTGTTTGGAGCGCTTTTCTTCCAGCCTGGCTTTAAAGGGAGAAGAAGTCAGCACTGTTGCAGATTCTGCCTTCCTTGATCTCGTCTCTTGGACTGGATCCTTGGAGTGGAGAAAATCCACGGATCATTCGAGGAAAGATGTACATGGGTGGTAAAAATACCCCTGCTGCACTGCATGCACACACAAATGTTACCAAAGACCCACGCTCAGCACTGGTCACCTTCCCAACTTGGCGAGCACCCTTTGGAGCCATGACCTTCCCAGGTTTTTGCACAGTTGTGAGACCAATTCGTCCATATTCCAGATGCGCGAGGGTGGGTAGGGATGCTTGTCCAGGAGCTCTTTGTATAGGCCAAAAAAAATCTGGACTTGCTCTTTATTGAACCCCACTGCCCGGGAAATGCTTGTTGCTTGTGCTGTCGAATGCTACGGTTATGCCGATCGAGAAAGCTGTGGACCCAGGCAGTCCCAGCCAATCTTTTTTCTTTATTGAAAGGATGCTGAAGGCCTGCCTTTTCAGCGATTTCAAAGACAAGGCGCTGTAGATCCCTCACTCTGAGCCCAGCAGACGTCTTTGCATAGTAACAATATGCTCTTTCAGCTGACACTCTATCTCGGTGGGAAGGCCTTCCTGTATCGTCCGAAATTCAACACCCCAGGTTCAAAGCACCTTTTTGTCCCTGTGACGACGAAGTGTTTCGTGCAGGCACACCATACTCTTTGCTGGCTCGGATTAAAGGAACGCCGTTGCTGACTGCCTTCAAGGCTTCGAACAAATTGCTATGTCCATATTTTCCCCTCTCCGTCTTCCTCTTGTACTTCGTCACCATATCTGAAAACAATAACATAACAGTAGGCTAATAGGTCTAAAAAAAACAGAAAGCATATTCAAACCAAGCAATTTAATAGCAATTTAGCCCTGTGCCAACCAGCAAAGAAGCTCAACCTTAAGTGAAACTAGAGTGACAACACTTCGATTGAGCACTAAAACAAAAATGAGCATTCTAGGCCTTCTAACTCAGTTGAGAGAAATTCGACTTTTCTTCAAAGACTATTTTAGACTATTGTGTTCTTTCCCTTTGTAAACGTCCTCTTACGTGTGCGCTATTTTTAGAAAAGTGTGTCAAAAATTCGATGTTTAAAATGTCAATTACAAGAAAACTAGGAGACGCAGAACAATAAAAAAAATTATGTCATTCTTCAAATGGAGTCACCCTCTTTATAGGCCTACTGATGTAAGAATCGTGTGGTTGGCCTAGTAGCTTATCTTTAAGTATGTGATCGTAAAAGAATATAGTGAAACTACCTCATATAAACAAGCGAGGCATGACGCCTAGTGTTTGAGGCAAAAAGCCCACTAGTAGGCCTTTTGCCTTGAACCTAGTATGGGCCTTTTGCCTGACTATGACTCAGTGAAGATGTTTGGTAATAGTGCGGGAACATGGCGACGCATACTGCATCAACTGCATTGACAGGTGCGCGAAAGATTCCTCTAGCATATAAATGAAGACATTTCAGACATTCATCTATTGCTTAGGTAGTGTCACAAAACATTCTTCAGACAAAAGTTATAAAAATAGGGCCTAATTTTTCAAAATTCTATAAAAAACGTACCTTTTGCGTGGAGTCTTCAAAACTTCATGCTGCAGTGTCAGCGGGCGAAGGGAAGCTATTCAAATGCCCCGAGGTGAGTATTGTCCCTTGGTATCTGAGAAGTCGGGGGTGGGCGTTTGACTTTAACTGGGCCTCTTGCCCGACCCTACCCTACTACTACTACTACTACTACTGCTGCTGCTACTACTACTGCTACTACTACAGCTACTACAACAACAACAACAACAACAACAACAACAACAACAACAACTACATACTACTACACTACTACTACTACTACTACTACTACTACTACTACTGTTATCATTACTATTATTATGAATACTTATAATTATGGCGGCATCCACGGCTAGAGACCAAAGCTCTAAGCGCTTTACAATCCACACTCGTTTACACAACGGGCTTCCTACCTGGGTAGTGCCGACTGAAGAGCTGCCATTTGGCGCTTCATTCAGCCGTTTCCTGTGTCATCCAGTCAGTATCGTTAAATATTGTTCACTCACCTTCCTTACTTTCCTTCATTCTTTCTTTCTCACGCAGGGTGCATGCTATGTGTAACGTGTCATCCATACCAACGCCAAACTGGCCTTGTCTTCCGAAAGTGGGTGATGGGATTTTACGTGTGTGCCAGTGCGTTCACACACGGAACCTCTGTTTATAGTCTCATTTGAAGGACTGTATGGGAAATGGAGTCGGAACCAATGCTAACCCCCAAGGGAAAAATCCCTCTATACTGAAACGGCCCGGCTTAGATTCAAACCCGCAACCCCAGGATCATCAAGATTACGAGTCCAGCGCTCTACCACTGAGCCATTTCCGGCCCCGATACTGGTACCACTGCTACTACTACATACTACCACTCCTGCTACTGCTGCTGCTACTACTACTACTACTGCTAACGGCCACCACCCACCACCTCTGCTACTGCTACCACCAACGCCACCACCACCACCACCACTACTTCTACTACTACTGCTACTACTGCTGCTGCTGCTGCTGCTGTTACTACTACTACTACTACTACTACTACTCGTTTTTTTTCGCGTTTGTCCTAAGCCACCATACAATAGTTTCACCTACCTCTTCCAGATATGTGCGTGCGTGCGTGCGTGCGTGCGTGCGTGTGTGTTGCCATAGTGAAAGCATGCATTACATGGACATTAACGAAACGAAAAGATTGCCTGTCAACCAGTCACTGATAGCTTCCAGATGCTATTATCCATTGCATACAATCTGATACGCAGCTCAGTCGGAGTGTAACAAACCCAGGCTTCTGACGTATTGTAAGGGACAGCAATCTAACAATTTTGAATGACATAGATAACGAATTATTTCCCTTTACAGACTTTTCCTTTTCCGGCAGGCAATCACTGAAGAGCAGTTTGCACCAGTGCGAGGCAGCCAGCCAGCCAGCCCGCCAGCCACACACACACACCACACACACACACACACACACACACACACACACATGTGCGCGCGCGCGCACGCACGCACACACTACTAGAGTCTAGAAGCAATGGCAGCTAGTCATGGTGGTGTGTGAGGTGCGCTGGTGGGGGGGGGGGGGGGGGGGGAGGAAGAGAGAGAGAGAGAGAGAGAGAGAGAGAGAGAGAGAGAGGAAGAGAGAGAGAGAGTGTGTGTGTGTGTTTTGAAGTGTGTTTCGTGTTTGTGTGTGTGCGCGCGCGTATGTGAGAGTGTGAGTGCACATGCTCGC
>CM031611.1:61985372-61987872 GCA_018398815.1 Conus ventricosus
CAGCTTGGAGTCAAATTACCACTTTCCGCGGTCATGAGGAGAAACCACCAAGTTTCGAAATATTGGTATATGACCAGGAGTTATATGTAGTGAGTTTCCCTCCCTATTGGAGGATGTCTCTCCCCCCTTTGGGGAATATAAGCTTGCTGAAGGCTCATTTTGAGAAGTATTTATTTTATTTTTTCCCCATCCACCCACTCAAGCACATACTGTCAGTTAGGCAGAATCATCTGCCACTGCAGGTATGAATGCGATCTCCCCCTATTTCTTCAATCTAAGACATAAGAGCAAGCTTTGTTTATAATTCAATATTTCTTGCAGTCATTGCAACACCAAGCTGCTCTGTAAGTTGCTGGAACGGTGCGCGGTACTTATCCTTGGAATTTATTAGTTTGTTGTATTTTTGTCCCTTGCGGATTCATTCCAAGAACTGGCCTCAGCACTTGTGTCTTAGAGGATATCTTTTTATATTTTCTACTTTTCACAAGAAAATGTAGCTTTTTTGTTCTTTCATGATTTCTTTTGCTTCTTAGATGGCACCTTTGGTTGGTTTTTTGAAACTCAACAAACATACTACGGCATTGCACACCAGCCTTTTCTAGGATTGCATTCTTCTTAAAACTGAAAAGGCAGAGGAGTCAAATTACCACTTTCCGCGGTCAACGAGAAGAAACCACCAAGTTTCGAAATTTTCGGTATATGACCAGGAGTTATATGTTAGTGAGTTTCTCTCCCTATTGGAGGATGTCTCTCCCCCTTTTGGGGAATATAAGCTTGCTGAAGGCTCATTTTGAGAAGCATTTATTTTATTTTTTCCCTATCCACCCCCTCAAGCTAGGGAGAATCACTTGCCACTGCAGGTATGAATGCGTATGTCCCCATATTTTTTTCAATCAATAAGAGTATATGTGTGTGTGTGTGTGTTTCACTTAAACATACGCGCACTAAAAATCTTAAAATTCTGTTTTTTGTGTTGACTTCCACCAGGTGGAAGGTCTAATATGGTCCTGTGAGGTCTACCGGGAAATGAAAACATAAATTAAGGTGAATTACACCCCCCCCCCACCCTGCCAACCCTCTTCTCTCCCCATCCGGCCCACTTCCTCCTTCTACAGTCACTCCACACACACACACACAAACAGAGAGACTGATTGATTTAATGGTTGATGTTTAATGCGTAAGGATGAAAACTTTAGGCCAGTTTCAGGTCTTTGTCCCTGCATACATTATTTCAATACATTAGTCATGCTGGCAATTCAACATAGCCACACTGTAATGTAGTTCTATAATGACAAGCAGACTATTCAGAGACGTAATCATGACATGGTCGCTGGTCAAACAGAAGGACCAAAAAAATAAACAGAGAGAGAGAGAGAGCGCACGAGTCTGCTTGTTTTGACGCGCTTGTGTGTCTGTCTGTGTGGTGTGTGTGTGTGTGTGTGTGTGGACAGTCAGTTGTCATCACGGCAGTCACACGTGCAGGTCGACGTGCAGGTTGTGTGCTTTACACAAGGGACCACAGCTGACAGAGCTGTCTTGCTGACAGCCTTACCACCACCAGCTCACACCATGGCTGAAAGAGACATGCCTCCGACCCAAAGTGCGCCAAGAACGCTGATCAGTTTCTCTGAGTAAGGATAATGATGGAAAATAAACCAAAAAGAGAGAAAGGGGGAAAAGCAGAGACAAACAAGAAACAATCAATTTATATACAATAGCAATATGAACACACGCACGCACGCACGCACGCACACACACACACACACACACACACAAAGTCTCCCATAAGGGAAGAGAGAGTGAAAGGAGGTGAGAGAGAGTTGGTGGTGGTGGTAGGGATAAGCCCCCTCACTCAGTGACAAAATGATTCGCGGCAGGGGAAATAACTGGAAATGCACTCGGAAGACCGCAGACCCCCCGCCACTGTCAAATTAGTCTCTCTCGCAATGTTAAAGTGAAACTGAAATTCAGGTACACCCCCTTGGATCAGATCGGCACCAAAATTTCATGGGTTCCTGCTCGTGCCCGGTACCATCTTTCCACCAAGTTTTCTGACCGTCCGTTCAGTAATGTGTACCTTATCTTGCTGACTGACCAACAAGCCAACAAGCCAGCAGACGCAGGTGGAAACATAATAATCTGCACGGCGAAGGTAATAAATCCCGAATGTCAGCCTTGCCTGGAAGGAAACAATGGCTTTCCAAAGTGAGAAATCTTTATTACGTGAGTTTTGAAAGTATCTTGTACGCTACGATTAAAAGATGTTTGTACCTGTGCCCCCCTCCTCCCCCCCCACCCCCCAATGATCCCTACTCGCCTCAACTTCATTTCAAGCCTACCCTCCACGTCATCCTGAAAAAAGGTGGGGTTGGGGATGGGGTGGGGAAGAATATGAAAGGAAATGTCATACATCGGAACAATAATGTTAGTTTCTGAATAGCCCACACTTGTCGCTGCCCAAATCTGCGGACGTGAGAACAACCTTACACATCATTTCAAT
>CM031611.1:61991943-62021943 GCA_018398815.1 Conus ventricosus
ATCCTTTAGCACACACGATACAAACAAGCTGACTCGCGCACACAGATCAGAAAAAGTCTCCGTAGGCTGCTCGGTCCGTCTGCCATCATCCTCTCATCTCGGTCATTTCGGTTGAAAGAAAAACTGACTTTGCCCTGACATGAGATTTCCAAATAAATCTGGTTGGGGATAAACTTTTTTAGATGTTGTAGAGGCCCCTTGTCACATGTTGGTAGGTTATAAACGTGTCGTCCGAGATGGTTCCCTTTCCACACGTGTCTCTGTCGCTTCTAGGGAGCTGCTACATTCACTTCTGATTGGTAGACAGTTAGCCAGGCTTGCTCCCGTCTTATCATGACCATCTCCTTCTCACACCCCCCCCCCCCCCGATTCTCTCTCTCTCTCTCTCTCTCTCTCTCTCTCTCCTCTCCTCTCTCTCTCTCTCTCTCTCTCTCTCTCTCTCCTAATCCCCACTCCCAGCGCCTCGCATGTACCAGCTGGATTCTTCTTTCTCTCTGCCGATCCTTCACACCATCTTGTCTTCGTGTCCCTGAGGTGCAGAGAAGAGTGACTGTAAAATTGTTAGCAATGGACAACAAAGAAAGAGAGCAGAAAACAAAAACAAAAGAAACAAGATGCAAAGCATAGACACGTACTCCCAGTAGTGACAGACATGGAACAATTTCCAGTTAGGGGGGAAAAAAAACTCGACAGTGCGGTGGTTATTTCCCTTATCGGACTTGATTATTTTTAATTTATCATTTACAACCGTTAGTAACGGCTATTCTGGTAAAATAAAACATCGGGCATCATCCGTGACCCATAATGAACGTACCTACAAATTTTCAGAAAGATCGGCCCAGAAGTTTTGTCTGGAGCGAGTGGAACACATTTGACCACGGACAGACACACAAGACGAGACAGACAGCATTTCTTCGTTCCCATTGTAAAGTACTCCCTGTTCTATAAGAACTGGGAGTACAAAAAAGAAAAAGAAAAAAAAGAAAGAAAGACAAAATGAAACAGAGCCCTTGTCCTTTCCGAACTCACGACTGCTCTCTGACAGGTGATGAGAGGGCCTGGAGCTATCACACCACAACAGTCCAAATGAGAGATCTGCAGCAACAACAACAAGGACAGTTTCATCGACAAGTCTAGGGAGCAGCATGATATTTTGTTGAATAAGGGGTGATAAGATTACTCTTGATGGATCGTTTGCAAGGAGCAGAGGATGGGTGGGAAGGGGTAGGAGCAATTTCATCGTATTGAGCCCTATCATTATTAGATAAATGGACATACCCAAAGAGCGAGAGGAGCTTCTTGCTGCAAGATACATTAAGTACGTCTGTCATTTTCCTCATATTGCCGGAGAGAAAACAAAACATCGAGACTATTTGTGTGCGTTTTAGTTATATTCAGGTTTAAGGTCCACAGTAATCCCAGGAAGGCCAGCTAACACTACACTGATACCACCAGAGCGACAACCAACAGAAGGGTGAGCACGTTGTACTATCACATCATGGGCAATTGTTAATGCTGAGTCCTCACACTTGCCCTCTGAATTTTCACAAAGTGTGAGATCTCAGCCAGCATAAGTAAGACACATAAATGTATCACTTTTAATGGTCTGTCTCCATTTTAGTTATTCATTAAGGTGGATATTAATGGATGGTGCCAGACAATAAGAAACTATGAATAATTGAAGGGAAATAACTCTTGCAATCAAGTCAAATTCTCGGGCGGTGTAATTACCTATTTGCTTACAATTAAGGCAAACGGAACTGCTAATTAATCGCCTATTAGAAAGCATTACAACAATCAACAGTCATAAAAATCGTCTTGACAGATTTTACCAAGTATTGGAATAAAGTTTTTACTGTTAGATAAGATATGAATGCATAGTGCATAATCCATAGTCTCAAGACTTCAAAACTAGATTCCACTTACTTTTCTTCTGGGACAGTCAGTGAGACTGGACACAGGATCTCAGAGTTGGAGAGATAAACGCTCCCCTCTCTGAAGTACACCAGTGTTGATTCTTACACACCAGAAATGATTGCTGTCACTCCTTCGACCAACGGTGGGTCTGTGAAGTGGTGAGACTCGATCTCCACTTTGAAAAAGGTTAAGCTATGACCGTTTTAGTTTCTGATGTCTGTCTGGCTGACAGTTTGTCAGAGGAACATGACAGCTAATGCAATGAATGGGGGAGCCGGGGGAGGGGGGGGGGGGGTGTAGTCATTTGAAAAGAGACAGACACTTCTCAACACGTGCAGTGTGATATAACAAAGATTATAATCTCTCAGATCTTGGCAGTTTTTGTACTCCCAGTTCTTATAGAACAGGGAGTACTTTACAATGGGAACGAAGAAATGCTGTCTGTCTGTCTGTCCGTGGTTCCACATTTGTTCCACTCGCTCCAGACTGGGCCGATCTTTCTGAGCATTTGTGCGTTATGTTCATTATGGGTCACGGATGATGCCCGATCTTTTATTTTACCAGAATAACCGTTACTAAACGGCTCTAATGGCTTTTTTTCTGGCTCAGTGACGAAATACATTATGACGCATGTTTGCTTGTGACGTTTTTCAGCCCCCCCCCCCCCCCCCCCCCCCCCCCCCCCACACACACACAACACACACTTTTTTTCTTCTATTTTTTTGGACGTATTTGACGGATTTTAAATAGCTTTAGATCCAGTAACTGAGTGGTAGATCTTGGGTATTTTCATAGTAAACATGCTCTTAACATGTACAGGCCTATTCAAGATAAACTGGGAGTACGTTTATATGCTTTGCATCTTGTTAGTCTTTAGTAAGATATGCCGTGCTATATTGTCACCACATGCATAACACGTGTGGGTTAACAAATGAGGGGGAGGGGGGGGAAGGGGGGTTCTCATCTGCCGACATCCTTTGTTGTGGCATGAATGGCAGGGAAAATACACGGGCCATCCACAAGCGTCACGCCACGATCAGATGAGGGAGTGTTGCAGCGACGTCATCTGTGATGATCAGAGCTATAGTCAGTGAACTTCATAACATTGTCGTCACAGTCGCGTCATATCATTGTGTGAGCACGCAACAAAGTCAGGCAGACAGATGTAGGGAAGGGAGTGGGAGGAGAATGGGAGTTGAGGGGGTGAAGGTTTATATCTTATTGTAAACTGATAACGCTAAGGGATATGTGTGTGTGTGTGTGAGCGCGCGCGCGCGCACGTGTGTGTGTGTGTGTGTGTGTGTGTGTGTGTGTGTGTGTGTGTGTGTGCTGCGCGCGCGCGCGGTGTGTGTGCGTGAGTGCGTGAGTGCGTGCGTGCGTGCGTGTGTGTGTGTGCGTGTGTGTGTAAGAGAGAGGGGGGGGGGGGCGGCAGAGGGACAGACAGAGAAATAGAAAGGGGGTGGATGGTGGTTGCTGTCAACATCACGTCACAGAGGACGCCACATTCTAAGCAGTCAGGGGTAATTTTTCCCAAAAATTTTCAATCGGAAGCTTGAGGGCCTGGTTGAGACAAGGCAAGGCATCAGATTCTCCTGTCAAGGTCTGGGTATGGTTCGCACTCAACACAGCGAGGTAAAAAGCGATCTTCTCTCCACAGTTTACCTCTGTACAGACCCAAATCCCATCCTGCCCCGGGGGCTCAGACTATAAACCAATGTCCCATACCGAAGCATGCATGAAAAAAAAAAAAATTGGGTATGAAAGGTTTACCCCTTTTTCATCGGTTGGAGAAGATAGCCTTGGGGCGCCACTGGGAGGGAGGGAAAAACAAGCAAAAAACTCATGCACTCTGGGGTTGTGCAAAAAATTTAAATTCCTGGAAGACGGTATAGGGCCCCTTACCTTAACTTTGGGTTAAAAAAACAGTCCTTTTGGGCCCAAAAAAATTAAATTAAAAGGTGAATTTTTTTGGGTTCTTTGCTGAAAAAAACGAAGATAAAAAAAAAGAATCACCCACACGGGAGTTTTGCCGGGAAAAAAAGGAGGTTGGGGACGAGGGGTTCTCTTGTTGCCAGCCCCTGTTTGCCACGTTTTGGGTCAGGTGGTGGCCCTTTTTATTTCCCGGGGCCCGCGTGATTTAATTTGAAACAAAAAACCCCTGAAAAAAATGCAACGAAGAAAGGCAGAGTTTGGGGAATGAGACCCCAACACCCTTGCAGCACTGCCTGCTTTCCCCCCGCAAAAGCATGCATCTCATCCTCACCCTTCCTTTTGGTAAAGCAGGGGGTTTTAAAAATTTGGGATGATGCAGCGGGAAAAACTGAAAAAAGGGAAAAAAACAGAACGACAAAAACAAACCGCCCAACATCTCGTTTCCCAACGTGGGAAAAAGGGTTTTCCCAAAAACCAAAGTTACAGCCCGATGTCCTTTTTTTTGGGAAAAAGGGAGCGAAAAAATTTGCTTTGGAAATTTAGGGAGCTGAAGGGCCCTTTAAAAAAGAAAGTGTTTGCAAACGCTGGCTGGGGGAAAATTTTTGAGGCACTGTGCATCTAGCGGGAAAGGTTTAGAGACAAGCTTTTCCTATCTCTCCCCTTTCTCTCTCCCCTTCTCCTCTCTCTCTCTCTCTTAAAATTTTTACTTTCCCAATAATGAATAGATGGGGGCCTGAACGATTCGCCAATTTCCCGAAAACCCGGGCTTGAAATTTAAAAAACTACATTTCAGGGACTTTCCCCTTTTTCCCTTCCGGGACAGTGATTTTGGTAGTCGCACACCACTAAAAAAGCTCACGACGCCATTTTGGTTTACGAAAAAATTTCCCGAGTTTCCCGAATACCCATGCCCTAAACTCCCATGGGGCCGGGCCCGATGACAAGAGGGATCTACTGATAAAGTCACGGGGCATACCCATCCCCCCTCTCAGCCCCCCCCCCTCCCGCCCCCGGCCCGTTTTCCCTCCTTCCCCCAAATTTTTCATTTGAAATCGTGCGGGGAAACTAGTGTTTTTCCTGTTTTTAGGGATGAAATTCCCGGAAAAAAAGCTACATCAACAAAAAATAGTAAGACGTGATTACAGGATTTACTTTTCCCAGACAAGATGAAGGCCCCAAAGTTTTCTCGGGTTAACCTCTTTCAAGTTTGTAAAATTTAAAAGGGACGCACCCCCATTTCTTAAAAACCAAAAGGAAAACCAAAAACCCTTTTTTTTTTTTTTTAACCCTATTTGTTTTTTGGTTTTTAAAAAATTCTTTTTTGAAAACAAATTTTTGGAGGGGCCAATGAAAAAAAATGAAAAAACCCCTGGGGCCCAAACAGTTTCTAAGTGTGCTGCAAAGGGAAAATTGAAAACTGATTTTATCCTTTCTTTTTTCTCCCATTTTTAAAACGAGAAAATTTAAAGGGGAAAGGGGGGAACGCTTGTGGGGTGGCTCATGTCTTTCCTTTTTTCCTGGATATGGGGGTTTTTTTGTTTTTCCCATAACCCGCACACACACCCCCCCCCCCAACCCCCCCCCCCCCCCCCCCACCTCCCCCCCAAAAAAAGTTGACATGAGTTACAGGACCCTTTTTCGACATATCCACTTACCACGCAAGGAAAGTGGAAAAGGAGATTTGGGGGAGTAGGAAAAGGGGGGGGGGGGGATTTAAGGGTTGGGGGAAAAATTTTTATATTATATATATATAAAATATATTTTTTAGATTTTAAAGATAATATATTAAAAAAGGTTTTATAGAAAATATATATTAAATTTTGAATTTTAAACAAAACTTGCTCTTATGTCTTTTGAAATTTAAAAAAATAGGGGGGGATACGCATTTATAACTGCGTGGAGATGATTCTGCCTTACTAACAGTATGTGCGTTGAGTGGGGTGAGTGGGGAAAAATAAAATAAATGCTTTTCAACTGCAGAATGAATGCTTCTCCCCCTAAATTTTCAAAAACTAAGACATAAGACAAGTTTGTTTTTTAAAATTTAATATTTTTTGCAGTCATTGCAAAACCCAAACTGCTGTGTAATTGGGAACGGGGCGGTTTCTTAACCTTGGAATTTAGAGTTTGTTGGGTGTATATATATAATAAATTAAAAATTATATATATATATATATATATATATATTATAATTTTATTTTATAGATATAAAATTTTCTGACCGGGGAAATCAAGAATTTGGTCCACGTAACAAATGAGAAAAAAAAAAAAAAAAAATAATTTTTTTTTAAAAAGCAAAAAAACAAATTTGAAAAAAAGTTTTAAAACGCTTCGGGGATTTATTCTTTGGCTCCTTTTCTAAAATGTCAGCTAAAGTTTTAAATTTTGGTTTTTTTTTTGGGCCCCCCCAACTATCTTCCAGCGTTTTGTTTTGTTCTTTTGTTTTTAGTGTGTGTGTGTGTGTGTGTGTGTGTGTGTGTGGTTGTTGTGTGTGTGGGGTGTGGTGTTGTGTGTTTTTTACATCCTATACCCTGCCCCTCCCGTAAGGTTTGGTGTGGTTTTTAGCAGTTAAACGTGGGGAAATAGCGTGGGAATAGCAGTGGAAGTAGCCTGGAAAGTAGAAAAATACCCCCAAACAAACACCCAAAACCAAACCCAAAAACCAGTAGTAATAACAGCAGACTACAATGGGAGAAGTACACAACGTAGTAACAAAACATAGTAAAAACTATAATAGTATTAAAATGATTTTAACTGAAGGTTGGCACCTATTTTATTTGGTGGGAGGATATGAAGAGAGAGGGGGGGGGTGGGGTGGGGCCCCCGGGGCGAAAAGGGGGGTGGATGGAGAGAGGGAGGGGGGGGGGGGGGTTACGTGCAGGACAGGACGTTTCGCCATTTAACTAATTGTACCCCTGAAACAACAATCAGTCAACCCTTACACATCTGCCAGGTTAAATTCCCGGCCCAATGTTCAAAGTGGTTTTTTGGGCCCCTGAAAAATCTTAAGTCGTGATATAGGCAAAGGGGGGTGATATGAAGGGGTCAAACTTGACCGTGAACGGGCCCGGGGCCCCCTTTTCGATGTGGTGTGTGTGGGGTGTGTGTGTTGTGGGTTGTGTTGTGTGTTTTGGTGTGTTTTGTGAGTGTGTGTGTGTTTGTTGTTCGTGCGTATGGTAGGTGTTTGGTGTCCATGGGGCGTGTATGTGTGCATTTCACTTTTGTGTGTGTGGTGTGTTTGTGTTTGTGTGTGGTGTGGGGTTTTGTGTTGTGTGTGTGTGTGTGTGCACGTGCGCACGCGCCCGTGCGCCCTAAAGGATTATCACAGCAAAAAGAAAGAAAAAGAGAAAGTACCCAATAGAGACAGAGGCAAAGCGAAAATGCTTGAGTGTGCATGTATGAAAAGAGACACTGACAGAGAGACAGGTAGACAGACAGACAGACAGACAGACAGACGAGTAGAGAGACAGAGACAAGCAGGCAGAGACAGAAAAAGAAAAATATATGCTGACGTGTTATGGGAGTGGGACGTAACATAGAGAGGAAGGTGGGAGGGAACAAGTTGTGGGAGGAACGAGCATGAAATTAACGATTGCGAGGAACAGAACTTTATACCTAAGCAGGCGCCATCTTTGGCCCCGCTCGTGCTAATGAATAAATAATTTACGGTACGCGCTCTCTTATCAGATAGCAACAGATGTAGGCGTATGGACGCTGATCGAGATTTTAAAAACCTGGGGTGTTGAAGCTTCTTCTTGTTCATTTAGTTCGTGTTCGTAGTCTTCTTCTTGACGACCTTTCTTTCTTCTTTTTTTTCTTCTTCTTCTTCTTCTTCTTCTTCCTCGTCTTCTTCTTCTTCCTCGTCTTCTCTTCTTCTCCTCCTCCTTCTTCTCTCCTCCTTCTTCTTCTTCTCCTCTTCTTCTTCTTCTTCTTTGTCTTTCTATCTCTTCTCCTTTCTCCTCTTCCTCTCCCTCTCCTCTTCTTCTTTCTTCTTCTTTTCTTTGTTCCATTCTTCCTTCGTCTTTCCTCCTCTTCGCCTTACTCCTCTGCCTTTCCTCTTTCTTCTTCTTCTTCTTCTTCTTCATCAGTTATGTTCTTATTCTTGTTCTTGTTCTTCTCGTTCTTCTTGTTCTTGTTGTTCTTCTTGTTCTTGTTCTCCTTGTTGTTTGTTCTCGTTGTTGTTGTTCTTCTTCTTCAGAGATTACACAGAAATCAAGGATTTGTTCCGCATCCGTTGAATGGAATCCTTCTTTTCCTTCTCCTTCTCCTTTTGCATCCTCCAACACCCTATTCTTCTTCTTCTTCCTCTTCTTCTTCTTCTTCTTCTTCTCTTCTCCTCCTCCTTCTTCTTCTTCTTCTCTTCCTCTTCTTTCTTCTTTCTCTTCTTCTTCTTCTTCTACTACTACTACTACTACTACTACTACTTACTACTACTACTACTACTACTACTACTACTACTACTACCGCCACCACTTCTGTGCTGCTGCTGCTACTCACATCTTCTTTTCTTCTTCTTCTTTGTTTCTGTGAAAGAATACAAAACAACTGTAACAGTGACTGCTGAGTTGTACGTGACTACGTGACCTGAATATTCCCAAGATCGATGGCGACGATGAAGATCGATGTGGGTAGGCGGGTGGTGGGTGGTGGGAGAGATGGCTGAGTGGCAGGGACAGGGGAGAGAAGGGGGGAGGGGGAGGGTGAGAGGGGACGCTTATTAACAGTCCTAGGCTATATCTTACAAGAACGATGCTCCCCTTCCGTATCCAATGATACCCCCAACACCCAACCTCTGTGCCTCCACCCTTCCCTCCTTCCCTCCAGTGTCTGACTCTGTCCATCACCATCACATCAGCCCACTTAGTATTGACGTTTCATAATCTGTTGTTGTTGTTGTTGTTTTTGTTGTTGTTGTGTTGTTGTGTGTTTGTTCTTGTCTTGTTGTTTTGTTGTTTTCTCGACAATTGTAGCATATTGCCAAGGAAGCTGTGTATTAACCCTGCTGTCTGTCTGTCAGTCTGTCTGCCCAGTCTCTTCTGTTTGTCTGTCCGTCTGTCCCCTGACCTTACGCCAAAATCTACTGAACCGATTGAAACGAAACTTTGTAGAAAGATGAATGTGAACAAAGAACCAACTTATTCCATTCTGGTTCGGATTCAGATGAGATGGGGCATCCAGACATTTTCTTTTCACTTATTTCAGGCGGCAAGATAGGACTTTTATATGTTTTTACTTATTCGTAAATTCTGCAGAAATAATTCGAAGCTCTCAATTGAAGAAGAAAAAAAAAAGAAAGAAAGAACATGTTTACTGAAGGTATTGATATCCTTAAAGATTTGATGCAGATTCGAATAACAAGCCGGATCAAGTAAATAAACAATCATAAAGGCAAAGAGGAGTACTTATTCTATCACTGCACAGCAACAAATTTCCTCACATACCTGCAACAACTACCACCAAAATAGAGGTAAGGATCGAACACAACAGGCGATGCTGACGTGTTATAGATACACAAGAATGCATGGTGGATTCGCAGAGCTGATGAATAAACGACTGTTTGACATTGTGAGTCGCTTCCTAAATCCTCGACGTTGTTTTGTCTTACGCGCGCGGTTGATGTGGTATGTGTAGGGTTGTGTTTGAGTGTGTGTGTGTTGTACGTGATGGTGCGTGCGTGATGCGTGCGTCTGCTGCGTGTCTCCGTCGCTTTGCGTTTTGTGTGTGCTTTCCCTCATTTTTGTGTTGTTTCTGTTTGTTGTTGTGTTTGTGTTTGTTGTTTGTGTGGTGTGTGTTGTGTGTGTGTGTGCGTGCGTGCGTGCGATGCGTGCGTGCGTGCGTGCGTGCGTCGTCGTGTGTGCTGTGTGTGTCTGTGCTGTGTCTGTGTCGTGTGTGTGTGTCTGTGTCGTTGTGTCGGTGTTTATGTGTATGTGTGCGGGCACGCGCGCAGATGTTTCCAAATAGGATTACAATTTATGTATGTACAGCGTTCGTCACTGCACTGCGTCCGCCTCCCTCCCTCATCACCCCCCCCCTCCCCCCCTCCCCCCACCTCCTCTCCCCAGGCTTTGTCAACTCCCACACCAGTGAAAGGGGCTGTGACAAAAATGCGTGCAATGGGGGAGCTGATAACGTACCAGTACGTAGTGTTTTCAACAATCTTTGGTGTAAAACTGACTAAAGGAAGGTCCGTCTTTCTTTGGGCAGGGAATGCATCAGCGTGCAGTGTCTGCGTCCCCCAGGTGTACTTTTTTTTTTGGGGGGGGGGGGGGGGATGGAGGACGAGTTGATTTTCTTTTTTATTTTACTTGTCTGTTTAATTTTATCCTGCTCATGCACTGGGAAAATATTAAGGTCGCTATCGCGCATTTTCTCTGTCGCTTATTTATCTTCCCATTTCAAATCATGCCTGACAAGACAAAAGACGTTGTGTCGTTTATAGTCTTTCACGTTTCAATCTATCAAGAAATCTAAAACTGTGTATCACACTAGAATATTCAGTAGGTAAAATCATCAAACCTGAAGAAAAAAAAAGGTGGACATAATAAAAGAATTAATCAAATATTTAAAGAAAAGAAGAAAACATCAACGGGGGCGGGAGGTCACGCCGTTAGTTGAAAAATAAAAGAAGGAAAGACAGAATAGCGCAAAAAAAAAAAAAAAAAAGAATGTTGAGCAGTTTCACGCGCAAAGCACCGCAAAAAAAAAAAAATATGCACTTGAATAGAAAGAGAGACTGAAAGGAGAATAAAAACAAGCTTCGTTTGGCGAAAGAAATATAGTGTAAAAAAAAACCGGGTAGGAAATCGTTTGATTCGGTAAGACAAAGAAAAAAGAAAGAAAGAAAGGGAAAGTCGCAGCTGTTTCAGGCAAAAGGGAGGAAAACAAACAAACATGAAAGAAAAAGAAAAAAAGAAAAGAAAAAAAAACCAAGACAGAAAGAAACGAGAGTCGACATTGTTTGCCCGCCAGGAAAAGGTTTCGCGAGTAAGTGGGCAGGGGGTAGAAGAAGGAAGGGGGGGGGGGGGGGAATTCGCGTGTCACCTGATCAAATTAAGGCTAGGCATCATTTCAGAGGTCTTTCCCACATGTCTGCTTCCGTTGCAATGGCCAAACAAAATGGCGACAGCGGGCGGGGTAAATACGAAACTGACACAGAGCAAACGGCGCCAGTTTTCCTCGGATTTCAAGTTGATTCTATCGTGGTCGCAATCACTGACATCGACGTCTTACAACATCGTGCGCGCGCGCGCGCGCACGCAAGCACTTACAGCACACACACACACACACACACACACACACACACACACACACACACACACACACACACACACACACGCAAGTGCGAGCACACTGACCCGGAGAGAGACATGGACAGACAGACAGATACAGACGGAGTCAAAAACAGAGAGACAAAAACGAAGACGGCAGAGACCCAAACTAATATAAAAACAGTGTTCTTTATTAAACCCCTTAAAGGCGTTTTTTTCCCACTTCACAAAAGCTCACAATCTGATTTCTGACTGAGGACTAAAAGACAACAACACCACCAATATCAAAACAACCAAACTACAATACCAATAAGTATGTGATTATAAACCTGCACAACAAATAATTCGTTCACGACCACGTTTTTAACTACATAAGATGTATTGAAGTCCAAAATCGCATTTATACGATGAAAGTTAAAAAAAAACTTATCACCAGTGCATCATGAGTAGAAAAAAGCCCTATCAACTGTTTTGAGGGGGGAGGAAAAGTATCTTCGCCTTCGCTTAGAATTCCAGTGTGGATATTGAAGGCACATACCACTTCCTGCTAAATCTGTCCGGTCCTCTGCCTACCCCTTGCTCTCTTTGCCACGCCTCGTCTTTAACAGTGTCATACTGTCAGGTTTGAAGCACAAATACAACGGTTTTCGCGCGGGGAAAATTACACTTGTCGTGGGCTGATTTCGTGGAACATCGGATAAGAAAGGCTGCACACCAGATAATAATGCTCCAAAAGCCTTGCTTAAGAATCAAGTATTCAGTTTTGAGAATCTTAATACTGAATCTGAAAAAAAATAGGCACAATTATATAGTTTTGAGAATCTTTATTGTGTCTGAAAGTTGATTGACCTTTTCTTTCTGTGCCCATCCCAATACATGCCAGTGGTTCCGAGCTGACAGATTAAAATGAAAAGAAGGGGACAACTTTCGGGAAGACAACCTGGCGCAAAGATAGGGTCACTGGTGAGTGCGAAGGCCTGAAATGTGACGTCAGGTGACTCTCATGTATTTTTTAGAGTTGAACTATTTCATCGGCAGAAATCCCTTAAAAACAGTGAGATGATTGAAACCATGCACGCACGCACGGCGCGCACAACACACACACACCCCACACACACACACACCACACACACACCCACACACACACACACACCATTAAAGTATGCGTGCATCTATACATCCACATTGTTCAGGACTCGTAAATGTGTGCACAAGGACATCCCACACACACACACACACACACCACCCACACACACACACACACACACACACACACACACACACACACATTGACAGACAGACACACAGACAGAGACAGAGAGACAGAGACAGACAGAGAGAGAGAGAGAAAGAGAGGATGACAGGGCGGTTTAATAGTAAGAAACTGATCGTATTTGACACGCACTTTGCAACAAGTACCAAATTTTGGCATTTGTGAGATTAAGACAAGTGCTCTTGCCTTGCCTGTCAGTATAAAGATTTGCCTGCTACACCTGCCTTTCTCCGTCTTCTTTTTCTTCTTCTCTTTCTTCTTTTTTCTTCTTCTCCATCTTCTTCTTCTTTTCTCCTCCCTCCTCCTCCTCTCCCCTTTTCTTCATCTTCTTTTTCATCATCTTCTTCTTCTTCTTCCTCCTTTTCTTCATCTTCTTTTCATCATCATCTTCTTCTCTTCTTCTTCTTCTTCTTCTTCTTCTTCTTCTTCTTCCGCCTCCTCCTCCTCCTGCTCTCCACCTCATGCTCCTTCATTTTCTCTTTCTCATCTTCTTCTCTATTTTTTTTTCGTTTTTGTAAACAGACAATGCAAACAAATAAACGCAGCTCATTTAGTATTAAATTTCGTGGTTTTATTTCAGATCCATTAGCCTAACCTTGCATTTTGGCAAAACAAAACAGATTCGTTTGAGTACCCTTCAATAATGCGAACTCAAAAATTTGATGAGAAGAAGAAGAAGAAGAAGAAGAAGAAGAAGAAGAAGAAGAAGAAGAAGAAGAACAACAACAACAACAACAACAACAAGAGGAACAAGAAGAACAAGAACAAGAAAAACAAGAACAAGAACAAGAAGAACCGGAACAAGAAATGAACAAGAAGAATAGGAACAAGAAGGGAAGAAAGAAGAAGAAGAAGAAGAAAAGAAGAAGAAGAAGAAGAAGAAGAAGAAGAAGAAGACCAACAACAACAACAACAACAACAACAACAACAACAACAACAACAACAACAAGAAGAACAACAACAACAACAACAACAACAACAATAATGAAAAAAAAATTAACGGAAAGGATTTTCTTACAACTTCTGATGGTGCTAAAATCATGTCAGCGGGCAAACACACGCGAAGGTAAAGTCCATGAACAACAATGTATAGACATCTACCTTAACACAATGACGAGTGGTAACAGTGAACACGCCTGTGTACTGGTAACACCAACAGCAACACATCCTCACATCACGCACAGTGACACATTTTTCGTAAGGATAACAGTAACACATATCTTCATCTTGATAAAAGCAATACATCTTTTGGTTGACAGTAATAACAAATTTCCATATAAATCTGAGTGTTTGTCAATGCACGTACAAACGTCAAGCAGTTTGAACAGATGTGAACCGGGAGAGAAAAAAATCATATCGATCAATTTACATTTATTTCCAGAATTATCTTCATCAACACAGATAACATTTTCATCACTGTGGTGTTGTTTTTTTAAAAGGAGGGTGGGGGAGGACATATTTGTCTTTAGGAGAGGAGGAAGGGTATATCAGTGTGTGTATCCAAGTGCAAACATATACATAAACCTTTCTTGGAGGACGCCTTATTTCAAGATTCTGGTTGGGGTTCGGCTTATCATCTTTACTGTAAGAGAAATGCGAGTACTATAAACGTTGGTAGATGTCTACATGTGATGTTTGTAGTATAAAAGTTACCGAGTTGCAAAGTGTGTGTATTGTTAATGTTTGGATAAAGCACACTTTAACCGGTGTCTGTTATTAGTCTAATGATCGCTACTGTGTTGATTTGTGGAGACGCGGAATACTTCTCATTTGGCCTCTTTGTTCGTGTTATTGAATACATTGTCTCACATATCTCCCTTTTGCAATGTATACAATGTAAACAGTTGTGAACCGTGTTTTACAGAAACAAAGAAAAGAACCTGTGCATTGAAAAAAAACAACCTTAATCCTGAAATTGTTCTTCTTTATTTGTAGTCTACTAAGCACCCTCTTCCCTCCTCCCTCTCCCCTTTTCCCACCCCCCTCCATCCACATTCCGTTCCCCTTTTCCCCCGTCCCCCTTCTCCTCCTGTTCCCCTGTCCCCCGTCCTCTCCCAATGTCCCTTCCTCCCCGCCCCTTCTCGTGTCCCCCTCTCCTTCCTCTTCCGTTCCCCCTCCACATTCACCTCCGTCCCCCCTCCTCCTTCTCTCTCCTTTACGGCCTCCTAACCCCTCTCCCCCATCTGTTCTCGCCCTTGTTGCTTAAGACCCCCACCGCATCCCTAGAAGAAAAACGAAATAGGAATAAAACAGTGTCGGATTTGAACCGGATATCATTCGATCTCTAATCTAACGCTCTTCTAACGAAGCTATTCCAACTGACAGTAACCACGGTACATTTATCTGCACGAACGCCAACAGTAGTCTTCTTTGACCCGCTTCAAATCCCACCTTCGCTTTGCTTCGCTGTTCGCATTAAAAATGTGACTAACACAATTGTCGAGTACGAAAGTAGTCACTCTTGATCTGCTCAATATCCTAAGGAGTCCCCATACCTACTTTGGAGGAGATCAGAAGAAAACTGTGGGTTTATGTCAGGAGTACACACACACACACACACACACACACACACACACACACACACACACACACACACACACACACACACACACACACACACACGCTGGGGAGGGGGTAGTCTACATTTTAATTATGAGTATTCAGGTTCATGTCTTTTTCTGTAAATGCCCAAATGTTTCAGTTGATTGAAAGTACCAAAGTACACAGGTAACAACATCACATCCATGATATTATTCTGAAACTGTTGTTATCGTCGTTGTTATTGATGATGATTATGTAAAAGTTGTTACGCATCGTGAGTTAGTTTTAATGTTTTATCCGGGTACAAGACAATCCACACACAAATACATATGGGTTTACTCTTCAGCACACCGATCAATAACATTTCAAAAGTGCAGAGAGAGAAAAAAAAAAGCAACTCAGCAATAATTTGACAAGTCAGGCCATGAGAGGTTTCATAATAGGCCTGCATCATTTGTACAGGACAACGCTACCCTGTCGAAAGATCTTTCTCATACATTTTCCTTCATGAAAAGAATAATTCCCACATATTCACAGAAACATGGCTCCGTAAAGATGATTACGAGTCAAGCCAATTGTTACGATTCATGCGCATGTGTAAGGAGCGCGTGGCATGGGGGAAAATGAATTTGACCACCGGACGAATTTCAGCTTCAAACCAACCACACAGGCCATTTCAGGCCGTTTGGAAGAAAAAACAATCGCCACGTTTATTTTTGTATGAAAGCCAACCTGGAGGCAATGCGATCATATTTATTGCTTTTTTTGTTTTGTTTTTTTTTTCTTCTTCTTTTTTTTTTCTTTTTTTTTCTTTCTTTTTCATTTTTCTTTCTTTTCTTTTCTTTTTTTTTTTTGTTGCTATACGATCCAACGAATGGTGACAAACATAGCCGAAATGATAAGTCTGAGGTCAAAATGTTCAGCATGCCGTCAAGCTAATCATTCACATCAAACGGAAACCATTTTTGACGTTTACAGTTAACTTGTTTCGGTGATGAAAATTACTCTTTTCATGGAGCAGATTATACATATCAACGCCCGACCTTTTCGACACTGGCGCACAGTCCTATACACGTGGTGTCCCCTGCCATCTCAATCAATTTCCGTTCAGCTGGGGCACAGACAAGGTGAAGGTCGGATCCAGCTCCAGCATATAGTTCTTCTTCTTCTTGACCTCGGGCAAGGTAGTGGTCTCCCTCTTCTCGCTCCAGTGGTGCACAATCTCCTGATCGGAAGGGCAGGTCTTCCGGAAGGTGTCGTTGCTGTAGGCCGTTGCCAGGTAACGCCAGAGCGAGGTCAGCTGCTGGGGGATGTGGAAGTCCTTGAAAGCGGCGGCAGCGACCGGATGTGCTGCAGCTTGGGCAGCGTGAGGCAGTCCAGGTGGGTGATAGAGTTCCCGCACAGGTAGCGAGTACCTGCACACCACAGACAGTGAGTACCCGCACACCACAGACAGTGAGTACCGCACACCACAGACAGTGAGTACCTGCACATCACAGACAGTGAGTACCTGCACACCACAGACAGTGGGTACCTGCACACCACAGACAGTGGGTACCTGCACACCACAGACAGTGAGTACCTGCACACCACAGACAGCTGTACCCGCACACCACAGACAGTGAGTACCCGCACACCACAGACAGTGAGTACCTGCACACCACAGACAGTGAGTACCTGCACACCACAGACAGTGAGTACCTGCACACCACAGACAGTGAGTACCTGCACACCACAGACAGTAAGTACCTGCACACCACAGACAGTGAGTACCTGCATACCACAGACAGTGAGTACCTGCACACCACAGACAGTGAGTACCTGCACACCACAGACAGTGAGTACCTGCACACCACAGACAGCTGTACCTGCACACCACAGACAAAGAGTACCTGCAACCACAGACAGTGAGTACCTGCACACCACAGACAGTGAGTACCTGCACACCACAGACAGTGAGTACCTGCACACCACAGACAGTGAGTATCTGCACACCACAGACAGTGAGTACCTGCCCCCATAACAGTGAGTACCTGCATACGACAGACAGTGTACATGCATACGACAGACAGTGAGTACCTGCACACCACAGACAGTGAGTACCTGCACCACAGACAGTGAGTACCTGCATACCACAGACATGGGGTAAGCTGCATACCACAGACAGTGAGTACCTGCACACCACAGACAGTGAGTACCCGCACACCACAGACAGTGAGTACCTGCACACCACAGACAGTGAGTACCTGCACACCACAGACAGTGAGTACCTGCATACCACAGACAATGATGTACCTGCACAACCACAGACAGTAAGTACTTGCACACCACAGACAGTGAGTACCAGCGCACCACAGACAGTGATACCTCATACCACAGACAGTGAGTACCTGCATACCTCAGACAGTGAGTACCTGCACACCACAGACAGTGAGTATCCGCACACCACAGACGTGAGTACCTGCACACCACAGACAGGGTACCTGCACACCACAGCAGTGATACCTGCATACCACAGACATGAGTACCTGCACACCACAGACAGTAAGTACTTGCACCACAACAGTGAGTACCAGCACACCACAGCAGTGAGTACCTGCAACCACAGACAGTGAGTACCTGCACACCACAGCAGTGAGTGCCTGCACACAAGACAGTGAATACCTGCACACCACAGACAGTGAGTACCTGCAACCACAGACAGTGAGTACCTGCACACCACAGACAGTGAATACCTGCACACCACGACAGTAAGTACCTGCACACCACAGACAGTGAGTACCTGCATCCCACAGTGTTCACACACATGTTGATGTAGACAACATAGGACCTAACAATACAGTGTTCACGCACATGTTGATGTAGACAACAATAGGACGTAACATATAAGTGTCACAAACAAGTTGATGTAGACAACAGTAGGACATAACATTACAGTGTTCAAGCATATGTGAGTAGACAACAATAGGACGTAACATATATAGCGTTCACAAACAATTGATGTAGACAACAGTAGACATAACATATATAGCGTTCACACAATGTTGATGTAGACAATAGTAGGACATAACTATATCAGCTGTTCACGCACATGTTGATGTAGACAATAAGGACATAACATATATACGTTCACAAAAGATTGGACGATAAGACCTAACTATACAGTGTTCACACACAAGTATGTCAACAACATGGGTTAACTTACGTGTTCATGCACATGTTGTGTAGCAACAGTAGGGTCTAACACCGATAGTGAGTCCCTGCATACTACAGTGTTCACACACTGTTGATGTAGACAACGGAAGGGTCTAACACAGATAGTGAGTCCCTGCATACTACAGTGTTCACACACATGTTGATGTGGACAACGGAAGGGTCTAACACAGATAGCGAGTCCCTGCATACTACAGTGTTCACACACATGTTGATGTAGACAACGGAAGTTCTGATCCAACATACGCAGGATAACACCTACTAAGCCCAGGTCCTACAGACGTTGATATATCCAACAATATGGTCTAGAGTGTTAATACAGATGGTAATGCAACTGAAGAGAAGCCAAAATACACACAAGCACACACAAACAAACAACGAGCAAAGTAACGCTTACATGAAGACACACTAGGAAACAGACATGTTCGACAGAGATGTCTGCTTCAGAAATAACGGACAACAGACATCAGAAAGCAGAAAACCAAACTCCCCAGACTACAGTCAGTATGAAAATGACGGTGTGTGTGTGTGTGTGTGTGTGTGGTGTGTGTGGTGTGTGTGTGTGTGTGTGTGTGTGTGTGCGCGCGCGCGCGCGCCAGCGCGTGCGTTTGTTTTCAGTCACGCAACTGTTTCGAAAAATCACCACAGCAGCAGTTTCAAACGAGTAGCGAGGGCCTGTACAAACTAATGTCTGATCACAATGGATGCAACAGATAGTGTCCAGCAAAGAAACTTGAGTACCTGCGCACCAAAGAGACCAAGTCCATACCCATCCCTTTACCCGCACCTCCGTCCCCTTACTGCTTCAACGCTCTGGGTTGTGAATCGGTCCCCTACCGCCTACTGGAGGAAGTGACCATGCCGTGCATCTGCAGCAGGCTGTGTGAGACCCCTGAGGACGGCTGGGCGGACTGGACCTCACACATCTTGATGACTGTGGTGGGGTGGGATGGACTGCAGACGACACTGAGGTTCCGCGAGGCCAATCGTTGATGTATTATATTAATATATTACCTCCCGTGAGGAAGTCTGGGGCGTGATCTCTCTCTCTCTCTCTCTCTCTCCTCTCCTCTCTTCTCTCTCTCTCTCTCTCTCCTCTCCTCTCTTCACACTCTCTCCTCTCACTCTCTCCATCTCTCTCTCCTCTGTCTTTTTCTCCCTCTCCCTCTCTTCCTGTCTCTCTCTCTCTCTCTCTCCTTTCTCTCTCTCTCTCTCTCTCTTCTCTCTCTCTCTCTGTCTCTCTCTGTCTCTCACTCTCACTCACTCTGTCTCTCATTCTCTCACTCTCACGCTCTCTGTCTCTTACTCTCACCCACTCTGCCTCTCATTCTCTCTCTCTCTCTCTCTCTCTCTCTCTCTCTCTCCTCTCTCTCTCTCTCTCTCTCTCTCTCCCTCACTCTCTCTCTCTCTCACTCTGTCTCTCATTTCTCTTGTCTCTCACTCTCTCTCTATCTCTCACTCTCTCACACTCCTCTCTCACTGTCTCTGTCTCTCACTCTCTCTCTCTCTCTCATTCTCTTGTCTCCTCTCTCCTCATCTCACTCTCTCACACATCTCTCTCTCTCTCTCATTGTCTCTCGACTCTCTTCACTCTCTCTTTCTCTTCCTCCTCTCTCTCTCTCTCTCTGTCACTCATTCTCCCTGTCCTTCTCTCTCCCTCTCACTTCTCCCTCTCACGCTCTCCCTCTGCTTCTCCTTCCTCTCTCTCCTCTTCTGTCTCTTATTCCCTCTCCCTCTCACTTTCTCTGTCTCTCACTCTCACTCTCCGTCTCATCTCTCTCACACTCACTCTCTCTCTCCCCTCTCTCTCCTCTCTCTCTCTCTCTCTCTCTCTCTCTCTCTCTCTCTCTCTCTCTCTCTCTCACGCTCTGTCCCTCTCTCACTCAGTCTCTTTCACTCACCTCTGTTTCTCTGTCTCTCTCTCTTTCCTTTTTCTTTCTTTTTCTTTCTTTCTTTCTGCCCTCTCTCAATCTCTCTCTTTCCTCTCTCTCTCTGTCTCCAATCTCTCTCCTCTCATCTCTCTCTCTCTCTCTCTCTCTCTCTCCTCTCTCTCTCTCTCTCTCTCACCTCACTTTCTGTCAGTCTCTCCCTCCCCATCCCTCTATACCCCCCTTCTCTCTCTCTCTCTTCTCTCTCTCTCTCTCTCTCATTCTCTTCCTCTCTCTCTCTCTCTCTTTCTCTCTTCCCTCCCCTCTATGTCTTCCTCTCTCTCTCTCTCTCTCTCTCTCTCTCTCTCTCTCTCTCTCTCTCTCTCTCCCTCTCTCTTCTCTCTTCTCTCTCTTCTCTTCCTCTCTCCTCTCTCTCTCCCTCTCTCTCTCTCCCTCTCTCTTTCTCTGTGTGAATAACATCTCCGCCTTCACGCATTCTGTGCTGGTAAATTCCTCTTCTCTAGATCTTCCTAACCTGCTTCTTTAAGTAAATTCCTCTTCTCTATGATTCTTCCTAACTCTGCTTCTTTAAGTAAATTCTCTTCTCTATGATTCTCCTAACTCCTGCTTCTTTAAGTAAATTCCTCTTCTCTATGATTCTTCCTAACTCCTGCTTCTTTAATAAATTCCTCTCTCTATGATTCTTCCTAACTCCTGTTCTTAAGTAAATTCTCTTCTCTATGATTCTTCCTAACTCCTGCTTCTTAAGTAAATTCCTTCTCTATGATTCTCCTAACTCCTGCTTCTTTAAGTAAATTCCTCTTCTCTATGATTCTTCTAACTCCTCTTCTTTAAGTAAATTCCTCTTCTATATGATTCTTCCTAACTCCTGCTTCTTTAAGTAAATTCCTCTTCTCTATGATTCTCTTCCTAACTCCTGCTTCTTTAAGCAAATTCCTCTTCTCTATGATTCTTCCTAACTCCTGCTTCTTTAAGTAAATTCCTCTTCTCTAGATTCTTCCTAACTCCTGCTTCTTAGTAAATTCCTCTTCTCTATGATTCTTCCTAACTCCTGTTTCTTTAAGTTTTTTTTTTCCTGTACTGTCTTCTGTTGTCTCTATTTTTTTCTACTGTTGTAGCCCATTAATTAACCTGTCCGTATAGTAGGCTTGTTCACTGCACAAAATTGGTTGTTGACTTAAGTCATGATGCAAAGGTCCCCTTTGGCATAGAAGCTCCTCAATGCTTTGAAACAGATTTATCCAAAGACAACAAGCTCTATCTCAAAATCCAAGATGGCCGCCGTCGGCCATATTGAGTAATGTGGTCAAAACATAGCACAGACACTTTTTGTCATAGAAACTAATGCAACACATGTTTGCTATATATTTTGAGGTCACTGAACACATTGCTGTTATCAATATAACATTTGCGTTGCATTTAAAAGGCCAACGTTGAAAATGAATGCACAAAGTTGAAATATTCATACAATTTATTGAAAAAGGAATTTAGAGTCAGATACTCATACAGAAGACTTATTGAACCTGTTTCCCACATATGTATACTCTGATTCAGGCATGACAGCACAACTTCAAATCAGTCAAAAAGTCTTTCATGTAAATCTTAACTACAAGTAACAGGTGTCTAATAACATTGAAGTTCACATTCATTGCCTACCTTTGTTCCATTTGAACTAATCGGATTCATAATTTCTCTGTATTTCACTCCTGGTGTTGCCTTGGGTGCACATACATGTACAGAGGATCATACAGGGCTGTCCATGCATGCTGCACTTGCAAGGAGCCTTGCAATCCTTCTTGCACTTGCAACTGACAAGTTCTGGCAAGTTTCTTGAAATGAGAGGAAGTGTGGTGTAAACTGGTGTTGGCACAGAATCGAGAGATTCTTGTTGCCATCCCCATTCAATTAGATTGACTGAGCTGGAGCTTTGTTCAGCATATTACCCCACACATGTCCACTCTGATAAGCTACTCTGAGGAGGTGTTGATGAAGAGCATCTCTGCTTGGTGGCATATGCTCAAAGTGTTTCCCTTTGTGCAAAAAAAGGTGAAGTCTGGCGGCATCTACACTTGTGGAGTCATCATCATAAACACCATACAGCTGCATGGTGAATCTCTCAAGCATTGCTGTGTGAGTTGTAACCATCTCTATGCTGGGGTTAGGGCACGAGAGAAGCTGTTAGAGGCAAAGTGAGTTCCGGGAGAGACTGCCACACTGACCATGTCGTCTTCTTGCCTTTGCCAAAGAATGCAGAGGTCGTGTCGCATCCAGTTAATGCATGAAATGCTGGCAGTGCCTTTGCTTTGGATGGTCCAAGTTCACGAGCAGTAACATGTATTGCAATGTACTGGTAACTACGTCGCATACCAAACGCTATCCACAGTTCATCGATCTTTTGTCCAAGGGCAAGAAATGCTGAGACACCCAGCACAACAACATCACTGTCCACGGTTCGCACAATTACTCGACGATGACCGGCAAAGGCAGCTGCAGCCACATGGAGAAAAATCCGTGTATCAGCTTCCTCCTGCGTGCAGGGAGCCACAGCGTCAACATCAGCTCCTGCTGGTGAGCTCGCACAATCACCAAGAATTGTGGTGAAGAGCTGCTTGTCCTGTGGAAGTGTTATGAGCTTCAGATTCTTGCCGATCTCCACAAACTCCTGCTTGTTTTGGTCTACATGAAGGAAGGCAGCCCAGTTTCCAGAAAGTCTGGTTGAGAAACTGACCGGCCTCTGTACTCCACTGCCTTTTTGTTCCCGAGTTCTTGACTTCAAGCTTGTCTTGGAGTAAACATCCTAGACAATGTCGGTACGGTCATTCCCTTCAAACCAGGAGAGGATGTATGGCACCAACTCACCAGTGAAATATTCACCAATGAGGACGAAGCATTTGAACGAGCACAGCCCCGTCCAGTACACAGGCTGTCGTTACTGGTCTGTGATTGTCAAGACCTGAAGGGACATGCAGTCCAGGATCTCACTCTTGTTTCTATGGTGCATGCTTCCCTTCCGAGTAAGAGAGGGAGGGTAAGTGCAGTTTTCGTGTGCGAATACATAGTCATCGATGATGCGACCAAAATTCGCAGCCAACAAAATCTCGGTCACTTTTGCTTGTTGCTCCTTGATAACAGAGATCTCAGACTTTCGGCGGGGTTCAGAGAGAGACGCTTTGAACAATTTCAGAGTAGTTTTGTGTATTGGAGCAGTGAAAGCTTCTTCCTGTGAGCTTATGCGTTTGCAAAGAAATGCTGTGTATAGCTGCAATCCAGTCACCTTCACCTTCTTACATTCTCTACCACATCTGAAGGCATGAAAATTGACTGGTCCAAGTCAAGCAGCTCGCCACTGTCTTCTAAGAAGGGTTTCCCAGCTGTTCAAATGCATCCACCAGCGCAGTTACATCAGATTTAAAGTCAGATTGGAACTTGGGGTATTGTTCATGATGCATCAGTTCATCTGACTTCTTTGTCCACTCAATTTCTCTGACAAGACGAGCCATCTCTGGGCGAACAACTTGTTCCCGGCGAACTGTGCGTGGGTCATCCAGATTCTCAATGACGCCAGCATGATTCTTCAGCCAATCTATCAGTTGCTCATGCATCTGGTCACGCGGTATGTGCGAGAATGCTCGTCTTGTCTTCTGTCCCATGAAGTGACCCCGTTTGAACTCTTCATATAGCGTAGGGTGTCGTTTTCAAGTGTTGCCATGTCACAGAGATGGATAGGCAAGTTCCGAGCATAGTGAGTATGATCCAGAGAGACAGCCCACGGCATCAGAGAATCAAGGGTCTTTATGAAGAGAGAGAAGGCAGCAGTGCGACAAGACTTTACAAACTGGAGAATGAGAAGATCCAATTCCATGGACTTGAACCAGTAATCTGCTTGTGGCTGCGCGTTACATAACTGCTTTAGCCATCATCAAATGGCAGAGTGTTGTAGTCATCATCAGCTTCATTTGTCGCTTTATTAACGTAATGGTCAAATCCCTTTTTCATGAACTGATACAGAGCGGCTACTGACACTTGGTGCATGTACCTAGTTCTGCAGATGAGGTGGACACCGATGAAGGAATCAGCTTTGCCGTTTGTTGAGACACCACTATTAGTAAGTGATGTAACCCACCCACTACCGTCCAGCCAGTCACCAGATACACCCCAAAGCATCTCCTCTGTGTGCATAGCCCCAGGGTCACCAGAAAAGCGTCTTCACCATGCTCAGTGTGAGGATACTTCCATTGAAGTTTTTTGGCCAGTGTGAACAGGGGTTTGATCAACTTCCATGACTGGTGTCTGATCCGGATTGATGTGTTTTATGGCCTGAAGAATGGCCTTCATGCCATGCCAAACCATTGCAGGGTTGTTGGGAGACTCAGTAAACAAAGGCAGCATGTATGACTTGCTTGGAGGAGCAAGAGGGGGGTTGGTAATGCTGGCGTAGTATGCTGCCCATGAAATCCATTCCCCAGCTTCTAGGGTTGTTTTGAGAGACTGCTTCTCACTTTTTCCAACCAAACGTAACCTTCTTGGACTATGGTGTCGAGAGAACGCGAGGTTGGAAGACATTTTGTTCCCAAATCGGACAGACTTTGCTTACAGTGTTTTTTAATAACTTACTAGCCACAACTGGCAGTGCATTAACTGTGATGTTAGAAGGTTGTGGTTGGGTTCCTGATGAGGTTTCAATATCTCTTTTGTTTCTAATTTAACCTGACCCGACCTAGGTATTATGGAAAGCTTGTCTATGCAACCAAACATTTGAAGTCTTGTTATCTAATTAACTTAGTTATTTAAAAAACACATTCAATCTGAAAGATCTAATTAGACCTGATTATTATCAAATTGCTTCTGTTCCCATTATACTAATATATTATTTTGTTTAAACATTTTCTAAAAGTACATTTGATACCAGAAATGATTTTAGCGACCTGAAATTACCCAGAAAACATGTATCGAATTAGTTATTGTGACAAAAACTTTCAAAATTAGGCATCGACCATATTGTTCAAGATGGCCACCGTCGGCCATCTTGAATTTTAAGATACAGCGTGTGTCTTTGGATAATTTTTTTCTAAAGCCTTGGAGAGCATACATGACCAAAGGAGACCTTTGCATCATGACTTGAAGTCAACATTTCCTTAACAAGCCCACTAGTAGTGGAAAGGAGAGGATGGTAGGGGAAGGAGAGGGATGGGGTGTTAGTGGGAAAGGAGATGGATTCGGCGGATGGGTAAATGTGACTATATGTATCGTGGGGAAGGTGGGCAGGGGTGTGTGGGTGTGGTGATGAAAGATAGTGGAAGAAACCGGAGCGTATGAAGTATAAACAGGTTCAAGTTCGAGGATAAGCATGCTTGATACAGCTAGTGGTACACAAATTGCGCACAGAATCATTTTAACGTGTGTGTGTGTGTGTGTTGTGGTGTGTGTGTGTGGTGTGTGTGTGTGTGTGTGTGTGTGTGTGCGCGCGCGCGTGTGTGGTGGTGTGTGGTGGTGTGTGGTGTGTGTGTGTGTGTGTGTGTGTGTGTGTGTGTGCGTGCGTGCGTGCGTTGTGCGCGCGCGCGCATGTGCATGTGTGTGTATGTGTGTGTGTGTGTGTGTGTGTGTGTGTGTGTGCGCGCGTGCTCGTGGTGTGCATGTTGTGTGTGCGTGTGGCGCGCGCGCGTGTGTCTGTCTGTGGTTGTGTGTTCTGTCGCGCATGTGTCTGTGTGTCTGTGTGTGCGCGCGCGCATGTGTGCGTGCGTGCGTGCGTGCGTGCGTGCGTGCGTGCGTGCGTGCGGCGTGCGTGCGCGCGCCCGCGCGCGCGCGTCCATCAAATTATCTGAATTTAAGTCGGAGTATTCTACGAAGTGCGCGCACATCCTCAACGTGACAAGTCGAACGGTCACTTTCGCTGATGATCCATCATTTTCCACGCCAATCGACAGGTACGGGGCGGGGGGACAGGGAGAATGAGGAGGAAGGGGGAAGGAGCTGGACGAGGGAAGAGGTGGGGGAGGGAAATCCTGGGGGCATGATCTTGTTAATTTGCCCTTCGTTGAAGTTCGCCCTCGCCAAGCCTCAACTCAACCATTCCCATGTCAATAAGTATGTGGGTATGTGGGCTGGGAGATTGGTTGACTGATTGGTCGGCTGGAAGGCAGTACTGGTAACATAGAACTACACTAAGCAGATAGCACACAAGAAAACTGTACTGGCTTCATAGAACTACACTGTGTAGGCATCAGACGAGAAAAGTGTATCAGTTTCATTGAACGACACTGGTAAACACCAGACAAAACAAACTTAAAACTAGTCTGGAAAACTATACAGGTTACACAGAACAACGCCGAGTGAACACTGGAAAAGAAAATGTTCTCCCTGACGTTCACAGATCACACAACCAAGCCAGTTCCGTTGACAAATGAGACTGTCCATTCCTGAAGATTCCTGGACGACATAGCTGAGAACATGAGGGAAAATGGTGCCAGAGCGGAGCAGTCTAACGACCTACAGCCAGATAACAGGAAGACCAGGACCATCACAAGGCCAACAGTACACAGAGACGAACTCCCCCTGGCGGGCCAGAGAGCTGCAAAGAATCCTGTAAGATAGATACAACAGAACTTAAAAGATTAGAACATGAAACCAGAGGGGGGGGGGGGGGGGAAACTGTCAGAAACCACGAAAGATTAGCACCAAGCAAAGCATTATTCTGACCACAAAACGAATCCCAATAACACAGCATACATACCAACAGACCACATAGATTTTAGGACTTCAAAGACTCTGCATGAGCCATAAGAGGACAAGATTCTGACAATACCTCTATGACCTACACAGTATAAATCAAGACACCGACGGCTACAGAGCTTCAAAGACCTCAAGAGTTCAGCGGGGGACATGAGAGGACAAGGTACTGACCACAGAGAAATACACGACTACACAGCACACAACCCAGGACATTTAGGTTACAGATCACCAAAGACTAAACGAAACCATTGATGGCCATGGAAGGACACAATCAGCGACCACACAAAGCTCATCAGCTGCACAACAAGCAAGCTTGGGACACTACGGGCTAAACAAATTCAAAGACCATACAAGCGCAACAAGCGCCATGGAAAAGACATGGTACTGCCACACACAACTACGCAGCAAACCAGGACATTGTTGGTTGACAGAACTTCAAAAGACCACATGACCTCGACAGTGGCCGTGTGACATCACAGTAATGACCAACAGACCTGCAACACGAGGTGTACAAGAGACAAACCAGAACATTTTATGCAACAGATCTCTTAAATTACGGACGAGCTCCACAAGTGCAATAGACGGATAGAATAATGACCAGACAGAACTGAAGCGAACGGATCGACAACCAGGACTTTTAATGCAACAGATCTCTGCAAAATTTCACGAGTGCAACACATGGACAGAACAATGACCACACAGAACTGGACCGACTGAGATACTGACAAACCAAGGCTTTTGATGCAACAGATCTCTCCACACGTGCAACAGATGGACAGAACAATGACCACAGAGATGGACAGAACAATGCCCAACACAGATGGACAGAACAATGACCACACAATGGACAGAACAATGACCACACAGAACTGGACCGACTGAGATACTGACAAAACCAAGGCTTTTGATGCAACAGATCTCTCCACACGTGCAACAGATGGACAGAACAATGACCACAGAGATGGACAGAACAATGACCACACGGGATGGACAGAACAATGACCACACAGATGGACAGAACAATGACCACACAGAACCGGAGCCAACAAGGTACTGACTGACCTGCTTTCTCCAGAAACTGGTCGATGACCACCAGCTCCTTCAGCAGATGGTCGTCCGTGTGGCTGACGTTCTTGATGTAGAAGGAGAACTTGGAGAAGATGTCCAGACACACCGAGTGGGCCTCCACGTTGTCGTAGCGCAGGTCAGGCATGGGGAAGTTGTCGTCGACGTACTGCATGATGTCGTCGCTGTCCATCACCACCTCCTCGCCGTGCTTCAGCACCGGAAGCTTGCTGGCGAACTTCTTGAACTCCGGCAAGGGCCGCGCCATGTTGACGGCGATGACGTCGTAGGTGAGAGTCCCCGCGCGGGCTTTGAGGTCGAGCACCATGTAGAAGCGCTGGCAGAAGGGGCAGGCGCCGTAGCTGACGCCATCCCACCCCGCCTTGACGTACAGCACCACGTGGTTGGTGGGCACGCTGTGAGCCTGGAGTTGGGCACTCATGGTTGAGGGGTCAAGTCTTCGCTACAGCGCTAGATTCCGAATGGTGGGTGCTTCGTGTCACGATCTGATATTCTGCTCCCTTTACCAGATCTGTCAGGAGGTTCTACTTTTCTGTAGGACTCAGCTTTGTTCAAGCCCCTGATTTCACGTGAAGGATGAATCAGCAATGTAAAACTGGGTTTTTCGAAAGCAAATGGTTATCTAAAAGCACATGCGAAGCAGAATTCTTTATATCGAACTATAACCATTACATCGAAGAGACAGACAGAAATGGCTCCCAGTTCACTGACACAAACGCTGGATGCACACAGCTAGAATTGCACGCCTTGTGTCTCTTGGCGATCTTGTGATAGAATGATCGGTGATGATTTGCCTTTCACCGGAAACACAGATGAGTTTAATAGGTCACCCGAAAGCCTTGTGTCTAGTGCTGAAGACAAAATGACAATGTCGTTCGGACACCCGAAAAGGCTTCTCTTTCTTTGGTTATTCTGCAGACAGCCTCACTATTCAGTGAACAGCGTCACATTCCGTGAACACCATCACCAGGTCTTTTCACGCTGAACGTTGGGCGAGTGTGATTAATATACTGGTCAGGTCAGTCACCTGAAAAACCTTAACACTCACACCGTCGTCTTCTCAGTCTCACAGTAGTGTTGCTGTGTCACCGTGTCCGTGGTCTCCGATCGTACTGGGCAAGACGTTACTTCAGTTCTCCACTGATTCCACTTAACCTGAAATAATACAAGAAAACAGTGTGCAGAAACTTAAAGCATTGGCATCAAGCAAAGAGCGTAGTACTAATAAAATAGTTCGAGTCCGTCGTCGTCATCGTCGTTGCTGTTGCTGTTGTTGTTGCTGTTGTTATTGCTTTTTTGGAGTGTTTTTTTTGTGTGTTTGTTGTTGTTTTTTTTCAAGGGCTTTGTGTGTGTGTGTGTGTGTGTGTGTGTGTGTGTGTGTGTGTGTTGTGTGTGTGTGTGTGTGTGTGTGGTGTGTGCGTGCGTGCGTGTGTGTGTGCGTAAGAGAGAGAGAGAGAGAGTATACACGCGCGTGCGCGCACGCGCACTCGCATTCGTGTGTGTATGTTTGAGTGTGCGTGCATGAACATGTTTGTGTGTGTTCTGGTTCTAAGCATGCAATGTCACAAAGAAAAGCACAGGCACGGAAGTTGGCATTCTTTTTAATATATTTTACTGAGATCAGTGAGGATGGAAACGAGCGTGACGCATTGATCAGTTCGGGTATCAGACCACATAACAACCTGTATTCTGTTCTTCCCTTTCGTATTAACTTCAGCACGTTCAAAACTGTGCAGCTTAGACTAATCCTCAAAGCTCCTTCAAAGAACGCCCTCACTTCACTGGTTGCCGGTCAAAGCCAGGGTGACATATAAAAGCGCATGCCTCTTGTTTCAATGCTGTTAAATCTGAAACTCCAGCCTATCTGTCTGACCTTCTAAACTCATACTGCCCAGCTGGAACCCTTCGCTCGTCTTCTGACTCGTTGCTCCTGGTTCCTCCCAGATTCAAATGCAAAAGAAGGGGGGGTCGTTCTTTCTCCTTCCTGGCTCCTAAAACTTGGAATTCTCTTCCACACGACATCAGGCACTGTGACTCTTTTCAAGTTTTTAAAACGAAACTAAAAACTCATCATTGTCAACCTCGGGTGATGTTGATGGAGGAAGGACTAGCGCACAGCCCAAACACACTCACAGCTTGCTTACGATCTCAT
>CM031611.1:62028914-62033914 GCA_018398815.1 Conus ventricosus
GGGGGGGTGAATCTACTATCATTAATGACAATGACCACCACAGAGATAAGGCGTGTAGACGGGACTGTCGTGATGTGATATCCAATGGAATTAGAGGGAGACAACTTCGGGGTGTCAGGGGTAAAAATACTGACCAATGGTACCGCCCGTTTTGGACAGATCGGAACGAATAAGAAGAATGCGTGAGTGAGAGAGGGGAGAACGGGGGAGAACGAACAGAGAGAGAGGGAGAGAGAGGTTCTGAGTGGAGCTCTGCAGGAGAGAAGGGCAGAGAGAGAGAGAGATGAGGGAGGAGAGAAGAGAACCAAGTTGAGAGATTAGCATGAGATAGTCTGCAGAGGAAGGACTGAGGAGAGATGTGGAGAGAGAGAGAGAGTTGCTAATTTATGAAGAAGAAAAGAAAGAAAAGAAAAAGAAAGAAAAGCAACCATGTCCATTTGATAAGAGCAGACTAGAAGAGAGAGAGAGAGAGAAGTGCAATGCGTTAATGCAGGAAGAAAGAAAGGAGAACAGATCGATGTTGAATAGTCACTGTTCTATCCTAACCGGGGGTTCGACCTCATACCTGGCAGCGTCACTTCGCCAAGCAGAACCACAGACCAACGCCAACAGTCTCACCTGACCAGGCGCCATCAGACCAACACCAGTGCCGGCAGTTGTGTCGTGTTGTGAAAGTGACAGTGAAAAGAAAAAGAAAAGAAAAGAAAAGACAGTGATTCGTGAATAGTTAAGATCACCTGGCCAGGTAAAGTAGAAATCTGTTTATACCCGGGTTAGTTAATGATGTTTTAGATAAATGATTTTGTGAAGTTCAGAAAGAGAGATGTTTATTTCATTTGATTCCATATGCATTGATGTTTCGTTCTATGATCATGTGTAGTAAAGTTATAGACTTTACTAGTGGTTTGATGTGACGAATGCATGATATATGAATGAGATCGTAAGCAAGCTGTGAGCGTGTTTGGGCTGTGCGCTAGTCCTTCCTCCACTGACATTACACCGAGGTTGACAATGATGATGATGATGATGATGATGATGATGATGATGGTGGTGTGATTGATGATGATGATGATGATGAGAAGATGATGATGATGATGATGATGATGATGATGAAGAATGATGATTATGGTGTGAAGATGACATGATGATGTGAAGATGATGATGATGATGATGATGATGATGATGATGATCATGATCATGATGATGACAGAAACTCAAAGGAGAAAGTTCTCGAGTACCGTCTAGCACAATGCACGTCAAACTGCTCCAGTTCAGAAAGCAAATGTAAGGTGAGAAGCCATATACGCCACTCCACAAACAAACATCGTCTGAAAACCAAAACTTGCTGTCAGCGGATGTGCTCATCATCTGTGTTGGACTCTTCCCCTGTCAGGGGGGGGGGGGGGGGGTGACAGCTAAGACAAGCAGGCGATGAGAACTTTGAATGCGTTCCTTCCTCATTCCTCCCTCCCTCACCTCCCCTCACCTTCCCCCTCCTCCTCCCCCCCTCCCCCCCCCCCCCCCCCCCCCCCCCCCCCCCCCCCTTCAACCAGCCTCTTCCACTGACTCCCACTCTTCCTCTGACCTTGATGGGCCTAGAGCTATATACGGTCGAGATCCCAACAAGGGAGGTCAATTCAGTAGAGTATAATTAACTGCGTGTAGGTCCTATTCCTCCCACACACGTCCCCCCCCCCCCCCCCCCCCCCTCTCCCCACACCTCTTCAAATTCCTGTCAATCCTTTCCCTACCCTCATTACCTTCTTCCCAACCCACTCCGTCCTCCTCTTCCTTTCCCCCCCCCCCTCCCCTCCCACCCTCGCAATCTTCCCCTGTAGTACGTAAACACTCCCCACCTTACCCCCCTCCCCCCCCCCCCCCCCCCCCTCATAATCCTCCAGCCGCCTCCCTGTGTGCCCATATCTTTTTGGTGACTCGCCTACCACCGGGGCGAGACAGCTTAGTCGAGTATTGACAAGTGGGCTTTAGACCTCCTCACCCTTCCCCTCCATCACAACCCCCCCCCCCCCCCCCCCCAACCACCACCCCCAAACCCTTTCCTCTTCCCCTCCCTCATCTCCTCTCCTTCGCCTTCCGTCGTCCCCCTAAGCAAGCAGAGGAAGGATAAGCCGACTTGTACACTGTATATTCCTTCCCCTTGCTGAACAGATTACCAGTCCCTGCTCCCAAACGATCGATAAGATCACCACGGCACAAGACGGGGGTATATAAAACGGGGGGGGGGGAGATTTGGGGGGGGGATGCAGACGTTTGGGGGAGGGGGGGGGTGGGGTAGCGCAGTCTGGGGAGAGCAAAAGGGAGAATTTCTGCGCTGGGCACACGAAGGGACAAACGAACTCGTTTCGATCCACTGGTTCTTCTCCAGGCAAGACAAATAACATCCTAGGCTAAAAAAAAAAATAAAAAAATTTAAAAAAAAAAAACCAAAGAAGAAGAAAGAAAGAGACAGACCCACGCCTGCCTCTTCCTCCACCCACACATTCTTCCCATCTGCAGGATCCACAAGTCTAACTGACACGTAGAAGATCCCAAACGTGTCTTGGAGACCTAACCCATGACTGCTTGCTGGTGCGACTAAAACCTCGAAGAACTACTGAACAAAATCATCACACCTAAGTCACCCAGAACTTTCACCTGTTCAAAACCACACAGCAATATCTGCCTCTCACCAAACAAACCACCAGGCACCTTCCTACATGACCCCACAGGCTGGTTCGTAGCCAAACGTACATTTCTTTTGCCGGAGCCGCGACATCATAGACGCTGTCCACTGTGAATTGTCCAGCAAGATCTACGCTGGTGAGACATCTCACACCTTTGAGACGTGCATCTCTGAACACCTGGCCAACATCCGCCATCATCGACCCATCTCAGTCGCTCCGCAGTTCAGCCTTCTCCAAAACAACATCAGTCACGTCTAAGTCCTGACACATTGGCAGTAAGAGAGACAACTTTGAGCGTGCCATGCAGGAATCCCATCTTACTGCAAGACTAGGGACCCTCCGCCCACTTGGCATCAACATCCAAAAATAGGATGTGCATATCTGTCCCCACAACACTAGCTCCAGTACTGTTCACAGACACACTACCATACTACTCATCACTTACCGCATATATATATATATATATATATATATATATAATATATATATATATATATATATATATATATATATATATAATTATAAACAAAGCTTGCTCTTATGTCTTAGATTGAAGAAATAGGGGGAGATACGCATTCATATCTGCAGTGGCAGATGATTCTGCCTAACTAACAGTATGTGCGTGAGTGGGTGAATGGGGAAAAATAAAATAAATGCTTCTCAAAATGAGCCTTCAGCAAGCTTATATTCTCCAAGGGGGAGACATCCTCCCATAGGGAGGGAAACTCCCTAACATAACTCCTGGTCATATACCGATATTTCGAAATATTTTTTGCAGTCATTGCAACACCAAGCTGCTCTGTAAGTTGCTGGAACGGTGCGGTACTTATCCTTGGAATTTATTAGTTTGTTGTATATATATATATAAGCTTGCTGAAGGCTCATTTTGAGAAGCATTTATTTTTCCCCATCCACCCACTCAAGCACATACTGTTAGTTAGGCAGAATCATCTGCCACTGCAGGTATGAATGCGTATCTCCCCCTATTTCTTCAATCTAAGACATAAGAGCAAGCTGTTTATAATTCAATATTTTTTGCAGTCATTGCAACACCAAGCTGCTCTGTAAGTTGCTGGAACGGTGCTCGGTACTTATCCTTGGAATTTATTAGTTTGTTGTATTTTTAGTCCCTTGCGGATTCATTCCAAGAACTGGCCCTCAGCACTTGTGTCTTAGAGGATATCTTTTTATATTTTCTACTTTTCACAAGAAAATGTAGCTTGTTTTGCTCTTTCATGATTTTCTTTTGCTTCTTAGATGGCACCTTTGGTTGGTTTTTTGAAAACTCAACAAACATACTACAGTATTGCACACCAGCCTTTTCTGGGATTGCATTCTTCTTAAAACTGAAAAGGCAGAGGAGTCAAATTACCACTTTCCGCGGTCACTGAGGAGAAACCACCAAGTTTCGAAATGTCGGTAGATGACCAGGAGATATATGTTAGTGAGTTTCCCTCCCTATTGGAGGATGTCTCTCCCCCTTGGAGAATATAAGCTTGCTGAAGGCTCATTTTGAGAAGCATTTATTTTTCCCCATCCACCCACGCAAGCACATACTGTTAGTTAGGCAGAATCATCTGCCATTGCAGGTATGAATGCGTATCTCCCCCTATTTCTTCAATCTAAGACATAAGAGCAAGCTGTGTTTATAATTCAATATTTTTTGCAGTCATTGCAACACCAAGCTGCTCTGTAAGTTGCTGGAACGGTGCTCGGTACTTATCCTTGGAATTTATTAGTTTGTTGTATTTTAGTCCCTTGCGGATTCATTCCAAGAACTGGCCCTCAGCACTTGTGTCTTAGAGGATATCTTTTTATATTTTCTACTTTTCACAAGAAAATGTAGCTTGTTTTGCTCTTTCATGATTTTCTTTTGCTTCTTAGATGGCACCTTTGGTTGGTTTTTTGAAAACTCAACAAACATACTACAGTATTGCACACCAGCCTTTTCTGGGATTGCATTCTTCTTAAAACTGAAAAGGCAGAGGAGTCAAATTACCACTTTCCGCGGTCACTGAGGAGAAACCACCAAGTTTCGAAATGTCGGTAGATGACCAGGAGATATATGTTAGTGAGTTTCCCTCCCTATTGGAGGATGTCTCTCCCCCTTGGAGAATATAAGCTTGCTGAAGGCTCATTTTGAGAAGCATTTATTTTTCCCCATCCACCCACGCAAGCACATACTGTTAGTTAGGCAGAATCATCTGCCATTGCAGGTATGAATGCGTATCTCCCCCTATTTCTTCAATCTAAGACATAAGAGCAAGCTTTGTTTATAATTCAATATTTTTTTGCAGTCATTGGAACACCAAGCTG
>CM031611.1:62046414-62078914 GCA_018398815.1 Conus ventricosus
AAGGTCATTACATCTCTTGAATTATTTGGATTATTTTTTGTGAAATATTTCGGTATTAATTTGTCACAAACCAAATCTGCTGTCTGTCAACCAGTTTCGGTGTAGCCTATGTGGATCAAAGATGAGAGAATTAAGAATCAATTGTGTCATTGAACAACACGCTTCCGACGATGTGGGTAGTGGGGGACCGACACTTTACAGAGTTGGATGTGGCAGCACACTGAGAGAGCCTATGTGTTGTGAGCGACCTGCATCGTTGGCTAAGGTATAACCTTTTGAAGACTATGTAACACGTATGAATCTTATATGACTGCATTATCTAATGATGGATAAATACAGCAGAAACACACTGTAAAGCCAACGTAAACTTAGGGGTCAAGGGCAACCCGCATCGTCGGGAGTGCGCAGTCAAGGTGTTGTCATTCTAGTGTCATGGGTGTAGTGTAAAACGGATCCCCTACCCCGACCGATTCTCCAGGAATATGGTTATTTCCAGCCTGCAATATCGCCTTCAGTGGGTTTGAAAATCGACTCTGAATGTAACAAACTGACCAAGCACAATCAGGTGATATGACAGATGGAATGCACGTCACAGGAAACTGGAGGCAGCAGACATGCCTTACAGTGTACCAACACCAGAACATTCAACATGAGCCGCAAAGACGGTTCATTTTCATGTTGGGCGCCAACATGATCTGAACATGCCTGCGAGTCCCTTATGCTAATAGCTGACCGTAAGCTTACAGCAATGCACACTCCCTTGTGGATGTAGCCTGCTCATTCTTTCCCACTGCCGCGTGCATGGCGCGTCTCGTCCGTCACAGTGCCACTTCCAGCTAGTCAGCTGTCAGTAGAATTCCCACGCACGGATAGATGCTGTTTACGTACTTACCGGCGTGCAGGCTCTCTCTCTCTCTCTCTCTCTTGCTTTCTCTCTTATAGTGACCAGAGATAATGTGGACAGAGGCACTGACTCAGTTCTCATTGAACACGCGTAAAACAGACGATACAACGATATACATGCGTTTATTAGATGGGGGGATGGTGTACACAGTTTCACCACAGAAATGGCATTTTCTTTTCAAATATCCTTTCTTTGCAATGGATTCCATTCCCAGTGTATCAATTACAGTACACATATTTGTGATTAATAAAAATATAATAAAAAAAGTGCCAAAAACAAACGCAAAATGGTCTATTTCGGACTGCTGTACGATACTGTGCTGCCGTTTGCGTAGGGGTCCCATACTTTTGCCACTTCCAATTGAATAGTTGGTGCTCCACCATCTTCGACAGGTGTAGACATTACACCTGAAGTCCACTGCAACTAACTTACCACAACCAAACCATGTCTACCAAGTCTCAATCACTAGCCGAATGTACACTGAAGACAGGAGCAACAAATTCAAGACAGAATTCAATGGCTCTCACTATGCTATCAGTAAACAGTCTAATGTTTACATCTGTATGTTTTCTTCAAACAGTCTAATGTTTACATCTGTATGTTTTCTTCATCATATGCGCGTGACACACACACACACCACACACACACACATTTGTGTCTCTGTGCAACAGCCAGTCGTGTTGACACATCCCTGTATTTACCATGAACAGATGCTCACCAGGCTGTCTGTGCCTCCTTTTTTTCAGTTTGTCTCTTTCTTTTCTTTAGTGTTTTTTTTTTTTTTTGGTTTGTTTTCTTTATTCCACTGTTTCTTCATTCCAAAGGAATTTTTCTATCCTCTCCTTTTACCTTAAGTCATGTACAAGCCTTGAAAAAAAAACATATAAAGCAAACAAAAAAGGTGTGCACAACCATGTACAGACATGATACATTGCTGATTGAAGTCCGTTCTGCAGCATGCTCTTTGTGCACACAGAAGGAGCCCTGAAGACTAGAGTAAACTTGGAAAGTGCAAGTAATAACTCCGCTGAACAACATGGACAAAAAATGTAACAACTCCGCTGAACAACATGGACAAACAAATATTACACGACAAAACACAACGCGTTTCGAACTCTAAGGTCTTCTTCAGGCAAGATTAAAAAAAAGAAAAAAAAGAAAAAGAAAACACTCAGGACAACGAAAATGAAGAATGACCAAGCACATATCATTTGACGCCCATCTTGTGCCGAATTTGACAAGACAAGTGATTGCTCATTCTCCATATTTGTTATCCCGAGTGTTAATTATCTTGTCTGAAGAAGACCTAAGAGGTCGAAATGTGTCGTGTTTTGTCTTGTGGTTCGTTTGTCAATGTTGTTTGGCGGAATCATAATATACACTTTTTAAGATTTGTTTAGATTTCCACCTTCAGACCCTTCATTTTGCAACTGACTAGATCAATGTTGGTTCCCTAAGAAGCTTCAACCTTACATTGCACTGACCATAGAAATTGATGGTCTGAGCTTCAGACCCATTATGTAACATCTCAATCAATTGTTCCTTAGAATTAGACAAACACTACCGCATTTGTCAAGAAACGTTTGAGCCGTTCGGCAAATTATATAACAATCTCATCATCAACTTTGTCCATGGCAAATTCATAGCAGATCCAGCACAAACGTTTGTCATGGCAAATTCTCTACACAGATCAGCACAACTTTGTCCATGGCAAATCTCATAGCCGTCACAGCAACTTAGTCCATGGCAAATCATCATGCCCTTTCCACGCAACTCGTCCATGGCAAATCATCATGCCCTTGTCCACGCAACTCAGTCCAGGCAAATCATCATGCCTGTCCACAGCAAATAGTCCATGGCAAATATCATGCCCTTTTCCACGGCAACTCTCAGTCTCGCTTGTCCACAGCAACTAGTCCATGGCAAATATCATGCCCTTTTCCACGGCAACTCAGTCCATGGCAAATCATCATGCCTTATCCATGGCAACTCAGTCCATGGCAAATCATCATGCCCTTGTCCACGGCAACTCAGTCCATGGCAAATCATCATGCCCTTTCCACGGCAACTCAGTCCATGGCAAATCATCATGCCCTTATCCATGGCAACTCAGTCCATGCAAATCATCATGCCCTTATCCACGGCAACTCAGTCCATGGCAAATCATCATGCCCTTGTCCATGACAAATAGTCATGGCAAATCATCATGCCCTTATCCAGGCAACTCAGTCCATGGCAAATCATCATGCCCTTATCCACGGCAACTCAGTCCATGGCAAATCATCATGCCCTTTCCACGGCAACTCAGTCCATGGCAAATCATCATGCCCTTATCACGGCAACTCGGTCCATGGCAAATCATGATGCCCTTGTCCACGGCAACTCAGTCCATGGCAAATCATCATGCCCTTGTCCATGGCAACTCAGTCCAGGCAAATCATCATGCCCTTATCCACGGCAACTCAGTCCATGGCAAATCATCATGCCCTTGTCCACAGCAAATAAGTCCATGGCAAATCATCATGCCCTTTCCATGGCAACTCAGTCCATGGCAAATCATCATGCCCTTGTCCATGCAAATTAGTCCATGGCAAATCATCATGCCCTTTCCATGGCAACTCAGTCCATGGCAAATCATCATGCCCTTATCACATGCAACTCAGTCCATGGCAAATCATCATGCCCTTGTCCATGAGCAATCAGTCCATGGCAAATCATCATGCCCTTATCCAGCAATCAGTCCATGGCAAATCATCATGCCCTTGTCCATGACAAATTAGTCCATGGCAAATCATCATGCCCTTGTCCATGACCAATTACACCTGTCCATGGCAAACTATTATGCCCTTCTCCATGGCAAATTACACCTCATTCATGGCAAATCATCATGCCCTTATCAAGGCAAATCACCAGTATAAAGCGATCCACCAATAGTTAGGATAGACCAGTCATAAAAAAAGAAAGAAAGAAACAGAACTAAGAAAAAGCTGGTAGGAAAAAAAAACATGATGGAAGAGAATACAAAATTAAAGACTGAACATCAATTTTGTTTTCCAAGGACTTTTCTTTATTTCATGATACATAAATACTTTTAATCAACTCATTTTTATCCATTGACCCTGCGCTTGTAAAGACCACAATGCACATAATATATACTTTTTTCCTTCAAATGAAATACAAAAAAAAAGAAAAAAAACCAATCTGCTTATCAATCAAGCAGCTTCATCTCATTCATAACCTGCAATAGAATACACCAAATCTGTTTATTACTGAAAAAAGACACTGTTCTGGTTAACTACATTTGAGAAAAAAAAGCATATTTCAACATCTTAAACTGGAAATAATGCTACAGTTCTTGTGAATAAAAATTTTCTATTATCAAAGATAAAAATAGTCAGGTGCTACAGTTCTTGTGAATAAAAATGTTCTATTATCAAAGATAAAAATAGTCAGGTGATCACAAAAAGTGTCATGCATGTGTGTGTGTGTGTGTGTGTGTGTGTGTGTGTGTATGTGTGTGTGTGTGTGTGTGTGTGTGTGTGATGCATATCACTCAAATTTGCTTTCTGGTTTTTGTTGTTGTTTTTAAAAGCAGTTCTAAACGATTGAATAATCACAACTACACCAACACAAATCACAGCTAGGGGGGAAAAAGACACAAAAACAGTCCAGCTCTTGTCCTATTCAGTCAGCAACCTAAATACCGGACTGACATGCTCCTCTTGCATCAAACAACAACACTAAATATAAAGACTTTCTCTGGTCCAACACAATTCTATAATCTTCAAAGACACACCTCAGGAATATCTGTCACATTGTGCAAATGACTTTTGCCCCAATATCCCATGTAGGCGATAATACTGAGCAAACCTTTCATTGACAGATAGATGAAAAATAAATGTAGAAATAGCAAGAGAAAGAAAGAAAAGATAAACAGTAGTGAATCCTTTCCTGACAAAAGAAACAAAGATGAATACAGAACGTAGAAAATCGTACGGTACAAAAAGACAAAGATGAACACAGAAAGTAGAAAATCTAATAGTACAAAGACACAAGGATGAACACAGGAAGCAGAAATCCTTCTTTGGTACAAAGAAACAAAGATGAACACAGAAAGTGGAAAGTGGTATACACAGAATAGATGAATATAAAGAACGAAAAATCCTTCTATTGTCCAGAGAAACAATGCAAATACACTGAGAAATGTAACACAAATGCCCATAACCATGGTGACATCCATGAATAAACATCTACGCATAAACACACATGGGCACACTTGCTTGCGCACACACACACACACACACACACACACACACACACACACACACACACACACCATAAAACAGAGGCAGTTTTGAAGTTACAGACACAAAATATTCTGACTTTCACCCAGAGTAACGAACTATTGTACAGTAAATTTTCTTTAACAATTTAAGTTTATATGTCAACAGATTCGATTCACTAAATCTGTACTAACAATGAATGTACAAATTGAAGGCATTCCCAAACAGTGAACTGTTTTATCAAATGCACATATCTGCCTTAGAATAACCAGTTTCTTTCTTTTTGTTTTTTTGTTTTGTTTTCTTGTTTGTTCGTCTGTTGGTAGTTGTTAATCTAAACAATTCCATGTATTACAAGCTGAAACTATATCACAAAACTTTTTTTTTTCTGCATGGCCTTCACAAAACAAGTACAATCATCATACTAATTTCTTATTCTCATTTTCTGTCCTCGCGCATTTCTACCTGCATGGTTAGCATGTTACTTTTTTTTTTTCAACAAAACATGAAGCTCATTTAAAAGGTCTTGAACCACAGATCTGTTAAAACCAATCAGCCACGAACTCAAAGCTCCTCATAGCATTAACATCTATTATGCAATAATAAAGCAATGACTAAATACATCCATCTCACCATTTCCAATACCCAAACACGGCCTCATTGACATTAGGAACTGATCGTCGAGTTGTACCCGCCACCCTCGTGCAACCTTCCACACCAAAGACCTACGCACATTAGATGCACACCCCACTGCGTCAAAGCATGCAGCTGTAGGGCCAGTCAGCTCATTTGGGCAGCTGGTAGCCACAGCTTGTCAGGCCTTCAGCAAGTGCACGCAGCACCAGCCGCACGTTGTCCGGCGTGCAGTTGTATCCCATGATGCCGATGCGCCACACCTTCCCCGCCAGCTCACCCAGGCCTCCAGAGATCTCCACTCGGTAACTGTGGACATGCACCGTTGATCTGACGTGAGGCACAAAGTGAAGCAGTGTCCTCACTGTCCCATGCTCTAAACAGGATCCCTAGATTCCAATACAGGAACGCCTCTTCACTCTGGTCCTTTCTACATAAATCTCAGGGGTGGGATGGGCAGATGAAGTATTAACAACGACAACAATAATTACAAACGCAATGATAATAAGCAGTAGTTGCATAGCTCATCGAAACAACAAATGCAACGACACTAGCAGCAGCAGCTGTAGACGGAGGAGGAATAGTAGTAACAGCAGCAGCAGCAGCAGGAGTACCAACAGCAGCAGAAGCAGCAACAGCAGTAGTATTAATAGCAACGGCAGCAGCAGTACCCAGCATAGCAACACCACCAGCAAAAGCAGTTGTAGTAATTGTGAGTTGTAGTAGTAGTAGTAGTAGTTTCGCAATTGTGATAGTAGCTGCACCAGCAGTAGTGATAACAACAGCAATAACTGTAACAGTTTGTAATAGCACTAACAGTGATAAAAGCGGTGGTGGTAGTAGCAATAGCAGCAGGAGTAATAGAAACAAGGAGGAGGAGGAGGGCAACTAGCACCAACACCATCATTTGCAACAACAGAAGCAGTAGTTGTAACAGTAGCAGCAACGGTTGCAACAGTAACAATAGTAGCTGCAGTGCCAGCAGCAACAACAGAAGCGGCAGTTGTATCAGTAACAATAGTAAACATAATCAAAGCAATTGTAGCTGCATCACTACTACCTTAAGTAACAGCTGTAGAGGAAAAAGCAACAGCCTTAAAACAACCTGACAAAAGAAGCCAAATCTCCCTCCATCACCACCACCTCAACAGACCTGTTTACCCCCAACATTACCTTTCAGTAGTCATGATGACCTGTGTCAGTAGTTTGGGCTCAAATTTGAGCAACTGTCAGTAGTCACCACTACTTCTGCAGCATTTGATCTCTTTGGCAATTTTTTAGTCTGGGCATATGCGTTTGATTGCCTTTGTGAGAGTGTCAGCTGCTGCGAATGGCAAATTATGTCCCACCAAGAATTCGCATATCAGAGCCTCTGACCGTGTCACCTCTAGCTCATCACGCTGCTGTGTAAAGAAGCCTTGCAGAGTGGATTGTTTTCCCTTGGCTCTCTCGAATTGTTCGTGTCTGGCACTTTTAACATGTCTGAAACAGTCGTTCTTTCCGCCATGCACACAGCTGAAGTCCGTGTCACAAACAGTGCACCGCACATACGCTTCTCCCTTTTTTGATGCCTGTAAACAAGACCACTCCTGTGTTTTACTCCTTTCGAAAACGCTGTGCAGGAGGCGGCCAGGCTTTTTTCTTTGGGGGAGAGGTGCAAGGTTCAGTTGATTCACTGGCCTTTTCTTTTTCCCTTTTTGTTGACATTTTTGCGCGAATCGACTGAGCAGACTGGAGCAGACGAAAGAAACTAGCGCGCATGCGCAAGCAAATCGGAAAATATCAGAATTATATCCCTTCACTTACTTTCGTTTATGATCGTCGCTGACACCTTTAGTGGCTGATTTTGTTTGTTGTTTGTTTTTTTTCTCCGTAGTTTGAGCCTGTGTGATCGTAGCACCGTAGCTGAGGACCTATTTTCGTAGACACTACGGTGAATCCGTAGGGGTAAACAGGTCTGCCTCAATGACCTCCTCTGCTTCAAAATAAAACCAAATTTTAAAAAAATGTATTGGCAAATCAAATTTTTTTGCATCCAGTGACAGAACTGAATGAAAAGCGAAGACGACTACACGCACTTTTTCATGGCGTAGTCAGCGACGTCTTTCCACGCCACGCCTTCAGGAACTTTAATTGGAGTTACACAAGGGTTCCTCTCCGCCTGTCCACACAAATGCAAACTGTAATGTACTGTACTGTGTTGTGTTATATCATTACAAGGCACTGGTCTGTACTGTTGCAATCCACTGTCTTACACTATATTGTACTGTTCTGCCCTGTTTTCTGCACAGTATTGTTGCAGCCTACAGCAGCGTTCTACTCTACTGTGCTCTTGGTTCAAGTACAGAAGTTCATGAAACCACCATGTAAAAAAAACTTGCATCAATACATATTTCTTTTTCAAATCTAGAATAATGATAGCAGGCAAAATATGCTTTTCACAAAATAGACAAGTGACAATGATAGTCTGATACTGCCATTGGCTGTGCTAAAGTCTGTCTTCTATTTACCACAGCATTCAAACTTAGACAGCTGCATCTTAAAGAAACTAGCTGACCAAAAACTGTTTGAGATGGCAAAGCATGAATTAATCATTCCAATATTTTGAAACTGGAAGGTTAGTTCCAAACTCTATGAAAAACAGGAGGCAAAATGGCCAGAGCTTGAGCAGAAGCAGATATGTGATTTCATTGGCAGAAAATGTAGTGTTTCCAACAATGCAATATGTCTTATTCAGATATGAAAGATTTTTTTCACTACAAATCAAGAAGTGTGCCCTGCAATATGGAGTGTCTGAAATCTATAACAGATAATCATAGTATTCGCATTCAAAATCATGCAATCAGAGTCTCTCTCTCTCTCTCTCTCTCTCTCTCTCTCTCTCTCTCTCTCTCCTCTGCTCTTCTAGCATACACACGAAGCATACACTTACGGGATTTTTGACCACCAGAGAGAGACCCATCTTCTCCAGACCTTCATACAGTTGCTGAGCGCACTGTTTATGACTGGCCCAGCTGGACTCTAAGCCCTGTAACAAGGCATGTGATTGGGTCAGCTTGTTTCTAATCCCTGTAACAAGGCATGTGATTGGGTCAGCTTGTTTCTAATCCCTGTAACAAGGCATGTGATTGGGTCAGCTTGTTTCTAATCCCTGTAACTTGACATGTGATTGGGTCAGCTTGTTTCTAATCCCAGTAAGACTTGAGACTGGTTCAAATAGTTTGGTGACAACCCAAGCTAGTTTCTCACTTATGAGATGAAAAATGGGATGGAAACCTGTCACTTACCCTATCACTAGATGTATCATCCACTTAACAAATACATCTCATATTTCCTGACCAACTCTGGAGAGTATATGGTATACCTTATCCCACTTCTCTGGTACACTCCATTTCCAATATATGGTTGGTCAATGGCTTACACAATCAAATGCAACAAATGGCAAATAACTTGTCTTAGAATTTCAACATTAAATCATCATGACTTTAGATTCTTTTCATATTCCCATTTCTCTCTACTATATTAAAGGTACACAAACCCACATATACATTTTTTTAGCAACACGAAAGCTCTGATACCCCGGAAGCATTCTCCGAAAAGAAAGTGTTCTCCCCCGAATACACAAACCCGACTCTTCTATACTTTGTTGTACGAACTCTCGAGCAAGTAATCTTTTAAAAAGGGCTTCCTCAGTAAATCCAGTAAACCGTAATACAAACATAGGATTATATCCAAGACACAGTAAACAACTTCTCTCCTTATTATTTCGATTAAAAATAAATGCATTCAGAACAAAATATGTCAAGAATATTCGATGTGCTTGCGGCGCCCTTGATAATTGTACAACAACACACGTTCTATACTTTTGCCCCTACTTTGATTCCGATTTGTCAGAATTTAGAAAGGATGCTTCAAAGTGCATATTCCAGGATATCATCTCTCTCTTCAATTTTGTACGAATTCTTATGTTAAGCCCAGTTGGCTCAATCCTGTAATTGCTGTTTCATGATCTTATTTTGTACAGTTGTTTGTTTTCACTTCTGATGTCTTTTTTTTTTTTTTTTTTTTTTTTTTTTACAGTTTAATTCTTACTTAAGAGTTTCTCCTCATCAGACATACACACATACGCATGCACGCAAGCGCACACTCACGTACGCACGCTGCACGCACACACGTACGCACGCTGCACACACACACGTACGCACGCTGCACACACACACTCAAACACACACACACACACACCACACACACACACACACACACACACACACACACACACACACACACACTCACACACACACACACACACACACACACTCACACACACACAAACACACACACCTTGTCTAATATCACATTTAGTGAAAAGACGTTAAACTGAAGAACAACAACAACAACCCCGGAAGTTTTGCTGCCAATCTTTGTTCCTCTATGCTGATGCGAAGGGCACAGATTGGGGACTAAGCCAAACTTCCACAGTGGCTAAGCCGAACTGTTGCCCTTGAAAGAACCCATCTTTGGGCAAGAAAAATCATGAACAGTTAGCCTTTTGAGAGGGGCAGACCCCTCGACGTCAAGGCCATCTTGGATCCCCCATTTAAAAGGGTTCATGAATGAAAATGTTTTTTGTTTGTTTAAGATAATAGGGATTAAAAGAGTTTTTTTCCATGGCTTTTTTTTATTTTCCCCATTGCTTTTTTTGTTATTTTTTCCTATTGCTTCTTTTTTTTTTTTTTTAAATAAAACATGAAAGTGTAAATTCATTTTAACATCAGTAAAAATTTTAAAATTTTCCATTAAAATACGACTTCCTAGATAGTTACAATTCATAGCTTAATTTCAAGTGACATTTTCAAGGGGAAATCAGTAAAAATTTTATTTAAACAGTCTTCTATCCACTTTTCCCGGGATCAAACAGATCTTGGACCAAAAAGTAATACCTAGGGCTTGGACCACTTTTCATCTTTTCATAAATTTTGTTAAAATTTGACAAAAAAAAACAATCGTGTTTAAATTTAATATATAAAATTCCGTCCCACCATACATCTGAAAAAAAATTAAATAGGTCTTTTTTTGGGCCACAACCCCACCCTTTTGGGGAAAGCTTCTTTAAAATGAATTCATATCTTTTACACAATTTTTCTACAATCAAACAAACGGAGCAAGGGAAACATAGTCTTCCGGTGCAGGCGAAAATTTTGTTTCATACTTTAATCAACAGACTACTTTTTCCCCCAAAAACAAAATGACATTTTGATACAAAAGTGTAACTTTTCGCATTTAAACTAGCTCCCAACCGTTGTCACGACCGACCCCGGAGTTCTGCCCGCAGATGGGTCTAGGGGGGATAAGGGGGAGTGACGACCCAAAACCCTCCGCAAGAGACCACACAAAAAAAGATTACAATACAAAACCCCTTTTATTCACACCACAAAATAAACTTTCCAACACACGCACCAGCACGATCACAATAAACACACCAACGCACAAAAAATGCAAAATCACGATCAAGCACTCCAACGCACAACATGCAAAATCACGATAAAGCACCCCAACGCACACAACATTCACAATCACAATCAAGCACTCCCACACCCAAAACATCACTTTAAAAAAAAATATTTCGCCATACGACGTACACATCAAAATTTACAGCATCCACACAAGACAATACACTTAAAAGAAAATTTCCAGTATCGATCCTTTCCACACCCTGGAGTGCTCCCCATCCCTGCCCCTTCAAGTCCCCCAGGGAGCACCCTGTCCACTAGGTGCTCCAGCCGGGTTTGGTTTTCGCAGGAGTCGCCCAAAAACCGACACCCCGACTCCCCAAACGGGGGTAAGACGTGTCCCGGGGGGGGGGGGGGGGGGGGGGGGGGGGGGGGGGGGGGGGGGGGGGGGGGGGGGGTAGCGTTACTGGAGGCCGGACAGGGGGCCAGGGCCGGCCCGTGAGCGGCGGGCTCCCCTACAGCCACGGTCCCCACCAAGGCGTGGGCCCGCCAGCGGGCACCAACTCGTCCGTGGTCTCAGCCCAAACTGCCTCGACCAGCACTGGCACCACCAGTTCGGCCCAGGGAACCCCCGGGGGGGGGGGAGGATAGCTGGGGGGAGATCGGGGAAAAGGGAAAAGAAGAGGGAAGGGGGAAGGAAAAAGGTCTGGAACCCCGCCGTCAGTACCGTTGACCATTGCGTCAATCTTAGCCCCTCGCGATGGGCGAGGGGGAAATAATTTAACGCACACAGTAAACCATTGAATCAATCTTCCACACGATGCAGGTAAAAGACTCATAAAAAACAACAGGGTTATAAAACAAAAATGAATTATCTTCACCCTTCTCTACTCACCTTAACGTTTTCCTTCCTTAGGAAATAAAACAACACAGCGACCATCGCTTATAATGGGCCCCCACATTTTTAAATAATAATTCAATGGCACAACTGTCACATTTATAAACACATTCAAAAAACCAAATCCCCAAACCACGCACCCAAACGACAATCTCTCCGCACGCTGTGAACATAAAACTCGTTCTCCTTGCACACACAAACAGACGGGGGCCGGGAAGGTAAAAGTCCGCATGTGACAGGGCGACAAGCGAGACCAAGCAAGTTCAACCTGAATCACAGGTACTCTCCCCCACCGACTACGCATCACCAGATACATAAAAGAAAGAATTTTTGGAAATAATTTAAATGGCCGGTTAAGAATTGAATTAACCAGAGAAAAGGTCTCAAAACAATATTTCTCTTAAAATTTCGAAAACAAAGAAAATTGCGCAAAAGAGAAGACTAAGCCGGCTAAAAACAACAAACCAAAACAAAAGACCACGAAACTGATGCTACCAGCTACCCGTGGGTGACCCAGAAGAGGCGGCCCAAAGGACTCCCTCTACCCTCTGTCCAGTCGAGAGGACAGAGGCGAAGATGCGGAAACAGAAGAAATGAATGTCCCTCTCCTACAGGCCGACTGCGGGAAATTGAAAGTACTGACTGTACTCTCGACGTAAGGTAAAGAACCAGGACTGGAGCAGGCCCCCCAGAGACATTTTCCGCTCGAGTGAAGAGCTAACCTCCCTCAGCAATGGCGGCCAACATGCCATGCTGCGTCACAGAGTGAGCATACTTCAAACTAAAAGAAATGAAGCACGTGCGACAGTTGAAAAGACAGCGAGAGGCCGATAGCCGAAAAGTTTGAGAGAAAGACCGCCACCGGTGAACTTGCAGGATGAATAGCACGGGCAGTGGAATTAAGAAGAGAGAGAGAAAGAAAACCCAAAAGTTGAGCTGAACCACACCAAGGTGCACTGCACCACAAGCCACCCAAAGGGGACGGATACACGACAACAGCAACGACAATAAACAATAAGTAATTCCGCCCCCCTAGGTGGGTCGAACGTCTAGGCCTGGGAAACAAACTCGTGACAAACCCCCCTTTCCCTAAAGCACTTTTCTCTGAGATTACAGTGCTCCTTTGAACCTTGTCGCATGTGCAACTTCACAACAAGGGAACCGAACCCAACTCCCCTGTGATCGACAGAGTACGATGAATCCAATAAAACATTCACAGAGAATCACACGGGGAAATACAAAATTTACTACATTTATCAAACAACTAAGCCAACCTTCCAACCATGAAGTAACAATCCGAACCATTGGTGATTCCACTACCGTTAACCTCCCTGAAGTGACAACTGTCACGCACCTGATACAGAGACCAAAAAGGGATATAACCCTGGTTGAGGGGAGGTGTCCCTCTGACTGTTTTTCCAATATGCTAACTACGGAGCTCGGCTAAGATAGTCAGCATCCGTATTACAGGAACCCTTGATATGACGGAAATGAACGCATGACTCGGGCAGTTCCACTGCCTAACTCATGAGTCGATGACTGACGGGCCCGGGATCCGGTCCAGGCACTGGAGAGGATGATGATCACTCTCCATTACAAATTTCCCGGCCGTACTTCTTCTTGGGCACGCCAGTGCGCCCCCACATCTGCCTGAGAGTTTTCAGCAACAGTAGGGCATCGATAGTCCTAAGGGGGGACAGCCTCTGGGTATCGACTCGCAGATTCTACCACTACCAAAGTGTAGCGGTGACCGCGCCCGGATGGAGGATTAATGGGGTCCCACCAGGTCGACCCCAACCTTGCTGAATGCTCCCCAACCCGTGGCACTGACCCTAGGGGAACACGCTTCAAGCGCCCCTTAGGCGTTGTCCTTGGGCAGACATCGCAACTGCGGCAGTACTGCCTAACCTGTGAGTTCCCCCCGGGCCAAAGAAGTCTTGTTTTACTCGCCGAGAGTCCGCTTGGAGCCCATAGACCTGCCATGGGGGAACGTGGGCCTCCGGAGGACAGACCTCTCAGGCTTTGGGGAACCACAAGCTGCTTGGCCACACGATCTGCCTGGTGAAAACCCTAAAGAGGACCCCCTTTGTGGAGCTTGAAGCTCACCTTGGCGTGTCGGCCGACAGAGCGGGACGATCCACAAGTTGTCGTAGGGGGTTGGACATCCAAGTCCCTGGCCTGAAGACGGATAATGCTAGCAGGATCGGCCCTTGCCAGAACCTCGTTAGAAAACGGCTGAAGAACGGGACGAAAATTCCTGTTCCTGCTTCTTAGCTTTGGCGCGGGGTGGGTGACCCCCACACACGCCTGTACGGGCAAATCCGTAACACGGCTGACTGCGTCCGTCTGCGAAGGTGATAGTATTCCCTATGATAAGGGATACAGGGGGCGCTCCACCGCGATGGCCCACACTTCGCCACAGAAGTAGGGGTGAAAATAGGAACGAGTACAGAAGGACGGGTGGAGGTAAAACCAGCCTCCAACCCGCACACATCATAACTAGCGCCCCCGCCGGGCCTCAGGGGAAACCAAATCCTTATCCACAAAATCGTTGATGCTCCCGAATCCCTGATGGTGTCGACCAAGGAGAACCAAACAACAAAAGAAACACTGGGCACTCTAACCACTAAAGCGGGGACGGAACCCACGTTTAGCCGAGGCGCGAGGATGCTGGAGAGGACTAGCCCCATGACTACCAGCGGCTCTAGGGCAATCTTCCTGATGTGGCCGGGACGACCACAAAGAAAACAAAACCGGGGTGTTTGAAATCCCCGATGAACTGCCTGCCTTGTTGACCCCGCTAGCATTTTGTCGGCACCTTTTTGCTATTAAATCCTGTGGAGGGCTTCTCTCCGTATCTGGGCGATGCCCTAAGCCTGCGAGCTTCACAAACACCTCAGCTGTGTGAATCGCAGCCGCGAAATCCTGAGGTGCTGTCTCGCCTACCCGGGATCCTCAACTCTGGGGACACAGTTTTGGGTGAGCTGTTAAATTTGAGATAAATTTTCCTCCACTCCAACTTAGCTAACTGACGCCAGTACCCTAGCGCTTGCGCAGCCTATCACCAAACTGCACGAAGGTCTCATCATTATTCTTCTTCATGGACCTAAACTTCCTCCTGTAGGTCTCTGGGTAAGGTGGAAACGCTTACGCAGACCCAAACTGCATGTCTGCATAAGACCGCCTTCATTTAGAGTGAGCACACACCCCCTTTGCAGCACCAATAATCCAGAAAAAGTGCATAGCCTTTTTTTTCCTCAGACAATTGGTATGAACAAGAAACCCTTGTCAAAATGCTCTAAGAACAGTCAATGTCCTCACTGGGTCTGAACTCTGGAAGCTTTAACTTTGGGCCTCTAACTCTATCACCTGCCTGGTGATTAACCCCCTGGTTTACAGAAGGGGGAGGCCGCGAAAAAAGTTGTTCCATCTCCCCCCTACGCAGAGCCTCCATCTGCTAGTTCTTCCCTACGGAGGGCAGCCTCCTCCCTACCTGAGCCTCCTGTCTAGCAGCCTCCTCTCTACGCTGAGCACCTCCTCTCTACGCTGAGCCTCCTGCTTAGCAGCCTCCTCTCTACGCTGAATAGCCTCTTCCTTATGCTAATTTCCTGTCTTCAGTCTCCTCTCTGCGCAGAGCCTCCTGCCTACACCTCCTCTCTACGTTGATCCAACTCTTCCCGACGGAGCCTTGCCTCTTCCCTACGTTCTTTCCCCACGCAGGCTTCCTGCCTAGCAGCCTCTTCACACGCTGCCGCTCCAGAAACAGAAGGACAGAGGTGATTTTCCTGAGCGGGGTTCACCACTCCCCACCCGGGAGGATGATCCGTCTGACCCGTCCCTTGGGTCTCGACTTTCCATAAGGAGGAGTCTTCTGGGCATGCCCCTTACGAGGGGAAGCCTGGAGAGGAGAAGGTTTCGGCTCTGCGACTCAACCCGAACCCACAGTTGCTTCGCTATACCTGACGCTTCCGACGGAATTTCCAGTCGGGGTCTCGACAGGGAGACCCCCCAGCGAAGAGGATAAAAGTACTCACTGGCTACCTGCTACAGCACTGGAAAAAGGTAGAAGTTACCGTAGTCGAAGTACTGGTACTAATAGTAAGGGACTACAGTAACATTTGAATACCCTTCTTCTTTGACGCCCGCGTCGCCATACCACCAGCGCCGGACGTCGCCATGACAACAATATCCTACAGTTTTCCAAATACAGGGGAAAAACAATTCCACTAGAGAAAAAAAAAAAACAAATATTTAGGGGCGTTGTGTATAGTGTGTATGTGTGTGTGTGCGTGTGTGCGACAAGTTCCGCTGCTCCCACTCTGGCAACACCGGGGCTCTACAGCACGAGCAACATGCGGTGGGGGTCACCGAAAAAAAAACAAAACAAAAAACTATGTCCGGCTGCCCCCCCTCTGGCAACACCGCGCTCTACAGCACGAGCAACAGTGCGGTGGGGGTGGCCGGGAAAAAAAAAAAAACAAAAACCTAGCAGACGAAATCCGAGAGGAAAAAAAAAAAACACTAGCGTCCCATACCACCCCCTGTACTCAACAACCCGGTAGAGAAAAAAAAAAAAACAACAAGAATTGGCTAAATACAAAACAGGAATGGAAACGAGCGGCAACAGAAGGGCAAGACTTACGGCCGTACCTGCGTGAGGTTTCCCGCGGAAGGAGGCCTGGGCGCGGTCGACTCCCCTTGGTCTCACCTCGACTCCCGAGTCACACGGGGGGATGTTCCCTCAGGCCCACCAAAAGACTCCCTTCACGCTAGAGTCACCCAGCCAACCACCCACGAACAAACACGACAAACTGACTAAACATATACACAACAGGGCAAAACTAAAACAGGTACTCTGCGAAACGAGAGAGAGACAGCCAGAGCCCTTCACATCCCGGGCGAGCCCCCACAATTGTCACGACCGACCCCTGGAGGTCTGCCCTGACAGGATCGGTCTAGGTGGGATGAAGGGAGTGACTGACCTCACACGCTCCCCAAGAACCACACAATAAAATTACAATACAACACCCCATTTATTCACACCAGCAAAATAAACATTCCAACACACGCACCATGCACGATCACAAAAAAAGCACTCCAACGCACACAACATGCACAATCACGATCAAGCACTCCAACGCACACAACATGCACAATCACGATCAAGGGACTCCAACGCACACAACATGCACAATCACAATCAAGCACTCCCACACCCACAACATGCACGATTATAAATAAATATTTCGCCATACGACGTAAAACGATCACAATTACACATTCCAGCACATATGACAATACACAATTATAAAGAAATATTTCCAGTATCGATCCTTCTCACACCATGGAGTGCGTCCACATCCCTGCCCTGTCAAGTCCGCAGGAGCACCCTGTCGCACTAGGTGCTCCGAGCCGGGGTTTGGGTTTTCGCAGGGGGTCCCCAAAGCCGACACCCTCGACTCCCCAAACGGGGAGTGAAGAGCGTGTCCCGGGGGGGGGACGTAGCTGTTACTGAGGGCCTGGACGGGGTCCCCGGCCCCGGCCAGTCGAGACGGGGGGGCTCCCCCGCAGTCCCGGTCCCGACCAAGGCGTGGCCTCGACCAGCGCGTGGCACCATCTCGTCCGTGGTCTCAGCCAGAACGTGGCCTCGACCAGCACGTGGGCCCATCCAGTTCGTGCTCCAGGTGAAGCCCCCGGGGGGGGGAGGACGTAGCTGGGAGGAGAGTCGGAGAGGAGGAAAAGAAGAAGGGAAGGGGGAAGAAGAAGGGTACTGGAACCCTGCCCTCAGTACCGTCTGACCATTGCTGTCAAGTCTTAGCCACTCGCATGATGGGCGAGGGGAATGTATTCAAAACCCACAGTAAACCCAAATTTAATCAAGTCTTCTCACACGATGCAGGTAAAAGACTGGGATTAAATCAACAGGGTTAAAAAACAAATATGAATTATTTTTCACCCTTCTCTCACTCACGCTTACGTTTTCCTTCCTTAGGAAATAAATCAACACGCGACCTCGCTTAATAACTGCCACCACATTGTAAATAAATTCAATGGCACAACTGTCACATTTTATAACACATTTCAAAAAAACACAAATCCCAAACCCCGCATCCGAACGACAAATCATGCGCACGCACGCTCGTGAAACATAAAACTCGTTCTCCTTGCACACACAAAACAGACGGTGGCCGAAGGATAAAAGTCCGGCGAATTGGGCAGGGGCGGACGAGCGAGACAAGCAAGTTCCAACCCCGAATCACCAGGTTCTCTCCCCTTTCCCCCCCGACTACCGCATCCCAGATACATAAACAGGAAAAGAATTTTTGGAAAAAATTTAGAATGGGCCCGGTTAAAGATTGAATTAACCAGAGAAAAGGTCTCACACAATATTTCTCTTACAATTTCGAAAACAAAGAAAATTGCGCAAAAGAGAAGAAATAAGCCGGGTAACAACAAAAAAACCAAAACAAACAGACCACGAAACTGATGCTTACCAGCTACCCGTGGGTGACCCCGAAGAGGCGGGTCAAAGGACTCTCTCTACCCTCTGTTTCCCGTCGAGAGGACAGAGGCGAAGATGGGGGGAAACAGAAGAAATGAGTCCCTCTCCTACAGGCCGACTGCAGGAATTGAAAGTACTGACTGTAAATCTCGACGATAAGGTAAAGAACCAGGACTGGAGCAGGCGCCCCCCCGAGACATCTTCCGCTCGAGTGAAGAGCTAACCTCCCTCAGCAATGGCGGCCAAAATGCCATGCTGCGTCACAGAGTGAGCATACTTCAAACTAAAAGAAACGAAGCACGTGCGACGTGAAAAGACAGGCGAGAGGCCGATAGACAGAAAGTTGAGAGAAAGGTACCGGCCACCCGTGAACTTTCAGGATGAATAGCACGGGCGGTGGAATTAGAGAGAGAGAGAGAGAAAGCAAACCAAAGTTGAGCTGAACCACACCAAGGTGCAACTGCACCACAAGCCACCCTAAGGGACGGATACACGACAACAGCAACGACAATAAACAAATAAGTAATTCCGCCACCCTAGGTGGGTCGAACGTCGTAGGCCTCGTGACAAACTCGTGACAACCGTGATATCACAAGTCAGACTCAACTGTACTTCTCGTCTCACTTCCTTTGCACATGACATGCTGGCAGACTAAGAAGTCATCAATCTGGCTAGTTACTGCATTGCTTTGACTTGACCTACAAAAAGTCCAAATATCCATTAATGAAACCAGTCAATAAAGTAGCAAAATCGCATCGGGCTTTGCGATTTTTCTTGTTTTTCTTCTTCCTCTTCTCACTAAACTTGGCCTTTCTTAAAATAGAAAAAAAAAAAAAAACTTTTACAGTGTAAAGATCTAAGTTGTCTTTAGTTCTATTTAAGCAGCCACTAATCCATGAAGATCTGGTTTGTGCGTTTTCTGTTTGCTTGGGTTTTTTTTATTTGTTTTATGAGTAGCTTTTTGTTGAAAATGAAGCAGAGTAGCACTGTCAAGATCATAGCATGCTACACCAAAAGCAGAGCACTTAACAGCTCTGCATAAACCATTGATACACCTTTACTCCTTTTTGTTTCAACAATGTGCCGCTCACTTCAACCAGTCTCTTGCACATCCTATGTATGAAAGTAAAAATATACATATATATGCATGCTCAGGATACTGCCTTCAGATTACAGAATGTGCATTTTTTAAAAAAACCTCCGGATTCAGCTTGGTTTCATCAGGTGCTGGCATTGTTCTTTAGTCTTTTTCACAATAAAGAGAGTTTGAAAAAAAAACCAACAAATAATCACTTCATAATCAGGGTTTCAGTTCATAAGGATTGCGAAATGTTTGTTCAGGTTGGCAGCGACACGGAAGACAATGAGGAACGCGCAGGCTGACGGAACATACCACTTCAGCCAGTCGGGGCCAGACCTTCCCTGAGAGCGTACACACTGCTGATAGGACCTGTGTGGTGGTACCTGCAGTCAATAGTGCCATTCACAAATTAATCCTAGGACGCCGGACACAAAAAAAAAGTCAGCACTATCATTCAGCATTGAGTTCCATAGCTCGACAGCTACCTGCAAAGTCAATACTATCATTCATGAAGTTCCCTGCGATGGTCATTCTTTTCATGCACACTACATAAAAATTTCTTCTTCTGGGAATTTTTTTTTTTCTTAAGTGTGCAATCAGTCAAAGTAAAAATCAGCAATTCAGAGCAAATACTGAACAATACATGTCTAGTCGATTTCATGTAAATGTAACAACTACATATAAAAACAGCTGTGTAAATAATCTGTGTATACTTAGCATTGAGTGGCTGCATGTTTGTCACTATACTTGTGTTATACTGACATACACGTTTGGCTGCTGAGAGGGTGAAGAATGAATCTCTCACATTCAAATCTGTCAAGGATGCTGAGTAAATTACTCGCATTCCTTATTTTGCATTGTGTTTGAGGACTCCGAGCAAATGACTCACAATCTGACTCATTTGGTTCATACTTCTAGTTGTGTAGTAAAGAGTACAACAGTAAAGTCTCAAGTGCAAGTGCACCCAAAAACACACCAAAAAAAAAAAGCCCAAATCCAGAAAATGGGGGCCAGAATAGCTCAGTTGAGAGGGCGCTGAACTCTTAATCCTGAGACTGGGGGTTTGAATCTCCATCGGGCCATTTCAGTACTGATTTTTCCCTCAAGTTAACATTGGTTCTGATTCCATTTCCTGAAAAGCCTTTCAAATGAGACCATAAACCAAGGTTCCATGTGCACGTGCATGAACAACATCTTGCACACACGTAAAATCCCATCACCAAGTTTCAGAAGAGAAGGCCAGTTTCGCCATTAGCCTGGATGACATAATCTACTCAGCACGCGCTCTGCCTGAAAAATCAAATGAATGACTGAAAAAAAAACTGAGTTACTGATATTGATTCAACAGAAAGAAGCACCCTCAGGCAGCAGTTGGCTGTTTTCAGGTGGGCAGCTCACTGTGTAAACAAGAGTATGGATTGGAAAGCGCTTAGTGCAGGTGAATACAGGTATCATGTACGTACTCTTAATAATAATAAAATGAATTGTCATTTTAGTAGCCTGTACATAGTATAACAGACATTCTTTCCATCAAAGTTAAGACACATATTTATACTGTTCAAAAAAAGAAACGCATACTTTTGCTGAAGAAAATTTTTTTCAGATTTCATTAATTTTGCAAAAATTCGATTGAAATCATTTCACAACAGAATTTTGCTTGTTTCAAAGGTCATCAATTCCAGTCTCATTTCCAGTGTCTGCACAGTTCACATCGCCGATACACACCGTTCCAGGCAGCGAGGACTCAGTAAGGGGTATGTCCACCACCTGCAGCAACGAGGGCCCAGCACCTGGCTGGCATGGAGCGGATCACATTGCGGATCACCTCTGCTGGCATGGTGTCCCACTCCTCTTGGAGGGCAGTGAACAGCTCGCTGATGTTGTCAGGAGCATGCACTCGCTCCCGGACTCGTCTGTCCAGCTCATCCCAAATGTGCTCAATGGGGTTGAGGTCGGGCGACAGTGAGGGCCAAGGAAGAACGTTGATGTTGTTGGCGAGCGTCTGCATTGTTAGTCACGCAGTATGAGGCCTGTGTTGTCCTGTTGGAACAGAGTGCAAGGCCTGGCCGTAAGAGGCAGGGTATGAGGCTGGAGAATTTCAGCCACATACACTGGGCATTCGGCGTGCTCGGACTCGAACCTGGGAACTCCTGCCAGCATTGTGGATGGCCCCCCCACACCATGGCGCTTCCACCACCATGGGCAGGTGCCTCATCCACGCAGTTCTGGCAAAGCGCTAGCCATGTCTGTGGTACACCCTCCTCCTCCTATCATGGCACTGGAGCAGGAAGAAAGACTCGTCTGAAAACCAGACCCTGTTCCAGTGGTTCCTGAGGGTCCAGGAATGATGCTTAGTTGCCCACTGCAACCTGTTCCCACATTGACGCTGTGTGAGGACAGGTCCTCTGACAGGTCTGCAAGCCCATAGCCCTGCAGCATACAAGCAATTCCGAATTGTCTGGTCAGAATTCCTTGACCTCCAGGTAATTGCTGGGCGGTTGGTGAGGCTGACTGAAAGCAATTTCGCAGATGCTGACCCGGATGTAGCAGTCTTGAGCTGGAGTTGCTGCCAAAGGTCTTCCAGAGCGTGGTCGACTGCCCTGGAGCCAATGATGCGATGATGACTCAGAAGCCTGCTGAGGGTGCTCTGGCTCATGCTGAAGTGTCGGGCGACTTCAGGCTGACTTTGCCTAGCTTGCAAACGCCCCAGTGTGTTCTCATGTTCTTGATGACCGAGTCATGGCATCTTTGCACTTTGAATTCGCCCACTGGTTTTCGTTTGAATAACTCACTGTGTGTATGGTTTGTTTGCCTTCCTTTGAGCATTCATACACCAAAACGTGCATGAATTTGCTTCACTTAGGCGCAAAGTACGACCCAAAAATGAAAAATGTCCATGTGGCCATTTTGTGCACGCGCAATCCGACTGGCGCTAAATGCGTCAGCACACGTGAACGCACAGATGTAAACATTGTCCACTGGTTGGTTACATCCTACCACTGCTTTGGCATCCACAGTGAAATATTAAGACATATGCGTTTCTTTTTTGGACAATATAGCTTTGGCTGCCACGTAAACGGTTCCTGACAGTTAAGCATAAACCTTCTGTGCAGGCATACATACATATGTACATGCATGTATGTGTGTTGTTTCTGCAAGTGTGCACACATGTATGTGCATGTGCATGTGTACACTTGCAGGTATTCAATGAATCACTGTGTGCAGTTTATTAGGAATACAAGTTCATGTTATCACGCTCTGAGACTGAGGATCAAATCCTATGCATCCTAGCTACTGTAGCAAAAAATAGAACGGACAAATGGCTTTGGTTTGCTTAAGATATGACAACTGTAGCTTAAGCTGGTTCAAGGGTACCTTCTCTGGAAAGGTATGGTGGTACCCTCCATACACGGAAACATTCATGTTGGCTCCATATCCTAGCAATGCTGTCAGTAAAGGGCTTAGAATGTGATGTCCGCCTTATGTTTGATCAGAACAGGTGCCTCAGAAGTGATCGGCAGCAGTGCAGAGTCTCCAATGGAGCATTGCCTCATGCCAACATTCCACCCTGACACTGACTGCTCCCTGAATACTGCCAGAGTCAAGGCTGCCACAGATGAAGCTGGACATGGCAGTGTCTGAAGAAGCCATAATTGGTTGTCAGGGAGTAATGCCAATGGGGTCAGACCGCACCAACACACACACACACACACACACACAAATCTAAAGAAATTCTCTAAACGTTACATCTTCTTCACATGGTTTCCTCCTATACATTGTCTTCAGGCTTACATAGTCCTGTTTTAAAAGAGTTTCTATTTCTACAAGCTTGATGTGAAACACGCTTGTATCGATGCATTCATATGTATATAGGCATCTCATTCAGTTTGATTTTTTATAAAGATGTGGTTTTACTTTATCTGACTGCATAGTAAGTAATGTTCATAGTTATTCCTTCCTGTATTTGGCTTTGAACAACCCACTGCCTGAAGCATATCTAGCCTATGGCATATTTGGTGAACAAATTTTGTGCACATCCACTTGTCCAAATTGTACCTTCTTGGGCCAGCGTCACATCCCCAGTAATTGGCCAGCTCACTGGCATCAAAGTAGAAAGACCGAACCCTGGAGGATCGTGTTTGCACTCGTTTCCTGTCAAAAATTCAAGAAAACATTTCATCAATAACAATAATAACCAGGAGTCACACAGCAGACCGAAACCTCTGCCAAGGTTGATGGATCCTGGATCCTGCCATTTGATCCGGATCAGCATCATGGATCTGTAATGAAATTCAATTGTTTGTTCTTGGGTCACATTCCATCTTCCACCAAGTTTCATTAAATCTGTTAGTGTTTTTTTTTTTTTAATAATCACGAATTCTGTTTGCACTCTATGATCCAGATCCCCATGATGATCTGCACGAAAGTTTAAGGGATTCCTCCTTGGGTCACAGTCCATTATTCCTATAATTTTCATTAACACTGGCTCCATAGGTTTCACATAATCTTTGAGACAGACAAACCAACAGAAAAGGTTAAAAAAAAAAAAAAAAACCACTCTGGCAGTGACAAAAACAATATTGACGAGGATGAGAGTGACAGATATGTTATAATCAAATCTTTTTTTTTCTTAATGTGTCAACAAACAGAACGCCTCATTTGTGGAGGATATGAACAGATTTAGAAGGCTGTATAGGGCATTAAGTATCCTTGTAACCTGAACCATATTGACCCTTTCCCCATTCAACTTCAATCTCATAGTAACATAACGAGGTAAAATCATAACTAGCCTTCACTTCAGAGTTTTACTTTGACAACTCCTTAATCAGTGATTATGTGCTGATCTTCTGCTCTCCGCCAACAAACTGATGTGCCAACATTAAAGCTACAGCTTGACATGCAATTTCCTTTTCTGCACATGCGATCTTCGACCCAAGGGAAACTACACAGGTTGTTAGTTAGACAACGTTATTTTGAGACAAGGCAGAGACGACACTCTTTCTCTAAACAAGGTGATGGAACAAAGGCAATGCTCATTTCAAAAAGAAATCAAATGTATGACCGTGAAAGACATGACAACAAAAGAGACAAGTGAAATTACTTTGATAAAAAAAATGTATCTAATTCTTCCCAATGCATTGCTGATGGACTGTTGAAACATTCTATGGTAAGCACACATACCTCGAACATTTTTTTTTAAGTTTAAAGACCTTTTTTTAATGCAGAAAGTTGCAACCAGAACTCTTGAAGTATCTTTAAAATTCTAAACTAAACATAATAACCTTTAAAATCATGTATAAATGGCATAGTTTTTTGTGTTGTTTTTTGCGTGTGTGGAAGTCTGTTGAATTTCTTTAAACATGATCAGAAAGTAACATCATGAGATGATGATGTGTCTGGTTCTAGTACTCTGTCACCAAGTTAACAACAAATACTCAAAAGACCAACACAGAGCCAAATAAAGGGAGAGTGAAAGAGTGAATCATCATCGACAATGAAAACAGTATTCCTTTTTGAGTGGCAATGTGCCAAGCTAGGTGAGGCGCTGTGTCAATGTTGCATTAATGCACCAGCCTAAGAGGGAAAAGTAGAATCCTGATAAACTATTTACTGTGAGCAATGAAAACAGTTCCTTTTAATGAATGTAAAACTCATTCCTTCTCTTGAGGCATTGATATAACACCGTCAATGTGCATTTCACCGTCCGCCAGAAACCGACAACTGTTACTGTGGAAAGAGAAAGCCCAAAGATTTTACTCAGTCCAGTCCAATGTGTATTAACAACCTTTTCCCCGCACAAACAATATTAATAAAAAACAGTAACATGCAAGTTATCTAAATAAATATCTAAATAAATGTTAATTATAAGTTGTATTGTGTGGTTGTGTGTGTGTGTGTGTGTGTGTGTGGCGTGTTTGAGTGGTTGGATCAAAAAGAAAAAAATAAGCTCACCTATTAGCTGTTAGATGTCCAAGCCTTGACTATCTTCTGATTAATGTAACATTACCAGTTCATGTCCTCTCTACACCTATTTTCACTTATTCCAGTTAGGATAAATTGTCAAGAACCACAATATATACACTATTAACACGTGACATTTCACATGCTAGTTGAAAGTTACTGGCTGAGTTTTTTGCAGTAAGCACTCTTCAGTGCAGCAAGATCCTCTGGAGTCATGTTCTTCACAGCATCTTGAGGCTCATGGGGCACAGACTTGAGGACCAGCAGGCTCTCCATGGTGCTGTCTGACAAGCTGGCTCTCTGGTCTGTGCGGTTCTTCCTCACGCAGGAGAAGATGCGCTCACAGTGGGCACTGCTGTGAGGGATGGTGACAATGCCCCTCATGGCCAGAGACAGCTCCTTGAACTACCCATCTTCCAGCTCCCCAGTGGCCTTCCAAGTTTCATCAATTCTGTCCTTGCTGGGAGCAAAGTCAGAAGAATCAACTTGGCGCTTTGACGAGTCAGCCATTTTGATGGATACAGTATACTGAAAAGCGCGCGAAACGCGTTCAGCGAGCTCTTCGGACATGCAACCTTAGCGGGCAAGCAGTAAAGGGAAATAAGTCACTAACAGTAGTGGGCGGGCAGCCCTGCTGAACGCAGCAGCATGTCAGGCTGTTTGTATGGCCCATCAAGTTTGTCAAAAGATGGCAACATGCAAAATAGCTTGTGTTTCGAAATCGCGTACCAGCGAAATGCTGAAATGCGTACCGAGGTTCCAAAATGCGTATTTGCGTATTTGGGGTCAAAATGCGTAGAATTCTACGCCAAATGCATAGACTAAACAGGTCTGTAACACCCTAAAGCCAACACAGAGACATATCTTAGTATGTGGGCGTAAAGAACTTGCCTGGCTGCCATTTGCAAAACAAAATTGAATGTCATAATCAACAATGTCAGCAAAAGAACCCAGCTGGTAAACTTCTTCTTTTTAAACACATTAACAGATATATTGAAGTCTCCTTATTTCATTCACAAGTATGCATGACTTTTTACTGAAATTTGGGTACAGACACAACTTCTGCATCTAAGTGTAATGTAAACAGAGAACATGACTCAAAAGATCTTGGCATATCCTTTGAACATATCTATCTGGGATAATTTTGTTTAAATAACACCGCATCACTATGAAATATTTTTCTGTTCATGTAACCAACCAGTAGTAACCTTGGAGAACTACAAGCTTTCTTCAACTAAAAAGCCAGGCTCACTATATGAAACATAGCCTTCCCTACTCTCCAGGTACACTTCTACTTCCCAAGTGTGAACTCACTTTGCACGCTCAGAAAACGAGATGGGCGCAGTCCCAGGTGGAGCTCCTAGCACTTTCTGAGATCCTGAGTATAAGCAGTCAATCCCTGAAAACAAAAAAGATAAATGTGATAAAGTAGAAACAAAACGACGACAAAGCATTTTTACTTCAAGTATTTGCAGATGGTAACATATTCAGACACTTGACCATGCATTGCAATAATCATGACAATACTTCCAGATCAAAATCAATGTCTGAGTCGTTGACCTGTTTGTTTAGCATCACCTTCTGATGCAATGGATGAATACTTGGAAACAAAGGGAAAAAAGGGTGGCTTGAGGAAGGAATGGTTGGAGAAGGGGAGGCATGGAGAAGGGAGGCATGGAGAAGGGAGCATGAGAAGGGGCTGGAGAAGGGAGCATGAAAGGAGCATGGAGAGGTCATTGGAAGGAGCATGGAAAGGGAGGCTGAGAGTGTAGCATTGAGAAGGAAGCATGAGATAGGAGGCAGTAACTAGGGAAGAGTGCTAAAAATAAAAGCTCAGATTCACTACAAACACTTGTTTTATAAAAAGTCTAAGAACAGATTGTAAATATCAGGAACAAACTGAAATCTAGAATTTCAAACACATTGCATCTTGCATATGTGATGCTGTGCAGATATACATGTATGCATGTTCAACACCATATCATCACGGCTAATAGAGAATCACATAAATGGACACTTGCAGACTATGCATAAACCAGTTTTCCCTTTTCTGTCCTTTTGTCAATATGGCTACTGTTCATTGTCCTGTTTTTTTAAAGTCTAGTCGTGTTGATTTCTTCTTTCTTTCTTTTTCTTTATTAACGAAGAAGTGGGATGTGCTACCCACCTTTATCAACCTTACTTCTGATCTGCTGGCCATAAACAGCTATCTGTTTAACGCTTTCACTTTAACTCAGTTTGCTCTCTTCAACAGCCGGTAATGGCCCATGTTTACAGTGAGTTACAACTTCCCATCTGTCATCAGTTTGTCCACCTGTTAAAAAAGTGCTCCAATTCATTTTGGCAGTCAGGTTGAGGTTTTCCCCAGTAATAGGCTAGTCACAATTATAACACTCAGAACGGCCACTGATAAAATTAGTTTTTACGTTGAAAATTACATGTTTACATTACAAAAATGGCTATTCTTGGACACAAGTCATCACTCAGCAGAGTTTGAAAAACTGGTTGTACAGATCAAGAATAGGTGCCCGTTCATAATGTGAGCAAAGGAAGAAAGACACATTCTGTGGTGCCCACCCAGGTGTTCCACCTGAGTCGACTGCGCATAACTATCACATGTGACCATTTCACTTCTTACAAATAACTGGCCTACAACAACTTTCATGACACCACAATTAATGCCATACTTTTCTTGGCATAATCCACTTGTTTACTGAATGCAGGGAAATCATTATGTGTCAGAACTCTGCCAAACACTGACATTTTCACAAAAAAGCTAAATTTTCCTGATCTGTCAGCCAACAATTTCTTTACAGAATCAGCGTACTTATTGCAGACTTAAAAAATGTGACTGTAATCATGAGCAATCTGAACCACTCACACTAGAGCACCAGCCCTACCCAACTCTTCCTTAACCCCCTCCTGGTCAAAGTGATCAATAACAAGGCCTCAATATTTTCAAAATGGCAAACCTTGTGCAACAGTTTCAGCTGAGAGGCCTGTCACGAAAAAAATCCTAAAACATCCCTGTGACAGTCTTCAGTGCACTTTCTCTTATCTATAATCCTTTCCTTCTCTTTTTTTTCTTTCCCAAAATGTGCAGCCCTGATGTGGCCCATTGCGGTCGGCTGGGCTATAAGCAACATTATCTTATCTTATCTCCCAAAATGTGTAATTTCTTTTTTGAAAAGATTTTTGGTGCAGAATGCTAACAAAACTTAGCTTTGAGTAGGACTGTTTCAATTCATTTCTTCTTACCCCACTGGTCCATGAGAAGAGGAACCCCTCCCATGGCTGCCACTGAATCCACCACCAACAGACAGTTGTATCTGGAAAACAGAACAGCTTTTAAACATACTGCAGACACAATAAATGTACCATTTCACTACCATCATCACTCCCACTAAACGAGCCTATTCTAGACAATATACAAATACTGTCAAATCTGTATCACCTCACTGCCACTATAAAACAACAACAGGAGAATTTGTTTACTGATTCTAATGGACTTTAAACATCTTCTGTAGTTTGCAATTCATTACAGCCCTGATATGACCCTCTACGGTCGGCTGGGCTATAACCAACATTACCTTTACAATCTATTTATATATATAAGGCCATAGGTGAGCACATGCCAGAATTTTTGTCTGTGTATGAGGGATTGAGGCAGTGAAACAGAGAGAGAGAGAGAGAGAGAGAGAGAGAGAGAGAGAGAGAAGTAGGGGGAGGGAGGAGACAAAGGGAGAGGATGAGGCGGCAACAGTCAAAGAACAGGTAAGAGTGAAACTGAAGAACTGACTTGTGACAGAGCTGTCCCAGACCCTCCAAGGGGTGGGCAGTCCCTGCAGAGGACTCTCCATGGGTCACAAACAGCAGCACTGGCTTGTAGGTCTTCAGCCCCTGAACACAGCCATCATGGAACACGTGATTCCTGCAATATCTTTCGCTCTTTTCAGGCCCTCAGTGCATCCATTATGAAAAAGCCGAGTCCTGCTTCGTCTCTTGTTCCCTTCCACCCACGAACCATTCCTTAGTTGACAACAACCAAACCTTGTTTGTCCTCTGTTCCCTCCCACTCCTAAACCTAAAACAGTTCCTCTCATCTACAGCTGGTGGTCGCAATGAAGACACAGTTTTATGACAGCTGCACACTGGCCATTCGTTTTCAACAGTTCCTCTCATCTACAGCTGGTGGTCGCAAAGAAGACACAGTTTTATGACAGCTGCACACTGGCCATTCGTTTTTAACAGTTCCTCTCATCTACAGCTGGTGGTCGCAAAGAAGACACAGTTTTATGACAGCTGCACACTGGCCATTCGTTTTTAAGTCATTCGTACCTTTTAAAGAGTGAAGAAGCTCCGTGGTGCATTCCATGTCATGTGCTACTCACAATGAAACATATTCTTTGGAGTGTTGGGACATGCACGAGGTGAGACATACACATTTTACAGCAGACTCCATGAAAACATTGTTCAGAGATGTTCCACCTGATGTGATCTTTGAACTTCTGAAAGTGATTAAAACTTTTCATCTGATCGGAGATTTTAGAGTAGAAAGACTTTTAACAAAATTTCCCTTTGCGGTCGGCTGGGATAGAAGCAACATTACCTTACCTTACCTCCTAAACCTTTCATTATGGAACAATTGCATTGCATCCTGCTTCATCAACTGTTCCCTTCTACATTCAACTGTTCATTAAGGAAAACTACTAAATGCTGCTTCATCCACCGTCTCCTTCCAGTCTCAAACTGTTCATTATGGAACTACTAAATGCTTCATCCACCGTCTCCTTCCAGTCTCGAAATGTTCATTATGGAACTACTAAATGCTTTGTCCACTGTCTCCTTCCAGTCTCAAACTGTTCGTTATGGAACTACTAAATGCTTTGTTGACCGTCTCCTTCCAGTCTCAAACTGTTCATTATGGAACTACTAAATGCTTTGTTGACCGTCTCCTTCCAGTCTCAAACTGTTCATTATGGAACTACTAAATGCTTTGTTAACCGTCTCCTTCCAGTCTCAAACTGTTTATTATGGAACTACTAAATGCTTTGTCCACTGTCTCCTTCCAGACTCAAACTGTTCATTATAGAACTACTAAATCATTTGTTAACTGTTCGCTTCCATTCTCGAACTTTTCATTATGGAACAGCTTAATGCTTTGTCAACTGTTCCTTTCCATTCTTGAACTGTTCATTATGGAAAAACTAAAAGATGCTTCATCCGATGTCTCCTTCCACTCCTGACCCACTCACTATGGAGCAACACACACACACACACACACACACACACACACACACACACACACACACACTGACAGTAGCAGAAAAAGCAGACCGAGATAAGAAACAGTCATATTTACATTTCACGACACACACACTCATGCACATGCACAAATGCATGCACGTACGCACACACACACACAAACACACACACACACACACACACACACACACACACACACACACAAAACCATACATACACGCACATACACACATAACAGTAGCAACAAAAACTGATCAAGGTAAGCAACAGTCATATTCACATTTCATGACGCACATTGCGAAAATACTATTTTACCTCTTCCACTTCCTGCAGTGAGAAGACCTCTCCCATTGGACGAATCAGCTTTTGAGCCACTGAACCTGAAACAATATCACCGTCTAATGACCCATGGCAGCCTCTCATTTCAGCACTGATACTAGAGGAATCCAGACTGATAATCTTCATTCTTTTCTCCTACACTCTGAATCTTCAAAAAGTGTTTGAAATTCGAACAGATACATTCTCATCAACCAACATACACACAAACACATTAGACAAGAGAGAAGGAGACAGACAGGGACAGAAACTGAGATGGAAAGAGAGAGAGAGAGAGAGAGAGAGAGAGAGAGAGAGAGAGAGAGAGAGAGAGAGAGAGAGAGGGGGGGGGAAAGAGGAGTGGGAAGCATAGACAAACTGACTGACAGAATATCATATATGAAAGAAACTTGTATTTGTAAATGTGCCTGCAAGTATGCAAGCTTTTTCATAACACAAATCATATGAACAACTTTTATAACATCATACAAGCTAAAAATATGTTGTCACAAAAATCCCCCCGCACCCATCCCTATACATCAGATTTACTGAACAAGACCTACATGCAAACACTGCAAGCACATGCTGATGTAAACATGTATATTATCAGACCTTACAATGTCCAGACAAATAGATACACAGATGAGTGAAAAGTTGTCACCATCTGAAGAAATACATCTAAATATTCATGTTGTTTTTTTCTCCTTTCATCAATAGAAATGTATCCATTGTCCTTCTGTATATTCTACACCAAAAAAATAAATGATCTGTTCTGTACTGTGCCTCATAATGCATGTGATCATAAAAGTCAGAAGTTAAAAAAAGAAAATCCCCAGCCATAAAATGCCACTTCAAAAGTTAGAACATTATTTCAACCACTATTATGCAGACAATGTATACAATACATTCACTAAAAATCTTCAGTGCATCAGTACATGCATGACAGATTCATTTCTGGAATTTTCCTTTTTTTCCATTTTGAAATTTCAGTATGCCAACAGGCACAAATCAGAAATGGATGGTATGTTCATGTTCTCATGAAAGTAAGCATTATGAATTACTTTCCTCTTATGGTGTGCATGCTAGAATTTCATATTGATCACACGCTCTGCAGCAAAGATACCCTGGCAAATAGATAACCATAGCCAAACAACACAATGGCACCAAAGGGGTTAACTGTTCACAAACTCACAGAGTTGATCATATAA
>CM031611.1:62083914-62086414 GCA_018398815.1 Conus ventricosus
AAAACAGAGCTGGCATATAAGGGCAACTTATGATTTTAATGTATTTTAAAAAAATCAGTCTCCACACAGACACATGCGCGCGTGCGCGCGCAGCCTGCACACACACACACACACACACACACACACACACCTTTCAAGATAGATAGATAGAAAGATTATATAGATACATAGATGTGTGTGTGTGTGTGTGTGTGTGTGTGTGTGTGTGTGTGTGTGTGTGTGTGTGTGTGTGTGTGTGTGTGTGTGTGTGTGTTAGCCTGCACGCCCTCCCCCCATTATTTAATTGATCAATATTCTAATGTTCGTATCTGGGTCGGAACGTAGCTTGTGGCTCTTTCACTGACTTGTTTCAGTAGTTGTCATGATGATCAGTATCATTACCTGCGACCAGAATGTCATCCATTGTTGCATATGCGCCTTTAATTCCTTCAGGCATTTGGTCCATGATCCGCTGGAACACTTCTGGGGGGAGAGGAGATGCCGAATGGAGGCGTAGCCAGCGGTGTCTTATTGTTCAATCAGTGGGAGACTGCATTTCTAAGGAGACCCAAGTAAAGGTTGCTCTGTACAATACTTAGCTGCTGACAATGCTCGGGTTATTTAACAGTTGAGGTGACCACCCTGACTGTTGAAATATTTTTACCTCCCTTGCATCCTTAAATGGATCCTGAAGCATAGGCTCAAAGGTGAGACAGCAATAGAACAGGGTGAGACAACAATAAAGCAGGGTGAGACAACATTAGAGCAGGTTGAGACAAGATGCCACGGAAGCACTGATACAGTTACCAACATCTTCATGGCGAGTCTGATCCATCTGGTGAAAGGTCTTGGAACAGGCAATATGAATAGTTCCGTTTTCAGGATGGGCCCTGATGATGTTCACATACTACCAGTAAACGATTTTATATGTATTCCTGACATTTTCACTTTCTCCACCCCACTCTCTTCTTACACCTTTGTTGTTGTTTTTGTTGTTGCTGAATTTCAGTCAGGTCATGAATGTAATAATGAAGAAATTGGTAGCCTGTACGTGTTTTCTTCCACTACTAGATTGTTCCACATATATATATGGGTAAAAAAATCCCCCCCCACACACACACACATACATTTATATCCGTATGTACATTAAACAATTTAGTAGTGTGGGGAAACGAGAGCGGGCTGCCATACATACACATCTATATAGTAGTAGAAACAAGGATGAGACAATACTTGAGTAAGATGAAACAACAGTGGGGTGTCTATTGAATGACAACACTATAAAACGAAACAACTCTGGTGTATGGTGTGGCAGCATAGAACAGGGTGAGAAAACACTGGGATACATGGTAAAGCAATGCCGAAGGAAAATGAGACAAGACAGGGTATGGAAAAACAACACCAGGATAAGTAAGATGAGACAACTCTGGGTTAAGGTGAGGTAACTCTAAAATAGGATGACACCAAACTGGGATGTAGAGAAGCAACAATAGAGTAGAATGAGACAACACAGGGTTTTATTGTAAGGCAACTCGACAGTAAGATGAGACGCCATTAGAGTATGGTGAAGCAACTATAGAGTAGAATGAGACACATATCATGATCGCTACTTCTTCGTTGTTTATGGGGGGGGGGGGGGGGGGGGGGAGCATAATCAATGATGAAAAGTCATTTGGACTGATGTGATGTCCTTTGTGGTTGGCTGACCTAAAAAGAGGCAAAGATAAAACTGATAAACGCGAGAAAGCGTTCTCCGGTCTGTGGTGAGACACAAAGGTAGACTAGAGTGAGACAACTCTTTGGTATGGGGAGGCAACACTGAAGCAGAGTGACACAACATTAGACTACAGAGAAACACCTTCGAAGTATGATGAGACAACGCCAGGGTTAGTGTCGAGACCGAGACAGCAGCAGAGCATGAGCCAACGCCAGGGTATACTGAGACATTAGCGTAGAATGAGACAACACCATTGTAGAGTTAAACGACCAGGAGGCAGGGTAAGGCAACATTGGTGAATGGTAAGACAAGACAACACCAGGGCTGTGTAAGACAACACAGAGGTAGGGTGAGACACTGCGTGGGTAGGATGAGACAACACCGTGCTCAGTGAGACCATACTAAGATAGGACAGGATACTTCGTAGGGTGAGACAGCACTAGAGTGGGGTGATACAAGACTGGGTAGGGTGAAACAACACTGGGATAAGGTGAGACAACAATGGCTCAGGATGAGACCACTCCAAATAGGGTGAGACAAAACTAGGAGAGATTGATACACCAGGGCACGGCAAATTAACACTGGGTAAGCTGAGATGACGCTAGGATAGGGTCAGACAACACTAGAGAAGGGTAAGACAACACCAGAGAAGGGTGAGACAACACTAGAGCAGGATGAGACAACACTAGAGCAGGTGAGACAACACCAGAGCAGGTTGAGACAACACTAGAGCAGGGTAAGACAACACCAGAGCAGGGTGAGGACAACACTAGAGCAGGGTAGTCAACACTAGAGCAGGGTGAG
>CM031611.1:62091414-62095231 GCA_018398815.1 Conus ventricosus
CATGCCCCACAAAAGATGTATTTACAGTCACTGATGATAAGATCGACGTCGTCGAAGATTTCGCGTACCTTCGGAAGCTCAGCAATATTTAACCGACCAGCCCAACAAAACCTGGCCGATCAAACTAGCTTTCACTGAACACCAAGCTGAGGATTAATTCCTTTGTTTTCTGTCCTATAGTACAGCCCTGAAACATGACACCGAAGCAGTTATTCAAGGGAAGAAGCTCGAAGCTTTATAGTTGATTCACCCAGCTCATGGGTAAACTGTGGAGTGGCTTCATCACCAACCATGGAGTCAGAAAGTGGTCTAGAAAAAAAAACCACACACACACACCATCTTTCTCTCTCAAGTATGACAGACAAGCTCTTTGACAGACACCTGTAGGAAAAAGATCAAGCGGATGGCCAAAGCATAACAATCAGCAGACAATACAGCATGACCTCCAGTCATGCACAGAAGCTGGAGAACCGTCTGAAAGCTGATCATTGACCAGCTGCGCCAGAGGGTGATAACTGCCTTGTGCATTATACAATGCAGGTGATCCAAAGTCCAAGTATGAAAGTGGATGGCAGGCAGGTACTGTGTTCCTGTTGGGTGGGGGTAGGATAGTGCTAGACGTTGACAAAATTTGCAGAAAGCATGCAGCTAGTCTAGTTCTATACTTGTATGCCTCCTCGTAGCTAGTGTGGGTCAAATTTTATCTACACATATCTTCTTAGCGCTAGATGTTCAGTAGAACTGATGGAAGATCCAAGCTTGGGTCAGGGCACAATGCCATACTTTCTGAAGTGCGTTGATGTCTTCCCTGAATATACTCCAGAACACGGCATTTGGAAGCTTTAAAGGCATTCTGCTTCATGGCTTCTTCTCCTTCTTCTTCTTCCATTGATGACCAGCGATCAAAAACCGATTATTATTGTCATACACAGGGTGTGCAGAGCTACGAAAAAGAGAGAACAGAAGTTGAAGTTGGACAGTGAGATAGGGTATGGTGGGGGTTCTGGTATGGCTGGGGGAGGATGGGGCGGGGGGGGGGGGGGGGGGTTGCAGGAGTGGATTGTCCCAGCTATCAGGGGGAAAGAGGACATATGGGCTGGGGTGGAGCCTTGGGGGGGGGGGGGGGGGGGGGGAGAAGCCTTGAGTACATGTTCAGACCTCCACCTATTGAAGTGCGGATACCGCAATGGTCTCCAACACAGCACCAGGCTTCGCTGGCCCAACTCTGCGACAAGGCTGGGCAGGGGTGAGGAGGGTTTGGGGTGGTCGTGGGGGGCGGGGGGGGGGGGGGGGGCATGGGAGACGGGGGGTGGTGTAGGTCAGTCAGGCAAGGCTTGATACCCTCCTATTGAAGGTGTCAAGCATGGGGGGGGGGGGGGGGGGCGGGGCAGGATTGGGTACAAGTCATGGCTTTTGTGCAGGTTCAGCTGATTTGTGGTCTCCACTGCTTTTCTCTCCTGAATGTGCTGTATATGAATGACACAGATGTGCTCTACTGACAGACTTGTTTAAAGGATTTCAGTTATTCATCAGTGCATGAATGAATGTATTTCTAAGATTTATTTAACTCTGCATGATCTGAAATATCACAGTGAGAGACCTGAGCCAGCAAGTACACATGCTTTGTTCCTCCAGCCTTCCTGGCAATTTTTGCGGCTGTAGCTGCAGTGATTGACTAATTCATTGAGGCTAATAAACCTAATTTTGAGATTGTTCACCTGGGAAGCTTCGAATCTGAGCTATGTTGTGCACTGAAGATCACCTTGTAAGCCATCTTCAATGCAGTGCGTGCAGCCGTTTTGTCGTTGTGCTATCACAAAAAATCCACCTCTACTTCTAAATATGTACTACTTAACTCTATGGTATTCAAGTAGGGGATGAAAGAGACAGACTATATGAACAGTGAACACGAATTCTAAATAATTTTGTTTTTAATTCAGCTTCTTTCCGTTTATTTGAAATCTTCAATACGAAAATAATTCTGACAGTGTGTGTACGGGCTAGCAGTCGAAAATAGAATAGTTTCTTTTGATATTCATCCCCATCCACACACACCCTCCACTCGCCCTCCCATCCCTCTTTCTCTCCTGTCATTCCCATCCCTCACCCTCTTCGCACCAAAAATAGTAACGCTGGAAGAACCGTCGGTTCACAGAAAAACGAAACAAAGAGAAGGAGATCAGTTTTATTGAGGCGTTGGGGTCAAGGTTACAGTTTTGCAACATGGCAGCGTCGACAGACAAAAAAGCTCCGGCTCAGATCGGCAAAAGCATCAAGTTCCTCTTTGGAGGAACGGCCGGGTGAGTTTTCAGTGAGGATGAGATGTACTTTGCGTGTTTCAGCTGTTTGTTTTGTTTCTTAGCGAACAGATCGTAACTGCACAGCTCACGAAACAAGGTTTACTTGTCACGTGTATGGTGTGTGCTTGTGAAGCCCTATTCAGCTCTTCAGTGAGTGGGTGGTATTTGCCCTTGGTTTTGTGGCTCGGGTGCAGAGGGCAAAAGCGGCGCATGGTCTCAGTTGCGTTCTGTTACGTCTGTGTCTCTTTTTTCTCACGGTCTCTTCATTTGACAGACTTGACAATGTCTGTCTCACTGGCAATGTACACATCTTTTCACTCTGATACATACGCATAGGCTTATTCAATGATAGACGTGATACGTGCATGCACACACAACACACAACACACACATACACACACAAACACATAATCTCTCTCTCTCTCTCTCCCCTCTCTCTCTCTCTCTTTTATCCTCGTAAATAAAGAATTTTGTCTTGTCTTGTCTTGTCTCTCTCTCTCTCTCCCCTCTCACACACACACACACACACACACACACACACACACACACAGCACACACACACTGTTATTCTCACGCGCACACACACACACCACACACACACACACACACACACACACACACACACACAGGCTCTCTCTCTCTCTCTCTCTCTCTCTCTCTCTCCTCTCTCCTCTCTCTCTCTCTCTCACTAAACACTGAGGACAGTACAGTACTAAGATTTGCTCTGTGCAATAAGAACTAAAAAAAATGTGGTAAATATGCAAATGCAAGTTTTAATGGTACTGCCTTAACTAACGCAAGTTTACTGCGCAATGTAACATTGAGAAAATGTTAAGATTTTAGGATTGCTTGAAACTGCCAGATCTGTTTTAACTAAAGAACATTCATATCCATTCCAGTTATGCATCACTGATCATATAGATCTATATGTCTCCTCTGTGTGTGTGTGTGTGTGTTGTGTGTGTGTGTGTGTGTGTGTGTGACAGCATTGAGATTTGAGAATAGCTTGAAACTTCTAGATCTTTATTCCAGTATATGATGAAAGATTGATCTCTCCCACCAAGTGTGTTTGATGTGTTGTATGTTTGTGCATGTTGACATTTCTTTTGCATTTTTTTGGTGGGTATTCCAAACTGCACATCCCATACAGCTTCTCTACAAGTTTCTGTTGCTTCTGTTGTTTTCCCTGTCTGTATAGTATTTATGGTTAATCGTATACAGTTATTACCCCTTGAAAAATCGGTATAGACATACTTTTTTTTTAAACTTTTTTAATTTTCTTTTTAATGTGTCTTGAATTCAGTAGAGATTACCTTGGTCAGTGTCATTGTTCTGCCTAATATTTGCTTTTCTGTAATGTGTAATGGCGAACAGATTGTGTGTTTTAGTGTGTGTTTGTGGTCAGTCTCAGAGTCTGACATTATTTTGGTATTCCATCAAGAAAACTTTTTTGAAAATTGTTTGTTTTTTTTTTTTCAGTCTAATGACATCTATTTTTGATTTGTTACACTAGGGTT
>CM031611.1:62096231-62183731 GCA_018398815.1 Conus ventricosus
AAGGTCAAAAGATGACTGTTTGGAGAGTATGAAGGAGATTGATCTTGAGAGTGAAAACTATTTAGACAAGGGAATTGTTAAGTGGTATTTCTTACCAAGCCACAAAATTGTCACTTACTGTTATCGTGTGCCATCGTGTACCGGTGGAAATGGAGGACACGTATTAATATCGCATGCATCCTATGTGAGAAACTGGAGGGATCAATGAAAATGAGTGACTGATATTTGAATGGTACGGGAAACGACTGAATGAGCGCCAGTAGGCTGCTCTTCGGCCGGCTCTACCTGGGTAAGCAGCCCGTTGAGTGAGTGAGGTAGTGTGTTCATTGTAAAGCGCTTAGAGCTTGGTCTGTGACCGAGGATAGGCGCTATATAAATACCCAATATAATAATAATAATATAAGTGGTTTGTTTTATATGACTTAAGTATTTGTTTTGCTGCCATATACCTCATTAAATTTTGAATAGATTATAACTGATTAGCCCATCCAACAATGAGAATGCCAGTGATCAAGCTCAAAATCTTTAGTTTAATACACACCCTTCACTCTTGTGTGTAGTGTTTGCCTTTTCCCCATCAGCGCACATGTATATGTGCGCCTCCTTTTTATGCCACATATGTGACATATGCTGCTGTGGGCAGATTCTGACTTCCTTTGTTTATGAGGGGCATAGACAGATGCTATATGGGGAAAATTCTAGGACACCCATGCATTTAAATTGAAATGATGGGACATAGATAGATGCTATATAGGGAAAAAAATTCTAATATTTAGACCCTTGTAGTCAAATTGAAATGACTGACTTTCCAGTATTCAGTAAAAAGTTATCACAAAAGTGTCACACCCTAATTTGTTAGATCAAGGAAAACTCGCAGTCTTGGCACCACTTTAAATGAAGAACCGCTGTCTCAAGAAAATCTGTCACAGAATCTGGACTCACAGTTTTCCATCAACAACAAGCCAGGTGACTGACATGCATATCTTGATCACAGTTCCTCCTTTGCCCCAGCATCAAAGTGAGCATACCTCTCTGTTCTTGAGACTGTGCAGACGATGCCCTTAGAACTCAGATTTTGGAGATGAAACCAGAGAGATAAACAACAAGATAAGATAATGTTGCTTATAGCCCAGCCAACCGCAAAGGAGATAAACAACAAACAAGATGGTAACTCTTGCTTTCATGATGAGACTGTTACGCAGCCAAATGAATTCTGCTTATAGCACCAATTTGCCTAACACAACTGCATCATGTTTGTCCATAACATGTCCATATAGCCCATGCCTGATACAGGAACATGGTAAGAACAGGTAACAACATAAACAAAAACAAATAATTAATATTTACTCAAGGCTGACATTCCCTTTGATCTTCAATGTTGTCAAACAGAGCATGCAGCAGAACAGAAACTGATAAGAGTAAGCTCAGTTTGATGTATGTGAAAGGCGTTTTGAATGAGGAAGGGAACAATAAATAGTAAATAACAGATAAGGAAGATAACTCTTGCTCTTATGATGATCCAGTGACATGCCTTTAACTCCCAAAGAATGCTGCTTAGGGCATCAATTTGCCCAGCACAAATACAAGCACAAAGCACACAGAACAAAAAAAGGTAAACATTCCCAGAAAAGGATGTGTTAAGCTAATCTAAGCATGTATTTCTGTCATCATGGGAGCAAGAGTTATCTTTATTTTCAATTGCTGTTACTCTTGTTCCTTGCTTCATTCAAAATTTCCTTTCAGAGAGATTGAGCAATCTTCCCCCAACACCACTGTCCTGATAGTATCATCGACGAAGCACCCCAGTAGGTTCTGCTGTTCTCTGTTTAGCGTTCTACAGAACATAAACCCAAGTGAACCTGAAGAGACAGTCCTTTTGTCAGTCTCCTGTTGCACCCTTCTGTGCACTGTGTCAGAACAGTTCTGTCAAACTGGGGCATCCTTCAAACGCAACGCACTACAGCTGAAATTTTCAACCAGCTTGCACTGACAAAAGAATATGTGGTATTCTTGTGCATTTGAGTCTAAGCCAATGGAGAGCCAACGCCCTAACAGTTACCTGTCCATGCAACCGTTCTTAGATGAATCCATTATCTATGCCTTAACTGAAGTGAAAGGATCATAATCACAGGTGAGAATCACAAAATACTTTGGCCATGATGCCACTAACCTGATTTCTGTGATCCATTGTACTTTGTGTTCAACTGCGCTCTCAAAATCAGATTTAACAAATGCCATGCTGTCATTAAATTCAAGAGAAACTAACCTATGGCAAATGCCTTAAGCCTATCAGACCATTCATAGTAAGCTTGTGACATATGCTTTCTACTGATTCATGAGACAGACAGGGCATTGGAACGTCATCACATTGAGAAACTGGGCAGCAGAAATCTAGGTACAATAAGTGAGAGAGCCTGGTAGACACTTATCCCTATAATTTCACTTAGGCTTGAAATCTTGTCACTGTATTGGTGAACTACGTCCCTTCTTAGCTGTAAGAACTAAAAGAAAAAAAAAACCCACTGATCTTGAGACCATATTGATCCAAACCTGAGCCCCATATCAGCGGTTGAACTATTACCCTGAAAAGCAGATCATAAGTGCTAGGAGCCACAAAGGTGAATGTTTCATGTATCATCCATTCAGAAACTTTTTGCAACAAAATTACGTCCTCAGGGACTGAGCAAGTCATTTAACTGCAACAGGAATGTTGCTTCGCACAGCCAACATTACTGTGACATCAAAACAGAAATGAGACAGCAAAAAAGAGAACACATGAATCACATTGAATGTCACGAGCCCTGGCTAGTTTTGTCCCAATCAGAGGCTGGCACAGCCAGCCAGCGGCACAACAAACCACTGTGTGAGGACGCAGAGAGACACTGAACAAGGTCTCTTAGCATGTGACGGTCTCATGCCTACTTGTATGCAGCCACCCACACAGCCACACTCACACAAGGCCTGGTCAGTTAGAGGGAGTAATGCTACATAGATTCACTGACAATGAGTATCGGGAGTTAGGTAACCCTAGTTGGTCGCCAAACAGCGATGTCGGCAGTGAGCTGAATGGCGACATCGGCAACATAAGGGTTAACAAGGTCTCTTAGCGTGTCGTGGTCCCACGCCTACTTGTATGCAGCCACCCACACAGCCACACTGACACAAAGCCTTGTCAGTTAGAGAGAGTAATGCTACATAGATTCACTGACAATGCTAACAGGTGGCTGAACAAGAAATTTTCCCATCCTGCGTATCAACTGCCACCTTGCTAATCTGCCAACATGCTTGCCATAAAATTGGAGTTCCTATGAGGGGGATATTATAGCCTCTTAGTCTAAGAACAGGACAAAACTAATTCGCCAAGACAGTGAGGAGGTCTAGGGAGCTCAGCCTCTTCATCCAGACCCCTGTGAACCTCAAGACAACAGCAGCTTCATTACAGTACCAGTTTGGTTGACCTGAACGTGGTTTTCCATAGGGTTGGGGATGTTCGGTGTGGTGCAGATGGTGGTTTGTTGGAGGTCACTGGTAAACATGAAAATAGTCTGGCTTCTGGTGGGTCTGATGTCAAAGTCTAGACAACTATCACTTCAGTAATTAATTGGATATTTCATGTTATGATAGGCTAACTCGCGAAGTGATAGGGACCAACCACCCTCATTAAAGCTGAAAGTGGTCCAAGCATCTTATTGGGTGAGTCAAACCTTTAATCAGCTGACCATTAAAAAGCCCCCTTCCCAGAGTCTTGATGTTTTTCCCTTTTTTTTTCCATTAAGAATGAAAATAGTCTGCCTACTAATCAACCGAGCTCGGTTCCAGTTGGGTCACCCATAGAAAACCGTTACCCCAAGTATTAAGACTGAGAATAGCCTAGCATCTGGTGCTAGTCTGGCTTCCAGCTGGATAGCTCTTTTGAAAGCCATTCCCCCAGCAATAAAGTGATAATAATCAGGCTCCTGATCTGAAGAGTGTGCCCTTTAAGTTGGATATCTTTAAAAAGCCATTATCCAACATCGCTTTGGGTTTGGGGGGAATGGAGGGTGCTGTTAAGGATGGTGGATCCATTGATTGTTTTGGGACAAATGATGGAGTCTGCAGGAAGTATGTATAAATGTCACAGTATATCTTTATGTATGAGCCATGCTTAGGATGTTCTCTCTCTCTCCTCTCTCTCTCTCTCTCTCTCTCTCTCTCTCTCTCTCTCTCTCTCTCTCTCTCTCTCTCTCTCTCTCTGTTTTCCTCCGTCTCCCCCATCCTCTCCTCGTTTCCTTCCCATGCTGTCTCCATTCCCTTTTCTATTCTTCCTTACATTTTTAGATCTTCCTTCTAGCTTTCCTCTTTTCCACTTCTCATATACGTGTCTCTTCATCAGTTTCTGTGGTTTTACACCTGTGAGCACGTTTTCATACGTTCAGTACCCATTACTTCAAGTGAACAAGCTGCTGTGCAGATTTTGCTTGCACCCTTTTTACCACATCCACTCGCAGGCACTGACACTCGCCCATGCACATACACACCTGCACACACATGCATGCAGACGCACAACCACACACACATATACACCCTCACACACACACACACACCACACACACACATATACACACACACACACCACACACACACACACACACACACACACACACACACACACACACACACACACACACACACACCACACACACATGCACGTGCGTGCACATGCACACACACGCACGCATGCCTGCACACACGCATGCACGCACGCACACACCACACACACACACACACACATACCACACACATACACCACAAACACACACACACACATGCACGCACGGACACACACGCGTGGGTGTCAGGAGAGAGTGAATAATGAGCACTATTTATTAGACCAGAAAGAATCACAGCCACATATGAACACCACCCTTACACATTAACGCTTGCATACATTTGTGTCCATTCTTGCATGACACAAACTCATAGAACTGTATGTGAGTGGAATTCTACAGTAAAGTGCACCTCCATTTGCCTTTCCCTTTCTCTTCCCCTCTTGCAAAGCCCGCTCCCAGCTCAACTCCTTTTCTTTTCCTGTATGGAGAACTTTGCAGCTATTTTCATTTTGGCTGCTTCTAACTTTTTTTCCCCTTGGATTTTCCTTTGTCTGGAGTTGTTGCCTTTTCCTTCTCAACCCTTGGTGGTTGGACTGGACAGCCTACTTTGGGGTCAGACACGGGTTGACCACTGTCAGTGACGGTCCCTTTCTCCCCCTTTTCTCCCTTTCTTTCCACACGTTTCACTTCGCTCTGTGTGTGTGTTTTAATCCCATCGCATTCCTGCCACACACCAGCGCTTTGCTGTACATTACTTGTGATCAAAGAGATTCAGCTGACTCCTTGACCCTCTCTCTCTATCTCTCTCTCACACACACACACACACACACACACACACACACACACACACACTCACACAACCGCTCTCTGTGACCCCTGTTTCCCCCCTCCGTTCCATTCCTGCCCACCCTCCTTTACTTTTATACCCTGTTCCTGTTATCAGTTTTTGAAATCTCTCTCACTTCTGCATTTCTGCATTGCCATTCTACTTCAGATAACCATCTGGGAAGGGTTTTTTTTCTGTGTTTTCTGATTCAGACATGATTGGTTGAAAAAATATCCACTCATCTGTCTCATTATGTATTGTAGGTTAGTGTTGCTTTGAGATTTGTTTTTTTGTGTTAATTTGTGTTTTGATTTCTCTACCTCTCTCTTGGTTTTGTATCAGCATAACCTGACTGTATGGTGCCTGCAGTAAGGTGCAAGTATAAACCGTTCTAGATTTCTCAAAATGATACGAGTGATGTCGGGGCAAGCGTAGCAGAGGGAAGGGAAGTATGGGGAGGATGTGATGCTTCAAGGAAGGGTGTTGGGGGAAGGGGAGCAGCAGGGGGTATAAGGACATGGCAAGGAGTGGGAATAGGATGAGACTACCTGTTTCTGCAGTGTGCTGATTTTTTTTTGAAAGTCTTGAAGTCAGGCATTTTTGTTTGTGTAGCCAGATTTAAGATTTAGTGTGTAATGTAGAAGTGAGTACCACTGCTTGCGTTGTGTGCAAATGATTCTAAGAAGTGATCTGTATTCAATGACTTTTTTTTTTTCTTTAATTGCTTAAATCTGAATTCCAGAGAAAATCTGTAAAAATAAATTGTATGTAGTAATAGTAAATTGTGTTCTGGATACATCTGTGTCAGTTTGTCTGTGTGTTATGACCAGCGTTTACTGTCAGACACTGAACTAGTTCTTATTGTTGTATGCTTTGCTTAAATTTTTATACATGTGTGTTGACAAATCATGGAAGATGTAAGAGTACTCAGCACATGTTCGTCCAAAAGCTTTTTTTTTTCTTTTTGAAATACGAAGTATGTAATGTCAACAGTAGTCAGAAACAGAATGTAAATTCAGTATGACATAAACTATAATGTTCAAAGAGATTCAGTGCAGGTGACTGCTTGCATAAAGGGGAGAAAGACACACAGCATACTGACAGAGGGATAGTGCGAAAGGAGTGTTTGGTTCTTCCAAACAAAGTGATATTGTTCTTTGCGAAAGTGGTCATCAACTGCCTGATGACCTGATCTGGCTGCTGCATCCCAGAACTAGAGTGTTGACATTGATAAGTACACTTTTAAGTCGCAATGACAGGATTAAGCCCAATGAAAGAAAAAGAGGATGAAATAGGGCGCTGCATGTTGTGTTTGGATACCTTTCACTCTTTAGTCGTTTTGTTATGGTCGTTTATCATCTAGGAACTGAAATGGCATGGACGTTAGAACTGATTGCTAGGTTAGTAAGGTTGGATCAAAAACATCACTGTTTGGAGGTAAGGTAGGTAGGGGTGTGTGTGTGTGTGTGTGTTTCAAGGAAGAATTTTAATGTGCACTCTAATGTCAGAGTTTAAACGGTTGATGTTTGCATCTTAGTGTTGAGAATTGTGATAATTTAGACTCTCACGTGTCTGTTTTGCAGAGATGGAAAGCCTCCCAACTTTGCCATGAAGGCCCTGATTGGGATCACCGCCGGAGGCATTGGTGCCTTTGTCGGAACGCCAGCCGAGGTCGCTCTGATCAGAATGACATCTGACGGCAGGTGAGTGGGAACTGTAGTTTTTATCTTCTCTGTCCTCCGCCATGTTTTTCTTGTTGTTGCCTCATCCTTCATCCTCCCTACCTCCCCCCCCACTCACCCCCTCCCTTCCGATTAGTCAGCCTGTCTTTCACTCTCCCTCTGTTCCTTAGAATGGAAGGTTTTTTTTTGATGGTTGACTGAGAGGCATCATGATACGATTATTCAGCTTCACTATATGCATACAAGTAGGATACAAGTTTGAAAGAGAACATTTTCTGATGTACATTCAAATTACAGTTTGAAACTAAGAGTAATGAGGACTTCAAAACTGCAGTAAGAAATGGTAATCATACAGAACTGTCATTTAGCATGACTGAAAGAGAGGTAATGTCTTTTGTGCTGGGGGCTTGAATTTTCAAATCCTGTAAGTTGCTGCATTTCATAGCCTTGCCTTTAAAGTTGGTGTGTATCCATGGACACCAGAGTCTACCCTCAAACTTCAAGAATGCTTGGCTCTTCATGCTATGTGCCGTCAAAAATGTCTCAGACTTGCTTCCATCTGTAATTCTACATGTTTTGCGGTCAGTCTGACGCTGTTCAACATTGTTCAATCAGTTCAGCAGGGTTCAGACTGCTCATTGTTTGTGGATGATTTCGCTGTCTACGCAACTGGAAGCCTGTACCCGAGTGTCCAGCGCAGGCTCCAGCTTTGCGTAGATAAAATCCATCGATGGGCGGATGAAAACGGTTTCACCTTTTCTCCAACAAAGACGCAGTGTATTCACTTCCATAATTTCCGTCAGTTTTTCCCAGATCCTGAACTTCAAGTAGGGAAATCTCCCATTCCAGCTGTTAAAGAGGCCAAATTTCTGGGAGTCATTTTTGACCAGAAACTCAACTTTCTCAGCCACATCAAAAACCTCAAAACTACTTGCCAGAAAGCTCTGAATATTCTGCGGGTCGTAGCGCACACCGACTGGGGCGCTGATAAGAAAACTTTGCTGCACCTCTACAGAGCCTTGGTCCGTTCCAAACTGGACTATGGTTGTGCTGTCTACGGCTCCGCAAGACCCTCTTACCTCAAACTCTTGGACCCTATCCACCATCAAGGGCTTCGTCTCTGTCTTGGAGCGTTCCGCACCACCCCTGTGTACAGTCTGTACGCAGAGGCGGGCGAACCTTCATTGTCCAACCGCAGGCTGAAACTGTCTTTAAATTATTATATCCGACTGTTCTCAGAACCGCAGAATCCTGCCTATGACTGTGTTTTTGACCCTCCGTTCCAAAGTAAGTTTGAAAACAACCCGAAATGTATTCCGCCGTTTGGTCTTCGTATGCAGCCTCACGTGCGGAATGCAGGTGTAGACCTAGGAGTTGTGTCCGATTTTTCCAAGTTTCCGGATCAACCTCCGTGGACCTTTTTCACACCAGAGATTCGTTTTGATCTTGCAGCTTTTCGCAAAGAGTCTACCAGCTCTCTGGCGTACAAGGCTTTGTATGCTGAGCTCTGTTCCAAATTCCCATCCTATCAAAAAGTTTTCACTGACGGTTCCAAGTCTGAAGATGGAGTGGCCTGTGCAGCCTACTGCCCTGGGGCTCCTTCTCAGATACTGTTGGAACATATACATTCCGATGCTTCTGTCTATTCTGCTGAACTTACTGCTCTTGTTTTGGCCTTGAAGATAATCTCACATTCTTCAAAGAGGGACTTTCTGGTTCTGTCGGATTCGCTGTCAGCTTTGGAGGCCATAGCTGGCCGCAACCTTCAGCATCCAGAACTTTTACTTTTTTTTGAACTTTTTAGCAAGTTGAAGGCGGACGGTTACAACATTACTCTTGCTTGGGTTCCTGGTCATGTTGGCATCGGCGGGAACGAAATGGTTGATCGTTTAGCCAAGAACGCCACAAGAGAGAAACTGTCCAACACTTATATCCCCTGCTCAGATGTGAAACCCAAAATTAACGATTATGTGAGAGACCTCTGGCAGGAGGATTGGAACACACAGACGAGTAACAAACTCTTTCAGATCTGTCCAAACCTTAAGGAATTCCTCCCATCCACGTCGGGAGGTCGTAAAGAGGAAACGGTTCTGTGCCGGCTGCACACCGGCCATTCGTATTTTACCCATGCTTACCTTTTAAAGAGTGAAGAAGCTCCGTGGTGCATTCCATGTCATGCGCCACTCACAATGAAACATGTTCTTTTAGAGTGTTGGGACTTGCACGATGTGAGACACAAACATTTTACAGCGGAGTCCATGAAGATCCTGTTCAGGGATGTCCCGCCTGATGTGATCCTTGAGTTTTTGAGAGAGATTGACATTTTTCATCTGATTTAAGATCTTACAGAAGAGAGATTTTTAACAAAGTTTCTGGTGCGTTTGTAGACGATGTCATTTAACGAGATGTATGAAAGGTGTTTTTTTTTTTTTTTTTTTTTTTATATGACTGGTGAGTTGATTTTAACGTGGTGACAGCCCTGATATGGCCCTTAGCGGTCGGCTGGGCTATAAGCAACATTATCTTATCTTATCTGACGCTGTAGGAGTACTGCTGGTGATGTCGGGTGGACTGTGGTGAAGACAGCAGGCTGTCCAACAAGGTCTGTTTGGTCTGCGCAGGTTGCCAGTGGACCAGCGGAGAGGCTACAAGAATGTTGCCGATGCGTTCTTCAGGATAGTGAAGGAAGAAGGAGTGGTCACATTGTGGCGTGTAAGTACCCATCTCTGGTATGGTTGATACGGTGCATGATATGGTATGAAACGAAATTGCGTGTGATACAGGAATGGTGATCTTGGACAAATGTGAACCTCCTCCACATAAAGGTTTCGGATGTCACCATCATATAATGTTGGTTTTTTTTAATACTTTTTGGTACCCCTCCATACATCTTCACAGCCACCTCCTTCACAGGAATGCTGCAGACACTTTCAGTACAAGTGTTACCTACACCTTCTTGAAACTGTCTGGTCACTTCCTCTTCCTTGTTGCCTTCTTTGACTCTGTCATTCATGTTTTTGTTGCTGTTGCCCACTGTTTTTCTTTTTTTCATCCATGTTGCTCATTCTTGTGTTTTGGCCATCAGAGGTTTTTACACTTTTTTTTTCTTTTTTTTTTCTATTGCTACCATGTGGAACATGCCATCTTTTTAAGCTGCACACACTACAGGCCCTACTGAACTGCTGTGTCAACTCTGGTAGGTTTCCTCGTGTTGATCTGATATTGGTTTCTTTTTGTGGAGTGCTGGTCCTGTAACATGTTAAGCTTTGGGTGTGGCTAAGTATGGGATGGCCCGAATGCACGGTATGCAGTAATAACGGAAAGGGCACAGATGATAATGAGCAGAATACTTTCCTCTGAAGGGATGTTTCTTTGTGTCTGTGTCCAAAAGAGTCCACTTACCAGCTAATCAGTGAGGACTGCACATCTAGCTGGTCAGAACAAAAATGCTGGTTGTTGTGTGACGCAATTTGCTCACTATAACGAACATTCGTGTGTCTTGTTCTGTGACGCATTTTGCTCATTATAACGAACATTCGTGTGTCTTGTTCTGTGACGCATTGTGCTCATTATAACGAACATTCGTGTGTCTTAAAATGAAAATAATTAAACGTACCTTTTGAGTTACTCAATGCCCATCTTGCGCAGAATTTGAGTGGGTAAGTGATTGCTCGTTCCTCTTTTTCATTCTTCGTTTTCATTGTCCTGAATGTTGTTTCTCTTTCCTGAAGAAGACCCAAGAGGTCGACGGCAAAGTTACTTTAACTTCTTTTTAAAATTTGATGAAAAAAAGGTTATCTTATGTATGAATCCCACTGATGTTCATTTAGAGGTTTCAGTGCCTCCACCCCCACCCCTCCGTCCCACCTCCAGCCTCCCTTTTTATTTGTCTTTCTTGTAGCTTGATTTGAAAGTTTGCCTGATAATGGAGCTGTTCATTATACAGGCTGTGTTTTGCAGGGCTGTATCCCCACTGTAGGGCGGGCCATGGTGGTGAATGCAGCTCAGCTGGCCTCCTACTCACAGGCTAAACAGATGCTGCTTGGCACAGGTAAAAAAAAAAAGAACCGCGTTTTTCTGACGCGGAATGTCATGTCAGTCAGTTCTGCTTCATTCGTTGAATTATGTGGTGTTCTGTGTGTGACGGAGTATGTGTGAGCAAGAGATTGTGTATGTGTGTCTGTCCTCGCAGTTGATTTTGGAATGGAGAGGGGGGGGGGGGGGGGGGGGGGGGAGGAGGACAGCACAAAATTGCACAATTATGCTGATTACATTGATACTGGGAACTATGGTTGTGTTTTTTTTTCCATGCTAACTACCTATTAAGAAAATGTACCTCCGCAAAGTCAGGATTCCCATGATCATGGAAGAAAGAAGTAGCATTTTCCAAGCCTAAGAAGATGAATAAAATTGGCAATGTTGGCCCAGGTTTGGGAAAATTAAGAAGTTTTGTAACTTGAATGATATTACTGATGAAATGGAACAGTTCTTAGGAGCATAAAAACATCTTGATATCAGGCATATTTTTTTAAAAAAAACAAAAAAACAGGCAGCAGATGATTAATGTTGTCATTTAGCATTCTGCGCCTGTAGTAAGAGTGGTTGTTCTTGGTCTCAATTTCGAAGAGTTGCATGCACTGCTGGTTGTAAGGAGTTTGCCATTTTCTCACAGATGCTGGTATTGGTTCCAGTATAAGGGATGATAAATGCCAGGGTTCAGTTCCTTAAATTAGCATCATTTCTTGAACTGTAATGATTGTTTCATTCACCACCACACTGATAGTGTTGTTATGCACAGACTGTTTTGAAACAGCCAGACGTGAAGATGTAGTGCTGCATGTCCCTAGCCCAACTTGTCTCTTTTTTATTTGTAAGTTTATGCAAGAAACTAGTTTACAGGAGAAAAAAAAGGTGTTTAAGATCTTCCAGTGCTTGCTGCTTGTGAAAGATTTGTTAGTTAAAATACAAATTCTTGTCATTGTACAAAACTGCATATTCTGCAAATGATATACCTTCACTCTAATATCTCAGATGAAAAATTTATGAAGTCAGTTGTAGTAGTATGAGTGCTGAAAGGTTGTATAGGTTTAGGAAAACTGACATTATTGGGTTTTGGAAAGGTCTGGGAATTTTACGATGGAAAATCTGTATAAACTTGTGACTGCCCAACATTATTTTCACCAGCTCTAAACTTCACTTCAGAGTCTGAGCAGCCAGCTCAAGTTGAAGTGTAACATATAAGAGATAACAGTCGGCGTGGGACTTTGTGAATGAAGCTTTTAAGTAAATGAAAACAACTTGGGTGGTACTTTGCTTCATATCGGGTCCTCCACATCATTCCCCTGCTCAGCCCTGATGTGGCTCTTTGCGGTCGGCTGGGCTATAAGCAACATTATCCTTATCCATTCCCTGCTGCTGTCTATGTTTATGTGGGTTTGAAACTCTGGTCCTCTCAGTTTGTGCACAATCTGTGCTGCTATGTTCAGGTTATTTCAGAGATGGTCTCTTCCTCCATTTTGTGGCCAGTATGATCAGTGGCCTCATCACCACAGCTGCCTCCATGCCTGTCGACATTGCCAAGACCAGGTAAGGACAGAGTTAGAGCCAGGCATGCACTGAGTATCAGAGGACAGGTACCTAGAATCTTGTATATCAAATGTGAAAAAAAATGAACCATTAGCTATTTGTAAGCTTGGTAGTTCTAGAGGGGGGACAAAAGAAACGCATGTTTTTCCACATGGAGCAAACACACAGGTCCCAACATGAATGAGCATTGTTATTGGTAAGTTTAGTTTTTCCAGGAAGAGAGATTATTGCAGAAGGCCTTCAGAAGCCAGTATTGACCTTTTAACTACCAATGTGTTTTTTTTCGGGTTTTTTTTTTTTTGTAAGTTTTAAAAAGTAGTTACAATGACACTGACAAACAATGTGGGCAAACGAATCACAAGGTAAAAAACGACACGTTTCGACCTCTTAGGTGATCTTGTGCCGAATTTGACGAAAGTAAGTGATTGCTCATTCATTTTTTTTTTGTCCTGAGTGTTGTTTATCTTGCCTGAGCAGACCTAAGAGTAAAGGTCATGTTTTATCTTGTGATTCGGTTGTCACATTGTTCGGCGGAGTCATTGTAAATACTTTTTAAGATTTATTAAGATCTCTGCCTGCAGTCACCTCACATTGCAACTAACTTTTTTCTTATAAGGTTTAGCACACTACCAAATTGATTTTCTAAATTACCAGATGAACCTCTGAGGCTGGGAAACTGTGTAAAAAGAAACAAGATGCGAAGCATATAAACGTACTCCCAGTTTTCCAAACCGCTTATAAATCGGCCAAGTGCTTTGTGAGATAAGAAAGAAAAGGCAAAATAATGGTTTTAACCGTTATTTAACCGATGTACACTTTTGACACTGGTATTTTAGTCCTCACTGGGCTAAAGCCTGTGTACATACCAAATTTCATCCAAATCGGACAATATGTCAAGAATAACGGTTTTTAACGGTCAGATTTTGAAACACTACATGGAAGTGCCATTTGTGTGTGATAACCTTTCTATATACAAAATTTCATTAAAACCCACCAATATATAAAAATAAGGGCAAAATAACGGTTTAACGGTTATATAACCGATATACACTTTTGAAACCGGTATTTTAGTCCACACTGGGCTATAAAGCCTGTGTACATATTAAATTTCCAAATCGGACAATATGTCAAGAATAACGGTTTTTAACGGTCAGATTTTGAAACACTATATAGAAGTGCCATTTGTGTGTGATAACCTTTCTATATACCAAATTTCATTAAAACCCACGTATGTATAAGAAATAACGGCAGAATAACAGTTTTTAACGGTTGTTTAATCCATTTTCAGCATTACATCACTTACATATGAACAGAGGCTCCGATTTGTCACAAGATCATCCAAACCGCTTATAAATTGGCCAGGTACTTTCTGAGATATTCCATAAAGAAGAAAAACTGTTACAGCCGTTAGTAACGGCTATTGCAGTAAAATAAAACATCGGGCATCATCCGTGGCCCATAATGAACATACCTACAAATTTTCAGAAAGATCGGCCCGGTAGTTTTGTCTGGAGCGAGTGGAACACATTTTGACCACGGACAGACAGACAGACCCACAGACAGCATTTCTTTGTTCCCATTCTAAAGTACTCCCTGTTCTATAAGAACTGGGAGTACAAAAATAAGAAAAACAAAATCTTGCTCTCCTGATTGCACTAAAATTTGCATAGAAATGTAGTGATAGATGCAGTTTGATGCGCTTGTGTCTATGTGTATCATTGATGTTTATAAATGATCATTAGGGTCACTTGGCTTTTCTTTGAAGGTCAGGCCATAGCTGGCCGCAACCTTCAGCATCCAGAACTTTTACTTTTTTTTGAACTTTTTAGCAAGTTGAAGGCGGACGGTTACAACATTACTCTTGCTTGGGTTCCTGGTCATGTTGGCATCGGCGGGAACGAAATGGTTGATCGTTTAGCCAAGAACGCCACAAGAGAGAAACTGTCCAACACTTATATCCCCTGCTCAGATGTGAAACCCAAAATTAACGATTATGTGAGAGACCTCTGGCAGGAGGATTGGAACACACAGACGAGTAACAAACTCTTTCAGATCCGTCCAAACCTTAAGGAATTCCTCCCATCCACGTCGGGAGGTCGTAAAGAGGAAACGGTTCTGTGCCGGCTGCACACCGGCCATTCGTATTTTACCCATGCTTACCTTTTAAAGAGTGAAGAAGCTCCGTGGTGCATTCCATGTCATGCGCCACTCACAATGAAACATGTTCTTTTAGAGTGTTGGGACTTGCACGATGTGAGACACAAACATTTTACAGCGGAGTCCATGAAGATCCTGTTCAGGAATGTCCCGCCTGATGTGATCCTTGAGTTTTTGAGGGAGATTGACATTTTTCATCCGATTTAAGATTTTATGGAAGAAAGATTTTTAACAAAGTTTCTGGTGCGTTTCTAGACGATGTCATTTAATGAGATGTATGAAAGGTGGTTTTTTTTTTTTTTTTTTTTTTTTTTTTTTTTTAAATATATGACTGGTGAGTTGATTTTAACGTGGTGACAGCCCTGATATGGCCCTTTACGGTCGGCCGGGCTATAAGCAACATTATCTTATCTTATCTTATCTTTGAAGGTCTGATATCAGCCCGAACAGTGACCTGACTCACCATAATCTTTAGTCATTGCCACTCAAGTTTGAATCAGTTCCAATCACACCCATATAGTCAAACATCTGGCCCATAAACCATGGCAATTATTTAAAGTGGACTGACCTCTTAATAAGAGCATATGCGATATGTTTTCAAAAGTTACCACTGCCACTTATTGTTGTTGCCAGTCGCACTTGATACAGTGACAGCAGAGGGTTGACTGCCAGAACCCAGTATCTCACTTATATATATATATATACGTAGATGAGATACTTGGTTCTGGCAGTCAACCCTGATGTTGTTGTTGTCTGTTTGTTTTGAAGAGCATTGCAAATACTGCCCACAACATGACATTTTTGTTCAGAACATAACATCTTAATGCTCAACCCTTTACAAATAACCCATATGGAAACAGAAAGTAGAGTCATCTTTGATGGATAGACATGGAAGGATCAGTAGCTGAGGGAATGCAGCAGATCAGCTGTTAAAAGATCATAAGAGGGGATTGGGTATGTTTGTGAGTGTGCGTGTGTGATTTTTGTGTGTGTGTGTGTGTGGTGTGTGTGTGTGTGTGTGTGTGTGTGTGTGTGTGTGTGTGTGTGAGAGTGAGACAGAGATGGAGTAAAAGAGAGAGTGTGAGAGCATGATTCAGGATTAGAAAGGCTTTGTCGTTTTTCATAGCATTGTAATCTCAGTTCGATAACAAGAGATGAAAATTGTTACTTTTTGCTTCTTTTTTTCTCTCTCCAGAATCCAGAATATGAAAATGATTGATGGCAAGCCAGAGTACACTGGAGCACTGGTAAGAGAATGTTCTTATGACTAGTTCATACTCCCTTTGCCACCTCCACATTCTTGGAGGTTTATTTTTTTGACAGTAACAAACAGGATGTCCTGTATTCATTCATAAAGTCACATACTGATTGTTAGTATAAAGGAGGAGTGGGGAACAAAATCATTTTATACGTTGTAAAAGACAAGCATGAGTCTGGTGGATAAGAAAAGTATGCAGGTGGGGTGGGTGGGGGATACTGGAAACGATTTATGTACATAATTTAGAGATCATCGTGAAGGCACATCTGATAATCGGACAGGCCCAGTTTTACTTTGGGGTGGTAGGAAAGGGGTGGAGGGGGAGTCAAAGTAAAGTAGTTTCACATCTAAATAGTAATTAAATGGTTTTGTTCCTAGGCCTCATTCTGTCTTCAGCTTTAGTTAAGATTGGTTTAGCTGCTTGTGCAAAAGAAAATTTGTTACAATATGCCCGAATGATTCTTGATCTGCTTTCTATTTGGATCTGCACCAAAGTGTCCCCGTGGCAGCATTCCATGTTCTGACAAAGTGTGATTAATATAAGTTCTTCAGTTTTTTCCTAATTCTGCTAACAGACAAAGAAACTAGTGGCCACGGGTGAAAACGTGACCTCCTGGGAGGTATTGAATTAAATGATAGAAGATTAGATGAACAGGCTCCCATTTCTCTACAAATTCATGGATTTCAGCCACTTTTTTCATGGGGAAAAAAAAACCAAGGACAAAGAATTTGTTTAAAAAGTGGCAGTCGAATTCGTTGAGTGTTGATGGCACGGTTGGTATGGTAACAGATAACAACAAAGTCCTGGGAACTCGTACTCTTTTTCACAAGAGCAACAGTAGCCATTTTGAAGGCCTGGAAGGCTAGTTGGTGTTGTGCTCTGACATCATGAGTCAGCAAAACACTGTGAAAGTGAAAGAGCTTGACAAAAGCTGTACGAACAAATTATCCTCATTGTGGTTGGACTGAACATTTGACCATACACCACTTGATGCTCAGTCTGGTATTAGGTTGCACAAACTTGAAAAGTTCCAAATATGTTTCTAGGTGAGGGAAGGCATGTCTGCCAGACCCTCCCTAGACTTTCAGGGATTTGTGATTTTCTACGGTGGGAATCCTGATTAGAATTGAAAATAGTTTATTTACTTGGGTAACAGACCAAAGATTATGGGCTGCAGTCGCTACAGCATTGAAGAAGCAAACAGACAGGAGACTAAAAATAAAGATTTGCAGGGATAATGCAAGCATTTAATTTGAAAATGTAATGAAAATTATAGGTAGTGTTTGACGTGAATTTCTCTGTGTGGAGTTGAAGAGGCAACAATTCTCATTTCAGAGGTTAACTTTTGTGCATGTGTGTGTGTGTGTGTTGTGTGTGTGTGTGTGTGTGTGTGTGTGTGTGTGTGTGTGTGTGTGCGCGGTGCATGTGTGTACGTGTGTGGTGCAGTGTGTACGTGTGTGTGGTGATGTGTGTGTGTGTGTGCAGGATGTGCTGGGCAAGGTGATTCGCACGAAGGGTTTTTCTCGCTGTGGAAAGGTTTCACTCCATATTATGCCCGTCTGGGACCTCACACCGTCCTGACCTTCATCTTCCTGGAACAGATGAACAAGGCGTACAGCAAGTATGTCCTCAAGGACACGTCTGCTTCTGGGGGGTTATAATACCATGGGAATCTTAGGCCTTTGATTATGATACATGCTGATGATGGTTGTGATAGCCATTCTCTTGTTCCAGTGAAGTGTAGACTTTACAAATTAGTAGTATAGGTAGTAGGTGAGGAATGGCCAAGGATTTAGGCTACCCATTCCCAGGTGCACTTGCAGACTGTTGCGTGGAAATAGGGTAGGTAGTAGATGAAGAGTGAGCAGGGATTGTGTATAGCCAGTCCATGTCTTTTTTTTTAACTGACCAGAATCTGTTTTCCCTGATGTTGTATATTGATCATGTAAAAATCAGGTACAAAATGACCAAGCATGTGGAGTGTGTTTGTTAGGTGAAAAAGGATTGGTCTGTAGACTAGTTTTTGTACAAACCATTTATTTTTTTTTTTTTTTTTTTTTTTGGATGCACTATTTTTAAGATCGGCATTAATTTCTGTTGTGAGAACCAAATCATTTAAGGGGGAGAGAGGGATTTACACTTGGAGATTAGTAATCAAGCATGATTTGCTATTCAAAGTCTGAATGTTGTGATCAAAACATTTGTCATGCACAGCTGCATTGGTTTTGGTTTTTCTCCCCTCAGCTTCTTTCAGAGGGAAGGGGGCAGTTTTCTGTTTCCTTTTGATTACAACTGAAATTGAAAACATGTAACTGAACCTTATTTTGGTCTCAGCCTCCAAGTAAAGTCATTTAATATGTCAGAATTTTTACATAACTACATTTTTGTTGTTGTTGATCTCAGCTTTCCATGACTGCTTGGCCATTGCCGGCTTCCTGATATTGATGAGATTTCGCATTGTGTTACCTTATGTGTTAGACCACAAAAAACAAACAAACAGAAATACATGCAATGGTTTCCATTAAAAGGAACTGTCCTGAGTCCCATTTCTTGTATTGTTTCACTCGATGGTCGCACGATGATAGTTATTTTCTGATCTAAAGAAAAAGGTCTATTAAAAAGCTTTTACTGCCTGTCTCCCGTCTTATCGACTCCCATCTTTTCTTCTGTTGTCTTCTCAGCCTGTTTGAGTTGCACCTTTCTCCCATTGTTCTCTGTCTTTCTCTGTGATTTCATTATCATGATTGCATAATTGTTCTCAGTCTCTCTGTATGATTTCATCAACAGAATTACACACTTTTGTTCTCTTCTGCCTTACAGTTCTCACCATTACTTTAAACTTTCAAACACATGTATGGGAAATAGCTGTAAGGCACTTGATGTGCTTGCAGGTGAGCGACTTTGAAAATTAATTGCTTGTTCCTGATTTGTGGTAGGTGAGATATCAAAAGCATAATTTCTTTTGCATCAGAGAAATAAGAGATGATGATGTATATCAAAGGGTGCAGTGTTGTTGCTTATGTTAAAGTTCACTGTGTGTTCAGATATTAGATAGATTATTGTTTTGTTTTCATCCGCACCTTAAATTATGTATTATAAAAGATTCATTAGAGTTTAGTTATTCCGGGACCTTAAAAAATTGTTTCTTATCCCTGTCTCAGTGGTTTATTATTCCTGTTCATAGGTGCAGTGCTACTTTTGATGACTTACTTGTATCGGTTTCAGCATTTGAGTTTTCTTCATATTTTTGTTGTTCCTGTTCTTGATGTTGTTTCGTGTTTGTCTTGGTCAGTTATGACAGGGATGAGAACAGCTCCGCCGTTCTCCGCCGTTCCGCCGTCTTTTAAAAAAATCTCCGCCGTTCGAAAAATCTCCGCCGAAAAAAAAAAAAAAGCTAGGCCCTATCGCGATTTTTTTGCTCCCAATCTCGGCGAGACGCCTCCGGCGAGATTCCCAAATGGGCTGGTTTTTACTCGGTTGACTCGGCCAACCACTGCACATCCGCTTACAGCGCCGATCGACCGAGTGTCATTTGTGAGTCATGGCGTCGAACGAAATCGCAAAAAAAAAGGAAAAAATATCCCAACCGTTGGAAAGAAAACTGGCTCGAGGAAGAGGTGTGTGGGAGTAGAGTTGGAGATAGCATATGCAAAAGCAGTGAAGAGCAGGCGTTATGTGTTGCTTGCAACAAGAAAATCAGCTTCGGAAGTCGTGGCTTCATTACGATTGCTGGTGTTAAATTAGTGTTGATTTTGACTAAGAATAGCATTAGTTAGTATAAAAAAAAAGAGTTCAATGAGAGGTGTAATTTTGGACTAAGATTCAATTGAAAGACTTCATTCAGTTGTGTAGGTGTTTCACAGATCGTATGAGGCCTACACTACAGATCAACCTCTTGAGAACTGTAAATAAAGAAGTATCGAAAGACAAATGCCAGCATAGAGTGTGATATTCTACCAAGGACACACTGAAGCAGAAAAAAAAAAAAGCCTACTTCTACTACTACTAGCAGGTAAGGCCAAATTGTTTTTGTATTTATGTGCCTTTTGTGAAAAACTGAAATATAGTTTAGTTTTAATAGTAATGCCTTGTGTGAAATGTGATTTTAATAACAGAATGTAGATAAATTTAGTTCAATTTAGATAAGGGCTAGAAACATATTTTGATGGTTTTAAATGTGGATTTTTCTTGTTTATATATTAAAAATGCTTCAGCTTCAGGGGGCGCTGCCCCCTGACCCCCGCAGGGGCGTTGCCCCTTGACCCCACTGGGGCTCTGCCCCCAGACCCCCAACACAAAAATCTCCTCTGCTTTTTTAAAATCTGTTCTCATCCCTGTATGAGTAGGACTAAATGCAGAAAAATGACAGCCATGAGTCTCTTGTTCTTGGTTATTTGTTTGGTTGATTTTTTTTTTATTGTTGTTTTTGTTTTCTTCCAGGTCTCTTGTGCATTTAGTGTACACAATCGGTATTTGTATGCCTCTTTTGTTTGTGTGTTCTTAAGATAATAACTATAGAATATGGGTATCACAATAGAGGCGAGGATCCATATTGTGAAATTCCCTGGAAGTTCAGATGAAAAAGAAAAACAGTTTTCGTTTTGTTTTCATCCACACTTTATATATATAATATATATTTTTTTTTTTTTTTTACCTCATTAGAATGTAGTCATTCCAGTTACCTAAACTCTTCGTTGGTCTGTTATATGGAAGTGTTTATCATCCTTGTCTGTTATATGGAAGTGTTTATCATCCCTGTCCCCAAAATGACCATAGAATAGTCTATCATTCCTGTCCCCAGGGTTACATGGAATAGCTGGAACATTCCTGACGCCTTTGTTACATAGAGTGTTATTCCTGTCCCAAAAGTTGCATGGAATAGTATATACTTTTTGTACCAAGTGCTGTGCCTTCTTGGGTGCATTTTCATGTATCTAATTCGGCATTTGATTTGGGTTTGACCAGGCTCCAGTATTGGGTTGTTTGTTGATACATATATTGGTGTGTTTAGTTTTGGTCAATTATGAATAGTTGTGGATTTTTCATTCTTGGTTACTTTGTTGGTTTTCTATGTTTGATCATCTGTTTTAATTGTTGTCCAGTTCTCTTGAATGTGCATTGTATATGATCAGTATTTGTATGTTTGATTCTCTGTTGGATGCATTTGTGATTGTAGTGTTCACAAATCTGCACATGGCTATTTGCATTGTATGTGATCAGCATTTGTATATTTGATTTTGTTTGCACATTTTTAGGGTTGTACCTTTACACATATATTTCTGACTATAGAGACCTCTCTCTCTCAATCACTCTCTTTCTCTCTGTCTCTGTCTCTTTTTTTTTCCCTCTTGCTCTCTCTCTCTCTTTCTCTGTCTCTCTCTCTGTCAGATAGTTCCTCTGTTTGATGAACAGACGTGGGAATCTTCCGCCTTTCGGCGGAATTCCGCCTTTTTGGAGGCCTCAGAGGTCATTTTTGAGATCGATGCAAATCCGTTGAGAAATTTGGGGGGGGGGGGGGGGGGGGGGGGGGGGGGTAACATTTATCAGAGCTCTTCCGCCTTAGGCGAAATCCTACGCTCGCATGGCCGTTATGCGAGGGCGAGGGGGTGAAACTACGTCAGCGAATGACTCGTCGAGCAACCTACCTACTGATTCGTTCGGTCATTTCCGTTTAACATGAGCCCTCCCGAGACAAGTACAAGAACAACGTACGACGCGGTTAACCGAATCTATCAACCAAAGGGAAATAATCCGCAGACCTTATTCGCCGCCATCTTTTGCATCCTCAGAAAATCTGCTGCCGAATCATGAAATGTTCATCGGTGCAACTGCCCAGAGAGTGATGCGGGAGAGCAAGTGGAACAGAAAGGATGAGCGCCGTGTCAAACTGCTGAAGATGGTGCAGACTGCTTATTGTGACTGTGCTGCCTGTTTGCAAATAAAACTCCCCATCAACAACCCACTGTTGAGAGCCTTGTCCGTACTTGACCCTGCTGTTGACTTCAATCATTGTCTTGCCAAAAAGGCCTTTGCACGTCTGCCCACGCTGGTCACAAATGTACTGCAAGTGGAGAAAGATGACTGCTCAGAACATGAACAGCAAAGGAGAGAGGATGCCATGCAAGATGCCTACAAAGTGGAGGTACAGAGATTCTGCTCATCTTTGGAGTTTCCGCCATCTGAAAGACAGGAGCAGCCAGTAGCTGTGGATGAATGGTGGAGCATCATTGCCAAGCAGGAAAACTATCGTCCCCTCCTCACCTCCATGGTTCTTGCACTTCTGACCTGTTTTCATGGCCCTGCTGTGGAATCCTCTTTCAGTGTTATGGGCAGTGTCATCGACTTAAAGTCGACAAAAATGAATGTGGAGACATATTCAAGCATTCAAACTGTGAAATACGCCCTTCGTAGCAGTAAAAAAACAGCTGTAGACTGTTTCTCAAGGAAAGAGCCAAAGTACACACCAGTGAACCACAGGATGTGCCGTCTTATGAGAGGAGCAGCTGCCAAACATAAAGCAAGGCAAAAGAAAGAGAGAGAGGATCTGGAACAAAAAAGAGTGGCATTGTCTGTGAAGAAACAAGCTGAACTGAGTAGAAAGAGAGCTAAGGATTTGAATGCTGAAGCCGAGAAAGCAGCCCGCCTGGCTCACAAGAGAGCAATGCGATCCAAGCTTGAGCAACTGTCAAACAAGCGAAAGGCTGAACGTGAAGGAAATCACTCAGCTGCCAAGAAACCCAAGATTATTTAGTTCTTCCGACTAATGCTGTTCTCTCTCTCTCTCTCTCTCTCTCTCTCTCTCTCTCTCTCTCTCTCTTGATTAGCAACCAGCAAATGGGCAATCATGTTTAGTCTTGACTTCATTGTGTGTGGAAGAACTTGATTAGTAGCCAGCAAATGGACAATCCTGTTTAGTGTGGTCTTCATTGTGTGGGGAAAAACTATTGATTATCAGCCAGCAAATGGACATTCCTGTTTAGTATTGTCTTTATTGTGTGGGGAAGAACGATTGATTATCAGCCTGCAAATGGACAATCCTCTTTAGTGTGGTCTTCATTGTGTGGGGAAGAACTATTATCAGCCAGAAATGGACAATCCTCTTTAGTGTGGTCTTCATTGTGTGGGGAAGAACTATTATCAGCCAGAAATGGACAATCCTGTTTAGTGTGGTCTTCATTGTGTGTGGAAGAACTATTGACCAGCAGCCAGCAATCCTGTGTCCATGTGATCTTCATGGAGTCCTGGGACTAGTGGGAGAGGTATGTCAATACTTTATAGATATTTTGTTTCATGATTTGACACACACACATGCACACACACAGTTGCACAGAGTGACACACATGATTCAAACGCTCACACATGCACACTTTTGATCTTGATCATTTGGTGTCACAGATTATGATTTTTTCAATGTTAAATGACAAAAATCCTTCAGCTTCAGGGGCTTCGCCCCCAGACCCCCACCAGAGGCGTTGCCCCTGGACCCCACTGGGGGCCTTCAGCGGCCCCCAGACCCCCACCAAAATTTTCCTCCTTTTTCACTTTTTCTCATTCCCACCTCTGGATGAATTTATGATTGTTGTGTTCGCAAATCAGCGCATGGCCCTCTGTCAGATAAATGTATGAATTTATCCTCCTAACACCCATAGTGATAGGCTAACATGCAGCCCCATTTCAGATATCTTTATTTTGGAGATATTTGCTGTTTCTGGCTCCTTTTTTTTTTTAAGATGTCTTTATTAATGTTAACATGTCTGTTTTGAGTATGTTTACGTTTGCTTTTTTAAATATGTCATCTTTGAGTAGTAGAAAGTGTGTATGTAATATTCGTGGGCATCTTCTTTTCATGGTATTACTTGGCATCTTCCAGGGAATGTATTACTTTTTTTTCCTCATTTGTTGGTTACTTTTGTTTTGTTTTTATTGTGGTGCAATTCTTTATAGTTTAGATACCTGATGTGTTGCAAACAACTACTAGTTAGTTTGATCCAGAATGTAAATGTTGTGAGACTGGTTGGTGTGTCATGGAACATTGTACATGATTTTTTTCAGTGTGATACAAATGATTTTCACATGAAAACAGGAAGACTACTGCACCACAATATCTGGCAAAAGATAATGCATGTACTTATTTGTTTGGCCATTTCTTCAGATATGGAACTGTGTATAATATGAAATAATCAGCAGGATCATAACAGTTAGTGAAGAATCATTTAGTTATGTATGTTTATGTACATAGTTAATGAGGATCACAGTTTGTTTGATTCCTTTTAGGTGAACTCACAAAAGTTTGATTGATCTGGCAACAATATTTATCAGTTTACAAATGTTGCAATTTATGAGATTTTTTTGGAAGTCTGCTTTGAATTTTATTCATTTTCTGTGAGATTTTTTTGACCAAACTTCCAAATAAGAATGGGCTGTTGGAACAAAGTTGAAAAAAAAAAGAAGGGAAGATGGGAGTTGGGGAAGAAACAAAGAAAACTTATGAAAAATGTATAGTTATTCTTATTTCACTTCCTTATCTTTCATATACATGACATATTGATCCAGTTTAGTTAAGGTAGCTGTCCAATAGAAAATTTAGTCCATGTGCATCCAGAATGAAAAAAATCCAGATTCAGACATATTTTAGACAAGGTTATTTGATGTGTTCAAATTTTGAAATAAACCACATGCAATCATTGTTTTGTGAGATTTCTTTCTTCAAGTATGAAGGTCTGGCATGCTGAAAGTGTGTATGAGAGTGAGAAGCATTTAACAAAATAAAATCACAGAATAGTTTTGTTAAATGAAATAATTCTCTAACATTCTCATTCAGTCACCCCATCCCATTGCTTACAAGGATGCAAGGGGGGAATAAACAGACCACTGATGCTGACAGCTGCCTGAATCTGCCCTCGTGTGTAATGCAGAAAATCTGGAATACTCGGGGCTTGATCTCCCCTTGACATCTCAGTCCAGCACTTCCTCTACATTCCACTCTTTCTTCAGCCCTCTGCAGTGCCTTGCATAATGTTTTAGGGCAGTGGAGTTGTGGTGTGACATATGACTGACCCAAATCATCTTTCATCCTTTCACTGTGGCAATGAATTGTCTCTGTAGCTCGGGAACATTTTCTATTTTGGTGTTGACAAATGCTTTGCTTTATGCTCTGAGAGAATTTAGGAGCTTTCAAAGCTTTTGGTCTCACTGCTTCAGTTTTGTCCCAGGTCAGCAGTCGGAGTCCAGCTTCCCAATCTTAACCCCGCAGGATAGTGACCAGGACTTGTAGAGCTTGAATCGATGTTCTTCCATGCACTTTCTTTGTTGTAATAACCATCAGAATATTTAATGCACTCGACTCTTTGGGCAACTGTTTTACCGGTATGTTTGAGGTACAGTTTCAGAATATTGAGACCATAACATAGACGAGACATTTTCGATTGATGGTTAGTCTGGATGGCTGATGCTGCTGATAATACTTTTACCATGTTACATGAAGGCAAGAGGTGGCACGAAAATTAAACCATTGTTCTTTTTAAACTTCATTTTTTGTTCTGTTGATTATTTATAAAAAAAAGCAACATGGAAAAAAAAATTTTGGGTGATTTCAAAGTTCTTGTGTGATTTGGAGACCACAAATGGGGACAAAATGATAAAAAAAGAAAAAAAGATGGTTCATAACAAGAACTGTATTTCTATCATAGCAGACATAAAACATGACTTTTCTTGTTTAGCTGAGCTATAGTAATGCAATTACAAAAAAGATTTTTATATATATAAACTACGGGGTTTTTTTTCATGAATTTTTTTTCATATGGTGGCCATCAGGCTTCGTGTTTCATTGCTTTTGAATTTTTCAAATAGAAACAGCAAAAGATAAGTGCTGTTTTGACTCAAGTAAATGTAATTGCATGCAGAAATCATTTCTGATCAAAAGAAAAAAAAATTACCAAGCTAGCTAGTCTGGATCCAGTGATATTGTGTTCCTTGCATATCAACCATTGTCGAAAAAAGTGATTTTGAGAAAACGATGTTTGAAAAATAAAGAAGTTGAGCGATTTTCACACACACCTCCTTCAAATAAAGTCATTTTTTTACTAAGAAAAATGTGAAAATAGACAAAATGAACACCACAGATGGTTTCAACAGACTTTCTTGAGCACAAAAACACTTAATACCCAAAACGTGATTTTGAAAGAAAATGGTCAAATTTCGTGCCACCTCTCCTTAATTGAATGTTAGAAGTTATAAACCTGACATTTTTAAAGAAAAAAAGACTCAAGAGATGTGTTACACTTATGTATGCTAATTCAGTTTGAGAGCATACAATGATATACGATATACGCTGTCTCCCTCTCTCTTTCGAAGACAGAATTCTATTATAACTTAACTAACACACAGGTATGCTACATGTGTGTGCTAGTGCGCGCACATCACACACATACTATAGTGCACACATGCATTCTCATACACAAGCACATACGTTTACAAATAATGGAACGGAGCATTTCATTTAATTATGTTGTTCCTTTTTGCATACAAAATATGAAGACAAATTCTCAAAAATGAAAATGACAAAAATGACCCTTTTCAAACATAAAAATCGGTCAAAAAAAAGAAACCTCTTTCTTTTTCAACTTTTCACCCCTCTTTCATCATCTCCAAAATTGAAAGTCCATTGAATGATAAAGTATCGATTTCATTCACATTAGCCAACAGCATTTGTTTGATGAAAATTAAAGGTCTTTTGGTGTGAACAATGCCACACTGGCATAAAACACTTCAAAAAGGAAAAATAAAGGTCTCTGGGTGTAAGCAAAAATACCACATTAGCCTTCAACACTTTCGTAATGAGAGATCTTCTGGTTTCAAACACACACAAAAGTCATATTAGCCTGCAACACTTGGGAAGAAAAAAAAAGGAAAGGTCTTTTGGTTTAAACAGAAATGCTACATAGTCTGCAGTTCCTTTTCTAAATAGAGGTCTTAAGATTCAAACTGCTTCAATTTTTTTCTAATAAAGGTCTTTTGGTTTAAAACAAAATGTTACTTTAGCCTGCAAAACTTTCTTTCAAATAAAAGATCTTTTGGTTCTAACAAAAGCGTCGCATTAGCTTGCAACACTTGAAAACAAAAAAAAATAAAAGATCTTTTGATTCTAGCAAAAAGCCACATCAGCCTGCAAATCTTTAATTCAATGAAAGGTTTTTCGGTTCAAACAAAACTGAATCATTGGCCTGCAACACCATGTAAGTAAACTACCAGGTCTTTTGGTTTAAACAAAAATGTCTTGACAGTGATTTTCTATTCCTCAGAAAGATAATATCACTGGTTTCAACGGAAATAAAAACTTGACTGGCAGCATACATATTGCATTTCTTTCACATAGATATGCAGTCACAGTACACCATGAGCAGTTTGGTCAAATCGTGTGATATGTTCATTGCTTTTCCACAGAGGTGGATCACATATTGCTGCATCAGCAGGGAACAGCTCCTACACCTTGTAACAGCGCCTTGAGTTTGCCCTTGTGATGCATCCGCATGATTTCCTCATGACCTCCAACATGACGCTGGTTTACAAACAGCTGTGGTACCTGCCAACAAAGCCAGAAGAATGTCAGCCAGTTTGGATCAAGAGTTCAATCCTTGTTTATTTCACCTGTTGATGAACCACGGAATACCTCATGCTTTCTGCTTTTATAGACAATAAGATGTCAACTGCTTTGAGTACCATGTCACAGACTTGTTTAAGTTGGGGTTTTTTTCAGTTTTGTTGTTGTTTTGTTGGGGTTTTTTGTTGTTGTTGTTTTGTTTTTTTTGGGGGGGGGGTTGTTTGGGTGTGTGTGTGTGTGTGTTTTGTTGTTGTTGTTGTTTTTGATGGTCTGCGTTATTCTTGATGTGACAATTTTTCCGGTTGTGAGTTTGACGGCCCTGAAAAGTCTCTGTGTCATCTGAACTTCCTGAATGGTTAATGGAGATGGGAAAATTGATGGCATGCATACTCTATGTGACATATAATGTTATCATCACATGTCATTTACTGCATGCCATGATTTTTTTTTTTTTCATTTTGTATGAAGTGAACATATTTCCACTTAAAACTTTCAGATGTGATGTTGGCAGACCCTAGCTGACCTCACAGAGTCCTTCCAGGTCCTTCAAAGTACAGAGAAGGAAAACAAAAGTCCTCTGAGAGAAAACCATCAGATACAACAGATCCATGCACAAAATTTACACATCAGATGATGATAAGGTGACCCTGAACTACTAATGTCCCTAAGACAGATCGAACCAAACCATGCTGAGAGCACTCGCCATTCTGCTTGCTTTTTTCACTCAGATGTTAAGGAAAACAAAACAACAACAAAAAGCATAAGATCATTAAACGTGAAAAAAAAATGTCTTAAAACTGATGGGAAACTAGACTCTATAGAACAAACATCTAGCATCCATCCTGCACAAAATCCCCATTCCTTTGCACCAGATTCATCACAAAAGCTAGGGAAGGTTAAAAAAAAAAAAAGCATAAGATCATTAAACGTGAAAAAAAATGTCTTAAAACTGATGGGAAACTAGACTCTATAGAACAAACATTCTAGCATCCATCCTGCACAAAATCCCCATTCCTTTGCACCAGATTCATCACAAAAAAGCATAGACTTTCCATCACAAAGGCAGGTGAACTGGTCACAAAAAACAGGTGAAAGAAAGAAAATAAGAATGAAAAATTGGGGAAATATAGACATAAAACCCTTCACTAACAGCGTATGGGGACCACTGGAATCCATCTTGAAGAGGGAACCATTCATATCACCTGCTCTGATGCCTTTCGTCCACTGGATCGGATTCATCAAGGAGGTATGGCTGATTGTGTCTGTGCTCCCTTGGCATTGAATGGAGACATACCACACTCTATAATTCTATGGTATTCTCACTTCCAAGGGTTAAAAAACAGAATCCAACAACAGCCAAATGCAGCCAGTGATGCGTAGGAAAGTAAAATAAAAAGTAAGTGTGGTAAAGGAAACAGTTGCAGATATATATATATATATACATATATATATATAGATATAGATATATAAACAACCACACAATGTATATACATATCTGTAATTTGCTTAGATCTTCTGTGAGCTTTTGACAAAGTTCAACATTATGCATAATTGCATACAAGAAAAGGTTATGACTTAAACTTCTTGACTGAAGATGCCTTATTAACTGACTTCAGTATGTTTGCAATCATAACCTGAAATAGAAAATGTAAATGTTACCAGTGGTGTTCCTTTTGATAGTTGGTTAGGATTACCTTCTACGTTTACTTCATTAATTATAAATCACATATTGCATGCTACTTCTATTTTTCATACTGATATATTCATGTATATTTGATGATAACAGTAAATGTTACAATACTGTGTACATTTTATCAATTACATGCCAGACATTGTAGACCTTATTTTTTCATACTAATGACAGCAAGCCATGTTGCTGTGTACTTCAAAATGACAGTGGAAGCCGCAACACTGCGCTAACTTGCTGATGGTTCAGTGGGAAAATGACTGACAGATTAAACTGAACATTAGCAAATTTCTAAATGAAAAAAAAAAAATGGTCATAATATATAATTGATAGCTGGTAGCTAGCACCTATGAATGTGGAAAAGTATCCAAGGGTAATGACCAACTGAGACCCAACTTTCCACCAGCATATTATGACATCTAGAGAGAGAGAGAGAGAGAGAGAGAGGAGTGAGAGAGAGAGGAGTGAGAGAGAGAGAGAGAGAATTTAATATACATATATATTAAGAGAGGAGAGACAGAGAGAGAGAGAGGAAAGAGATGTGTGTGTGTGTGTGTGTGTGTGTGGAGAGAGAAAGAGAGAGATACAATATCGTAACACACATTGTACACATTCGATTCAAAACTACAGACATTATGTCCAAATTTAGATTTAATTTGATCAATCTAGAATAGTCATGGTAGTTTTGTATGATTACCTGACTTGAGGAGGCATGTTAGTCTAGCTGAAGAGAAAATTTATTGAGTAAATCATGAATGAAAAAGTACTGACTATGAAGATACCCATCTTGTGCTGAATTCTAGAAGATAAGTGATTGCTTGTTCTTAATTTTCATTGTCCTGAATGCTGTTTTTCTTGCCTGAAGAAGACCTAAGAGGTCGAAATGCATCATGCTTTGTCTTGTAAATTGTTTGTCCATCTTAACTGGCAGAGTCACTTAAACTTCCTTTTGAAATATGAAGACAGACTTGAAAGGCTTAAAACTGCCTGACCCAAATAAAGAAGAGCATGAGTCAATATTCATGAGTCAAGCATTCAAAAAATGTTAAAGGCCATAATGATGTTAAGGAAAAACAAAATAAAATGAAAATTCACACACAAACAAGGCAGCCTCAGCCCATTTTTCATTACATAATTCTATAACCAGAAGACATCCTATCAAAATAATGGAAACTAAACCTTGTGCCCAAACTAACATTATATCTATACACTTCAGTCTACTAACAGCTAGGGTTTTTAATCTTTGGAATTCCTTGTCAGCTCTTTTCATCATCAAGATCATTTCCTAATGACAGATTTGTGGGGGAATGTTGCTTCCAAACAAATTCTAATATTAGAAACTAATTACATAAGGCATATACCATGCAACCTCAATAAACAGTACACCTGGGCAGTGTACAAGGCTGTGGCTGGAGCTGTAAAACACCCCCCCCCCCCCCCCAATCCTGAGGCCTGAAAGCATTACACCTGTCTGCAGTCAGCACTTAAGGCAGCACTTTCCTGTGATGGACAGTATTTTCGTTTTCTTTCTTGTTTTCTGGTGTGTGTGGGTTTTTTTTCAAATACAAACCATTGCCCCTTCAAATCAGTGCAATGGATTCATCATTTTGTTGATGTCGGCTGGCTATTAACAAAAAGATGAAGGAGAAGAGCTCATACAAACTATTGACAAATGTCCCACAAAGCATCCTACAACTTTTAAGATTAAATTTCAATCTGTTACAAAGGATTATGATCTTATTCAAAATTGGGCATCTACGTTCAATTATATAATTAATTTGGCCCGTATTGGAAGGGATTATCACAGAGAGAGAGAGAGAGAGAGAGAGAGAATTACTGCACGATTGTCTGTCAGACAGAGGATCTGAAAATAGTTTTCGATCTGATTTACATCTTGCCGTTTCTCGATCTCCACAGACTCGTAGATTTCAGGATTCATGTTGAATTCCCCCAAAACTTTCTTGACCTCGATGCACTCGGGGACATAACTTTTGGAGAAAAGCATGACTTTTCTTTGGGCTAGTTTCTTATCAACGAATGGCCTCGCCCCAGCTCCTGCCATGGTACGGAGTTGGTGGATTTTTTTTTCTCAACTCGGTCGGGTCGACTGAGCGGCACGTTGTTTACACTGACGACGCGACAGTGATTTCTCCCTCCAAACCAAAAGATTTACGGAGATTTCCATTATGCTTACTTGAACTTGAACTTGTAGGTGTTAGAGGCCTTAAAAGGCCTGTTCACCGTTCTAAATATTACACTTGGGATGAAAAAACAATCGCATGCGTGGATGGAAGAGAGTCACGACTGAGACTATCTATGCTGACAACATTCCGGATTGTATTTTGTCGGAAGTTCCTGCCAATGAGTATCTAACCGTGATTTGAAGATGTTGACTGTTGGGGCTTTTACCACGGAGTCAGGAAGACCATTCCAAACATCACATCACACGGAGAGAGAAGTAGTTTCCCCTGATATTCAGTCAGTTTGAAACTTGCTACCTGTAAACATTCTCCTTTAATCTCAATCTGTCAGAACAACTTATGACAATGGCAAAATCTTATTTTTGAGCTTCATCACCCCTTCATCCCCGGCTTCAGCCTACACACTGCCAAACCACACTACATTATAGTCAGGCAGGTTTTGCACTCGATCGGTGTTGTGGATTATTTTTACTAGATGTAAATTTGACTCCCTGGTGCATTCTTTTCCGGAAGAAAATTGACTGTATCAAATTTCTGCAGGTTTTGGTGACTTTTCCTGGGAGAATATTGACTTCTTTCATAGAGTATTGACGACCGTGGTTGCGGTGAATAGGTGAATACTGACTCCACGGGAGGGGGGATTATTTTTAAATGTTCTCTCTTTCCCTTCCTCCCTCCCTTTCTCTCTCTCTCTCTCTCTCTCTCTCTCTCTCACACACACACACACACACACACATACACACACACACATTGCCTCTTTGTGATGGGTTTTGTCTGTAAGTTTGAGTTCGGGCATAATAAAAGAGCCGTGGGCAAACATTGAGTACAGCCCCTACCCATCACAACCATTACCCCAAAACACACCACCCCATTCCGCCCTGGCGTAGTTTTTTGTTTTGTTTTGTTTTGTTGTTTTGATTGTTGTTGTTGTTGTTGTTTTCTTTAGCCTGGGGATTTTTAGCTTCTTCTTCTTTCTTTTAGTGTCCACAATCATCATGTTGATTATTCTGACACTTTTGTGTGTATGACCATCTTTTATCCCGCCATTAATTAAGACAGCCATACTCCAACTTCGGGGAAGGTGCATGCTATGTGTAACGTGTCATCCATTCCAACGTCCGAAAGCTGGTGATAGGATTTTACGTGTATGCAAGATGTTGTGCGTGTGTACACACACGGAACCTCGGTTTATAGTCTCATTCGAAGGACGTGTGGGGAATGGAGTCAGAACCAATGTAAACTCCGAGGGAAAAATCCCCCTGTACCGAAACGGCCCGGTGGAGATGCGAACCGCAACCCCAAGATTACGAGTCCGATGCTCTACCAACTGAGGTATTCCGGCCCCTACTAGCTATTGATTTCAGTCTGAATTTTGAACTTTTCGATTTTCATCTGTACATCCTCATGCAAAAAATCATGTTGACCGGCACAAAACCTGAACCCTAATCTTAGGGTTAAAAAAAAAAAAAAAAAAAAAGTTGGGAGAGGGGAGCTAAACTAAGTCTCTGCCAATAAATATTTGACCCAATCTGTGTGTAATGTGCGTGCGTGCGTGCGTGCGTGCATGCGTGAGTGCGTGCGTGCGTGCGTGCGTGTGTGTGTGTGTGTGTGTGTGTGTGTGTGTGTGTGTGTGTGGTCTGTCTCGCTTTTTCAGTAATTCTGTCATGTTCATCTGCATTGGTTACTTTTGCTCTGCCTACGTCGCTGCGTCTGGTCGTTTCTGCTCTGAGTGTGTGTCTGTCGCTTTTTATAACGCTTCTGTGCCTCTTTCATATGTCTCTCTGACTCTGTCTATAGCTCTACATACTTAAGTGTCTTCCTTTAAAGTGTTAAAGTATGCTCATCCCTAAACGTCTCTTCGTATGTGTATCGATCTGCATGTCTGATTCCGGGGGAATGTTCGATGCAAAAGTGTGTCTATATACATTGACCCTCCATCATCCGAATCGTTCATCATTTGTCTATTTGTCTGTCCGTTTGTCTTTCTCTGGGTCAATCTGTCTTTAGTAAACGGGAACGTTGGCTTTTTTTGGGGACTATATATAAGTTGACTTGGTACGGGATATGTCACAAAACTTTTTTCCGAAAATAGGGGCCCTTGCCCTTTCTTGAACGTTCAGGTCGTAAGGGTTAACTGAATAATGCGAAAATGTCATTTTTCATCACGTTAAACCTCATTAAAAAGCTGGAATCAAACCTCACCCAAAATCTGATAGATTCAGGGCCTTGGTTTAAAGGGGCTGTGTCAGACCAATTGACATAGGCCAGAACACCAAGGCTACATCAAAATGTTGTTATGCTCTGCATGGGTTATGTGGGGATTGTCTTCAGTCGTGACAAGTCCTAGCAAACTTTATCAGTCTCCCAAATCCCCCGAAGTCGGAGTGTGGCTGCCATGTGGCGGGTTAATCAAAACGGTCACACACGTAATGTTCTCATCCCAGCTGATGCATTTGTGCCATAGTGTTCAAAACTTGGGCTGTTGGGATGATCCCTGGAGTCTTTTACCCAGGTACGAACAAAACAAAACAACATTGAATATGATTCTTTTGTCTCATTACCTTTTTTTTTCTTTTTTCATTCCTGCTGAGGTTCGTTAAAACTTGTACAGAGGTAGACAGTAGACAATTGAAAGTTTTGTTTGTTTCGTTTTGGAAGTTGAAAAGTTAAATCACGTCCAACGAAACCCCAAACTGCATAGATTTAATGGCATCTGTGTGGTGTGTGTGTGTGTGTGTTTTGTGTGTGTGGTTGTGGTGTGTGTGTGTGTGCGGCGTGCGTGCGTGCGTGCGTGTTTTGCGTGCGTGCGTGCGTGCGTGCGTGCGTGCGTTGCGCGCGCGCGTGCGCGCATACATGTTTTTGTGTCTGTGTGTGCATGAGAGAGGGGAAAAGAGAGAGAGAGAGAGAGGAGAGTGGTGTGTGTGTGGTGTGGTGTGTGTGGGTGTGTGTGTGTGTGTGTGTGTGTGGGGTGTGTGTGTGGGGAGAGAGAGAGAGAGAGAGAGAGAGAGAGAGAGAGAGAGAGAGAGAGAGAGAGGAAGAAAGAAATCTATTTCCTTTTACTTTGAAGATGTTTCAAAGACTTCAGCATTCAGATATCAGGGGCTCCCCATAAAGCAAAAAATTCGCGGACTAACTGCTTTGTTTACCCACAACTCCCTAAAATTGTGTTGTGAGTATATATTTGGATTGTATTCACTCTCTGTTAAGATTCTAATGAGTGCGCCCCCCGTTTCACAACTGTGGCCCCAAATCTATAAAACAAAGCAAACAAAACAAAACATGACAAAACAAAAAAAAAAACGAGAATGAAAAAAAAAACGGGAAAAAAGACACACACAAAAAAGACTCGCTTCGTTACTTCATTTCCGAAGCGAGTTTTCGAATGGTCAAAATTTGGGTTTTTAAGGTGCCCCTTTACCTCTGAAAATTGTTGCCACTATGCCTAATTTTGGTAGGCGATGCCAAGTATTTTCTTCAGAACAAACATGTAGTAGGCCTACTTTCTCCCGTTCTAGACCTGTTTTGTGGACTAGCTGAGTTTTGGTTTTCTTCTTCCCTTCTTTGATCCACTCGCACTTTAATGTCATTGCCATCTGTAATCCCTTGCCCCATTGTGAAAACACTTGTTATGTGCTGATGTTGTGTGGTGTGTGGTGTGTGTGTGTGTGTGTGTGTGTGTGTGTGTGTGTGTGTGTGTGTGTGTGTGTGGTGTGTGTGTGTGTGTGGTGTGTGAGTACAACCATGGGTTAATCTGACAATAGATTGGTTTCGTCAGTCAGTCAGTGTGTGCCCTTTGTGGGCACGCGCACGTTGTGTGGTCGTTGTTGTTGTTTTGTTTTAGCTCTTTCCACTTTTACGTGATATTAGACAGGAAAAAAATGGGGGCCCGGGGGAAATAAGGTTAACACGAGTCCAAAAAAAATTAACTTGTCTGCAACTACAACACAAAAATAGAAAATCCACTTAATCAAAGATAAAGAAAAGAAGAAAAAAACAACATATAATCTTCTGTCTCATCTCACTACTGATGCTATCTATTATAAGTATTTGCCAACTGGACTTTTAGCTAGTGTAAAAAGAAAAGATATGTTTCACTTGCTGAAAAGGAAAACATTTTGGATAGGCTGTACAGACGTATTTGGAATGAATTTTTTCATTAAGTTACACAAAAGAATGTGATCAGTTGATATGCTATGACCCCACATACAACGTATATTTTTTACATACTTTGTTTTAAAAAAAATCCAGTTTCCATCTACAGATCAAGGAACTTATCTGTCGTCTACGATAAAGGTTCTGATCGTACTAACTTAACTCTTCATGAATATTTTTCATTTCATCGTGTAAACCAAAACACCCAGTTTATCTTTCTATCAAATGAAAACTAGAAAATTGTACTTTTTCTGCCAAAGTATAGCACTCTTGCACTGACATAGAGAAGTTCAGAAAATGCGAATGTGAAGATCGTTTTGCTCCTCTCTTTGCTAGAACATCAACCTTTTCATTATAATATAACCCACAGTGGGAGGGCACCCAAAGAAATGTTACTTCAGTGTCTCTAACTGAGAGGAAATGGACTAAGTTATTTATTTCAGTGATCATTCAGGTCGAACTTTTAATTTAAAATTCTTCATTGCAATAAGAATAAAAATTGGTTTCAGTCAGTCCCGTCAGTCAGTGTGTGTCTGTGTGGGGACGCGTGTATGTGCGTACAGTTTGCGCTGATGTGCAGGGGTTTAGGCAGTAAGGTGAGCAGGAATTTTGGAATATCACGAGCTGATGTGGTGGTGTTCGTATACACGTGCATATGGTGCAAGCGGATGCAGACATGTGCAGGTATTTGATTTTTTCCCCCCAACGTCTGTGACGCTTTTTTTATGTTTCCTGAGCGCAGCAGAAGTAATAAGCGCAAATAAATCCTCCTCCTCCCAATTATTATTGCTTTAAAATTATTATTATTATTATTATTATCATCATCATCATTAGTATTATTATTGTCATTATTATTATCATCATCATTTTATTATCTCAACATAATTTTGACTTAATTGAAGCAAACAAAGGGGAATAATTGAATGAAAAACGACACAAAAAATACACCGATGTCGCAGTTGAAGCCTGTAAATGTTGTATATTTTTCAATAAATGTTCCGTAAAAAAACTAACATCATTATCATCATCATCATCATCATCATCATCATCATCATTATCATCAACAGGGGGAAAATAACGCGCTGTTTTCCATCACAAATAATTACCTTTTCTCAGTTTCAAGATCATTACGCGATTTGTGCATGCGTCATTTGATAAATGATGAGGAATCAGAACGTCAGGAAGCAACCAAAACGTTTGTTTTTTGGTTTGAAATCAATGTCAGTTTCACCTTTACGACCCCACGTGGGAAATTGAAATTTGCCGGGCCCGACGGCTTTCCGTTGAATCCTCACACAGATGATCCCTGACGATCCCTGTCTCCCCCCCCCCTCCCCCCCCCCCCCCCCGCCGCCGTTCAACCATAATTGTTTCAGGATTCTCAACGTTCAGGGAATTTCACCCAATAGTATTTAAAGTTGTTGTCTTCAAAAACAATCCCAATCTGGGAAATCACTGCCATCGCTGGCAGAGGCTCCCATCTTGAACCCCAGGAGGTAGCCCCAAACAAACAACAAAAATCAAAAAATAAATAAAGTAGCTTAATCTAGGTGTCCAAGTGTACCACCAAGTAGGGCCTATGAAATCTAGAGCTGTGCCCTTGGAGTTATCCTTTGGGAATCGCTATGGCAGCCGGAATGTCCACGGATCAGTAGGATGAAACGTTTTAAATCGTTTTCTCGCGCCGCCCCCTTCTCCGCTCCCCGTTCAGTGAGCATTGCGCACATGTGTATGAATGCAAAATGTGACAGCGACTCTCACGACGAAAAAAAATGACGTGGCATGTGTTCGTGTTTCATAACCTAGAAGGGAGTTGTTTTTTTGTTTTTTTTGCTGTCCCAAATCTGGCCACCTAGAGGCAGTGCCCCACCAGCTCATTCCCGACACCCCCCTCCCGCCCAGCCCGGTCGTCCCCCCCGAGCCCCGGGACCCGCAGTCCACAGGGAGCAGTCAATGTCAAGTCGTCCCCCAAAACAACCACCGGAGGAGACACTGACTTTCTGCCGAGTCACTTCGGTGGTGTTCAGTGGCGCCTGTTTGATCTAAAATAAGCAGGACACCACCTACTAAGCCCCCTACTGACGACAATAATTGCGGAGCCGACGTGAGTGAGCTCTCCCTCCGGAGGGCGCAACCACGTCCGTCCAACGACAGCCCCCATGGACTCGCCGATACCGGTGACCTCGACGGAACCAAACCAAGGCCACAGACGTGGTGAGGACATCGAAATTGAGGTCACCATGAGAGCAGGGCATGAAAGGCCACAGAATTTGACTTTTTTTTTTCATGCTGATCGATGAGAATGAGGATGATTAAGATGACGCGACGGATTTCCATTTCGGTCTGAGACTACATGACAGGGCTGTACTCTTCCTTTCATAATATAGCCCGGCGTCAACCAGGCCCGAGAGATACAGGCACCTGCAGTGTTGTCAGGAAATTTGAGCAACACTCTCAGAAACGCATCCATTAAGTGGATAAAACTGGACTGTGTGGTCCCAGTCTTCCCAGCTGAGTCCGCAGCAAACTCAACTCTGGGTAGGAGCCGGTCAGGGCAGAAAACCCCACATGACTCTGATGGGATTTGAACCTACGACCTCCCAGGCGGGAGTCCGCGACGCTAACCACTTCGCCACGGCGGCTGGTGTTTTTCCCCTACTATTAGATTGTTCGTCTTTGTATAGTCTGACTTTATTCTGAAACACACACACACACACACACACACACACACGCACACACAAACGGTCATACACACAAAACTCCACTCCCTTTGTTGGGCAAATGGGATTAATAGTTGCCTGTCTAAACAGGGAGTGTCCGCAGGAGTATCAGCCTGCGTACGCAGAAGAAGAAAAAGGCTGTGCCAGTCTTGCATAAAAGGTACTAGTAGTAGTAGTAGTAGTAGTCGTAGTGGTAGGGACGTAATTTATACACAGGCCGTTAAGCCTTTCAATGTCTCCTCATGTTATTTTGCTTTTATAACAGGGTTGAAATGCATGCAATATAAATTTTCCTACTTATTCGTCAAAGCTTCTAAACTGTAAGCTTACCTATCTTCGACCTCTTAGGTCTTCTTCAGGTGAGACACAAACGAATAAAATAACGAAAATTCGCTTAGCTTTGATCGCTTCAGATCGCTTCAGAGTTCAGCGCAAGAAAGAAGGCATTGATTTTTGTTGTTGATTTTTTTAATGCTGATCGATGAGAATGAGGATGATTAAGATGATGCGACGGATTTCCATTTCGGCTGACAGGGCTGTACTCTACGCTTCCTTTCATAATATATAGCCGGCGTCAACCAGGCCGAGAGATACAGGCACCTGCAGTGTTGTCAGGAAATTTGAGCAACACTCTCAGAAACGCATCCATTAAGTGGATGAAACTCGACTGTGTGGTCCCAGTCTTCCCAGCTGAAAACCCCACATGACTCTGATGGGATTCGAACCCACGACATCCCAGCCGGGAGTCCGCGACGCTAACCACTTCACCACGGGGCTGATGTTTTTCCCCTACTATTAGATTGTCTTTGTATAGTCTGACTTTATTCTGAAAACAACAACAACAACAACAACAACAGCGCGCGCGCGCCACGCACACACACACACACACACACACACACACACACACACACACACACACACACACACACACACACACAAACGGTCTTCTTCAGGTGAGACACAAACGAATAAAATAACGAAAATTCACTCAGCTTTGATCGCTTCAGATCGTTTCAGAGTTCAGCGCAAGGAAGAAGGCGTTGAATCATTTTTTTTTTTTTTTTCAATCAACGCCTTCTTTGCGCTGGACTCTGAAGCGATCTGAAGCGATCAAAGCTAAGTGAATTTTCGTTATTTTATTCGTTTGTGTCTCACCTGAAGAAGACCTAGGAGGTCGAAACGCGTTGTGTTTTGTCTTGTGACTCGTTTGTGCACGTTTTCTCTGGGCGGTTCGCTAACATTTATTTAAGATTTGTTTAGATTTCCGCCTGCAGTCGTCTCACTTTGCAATTAGATCTATTCTAAACTGTACTTCAAATTTCAAGTCTTCGTCCAGCAAATTCTTTAAAAAAATATTAGTATTATTAGCAAATTTAAGTGCAACAGGCAAATTGTTCCAGTTAGCAATAACTCTGTTACTGAACGTGACTCTCCCCATATTAGAATGAAAATATTTTGCCTTCCGAACTTCTTGTTCTATCTGTTTTAACAGCTTCAGAAAAATAGCCCACTGTAAGTCCGTTTGCTGGTGAAATATTTTGAACACTTCAATCAAATCCCTCTAATACGTCTACCTTTTAAAGAGTGCAAATTTAAGTAATTTAATCTATCTGTATAAGACATGTTTGTACATTCTTGGAAGATTTTAGTAGCTCTTCTCTGTACTCTTTCGATTGGAGTATTTAAGTTACTGACCAATATTAATGAAAACAAAGCTACTGGTCCCGATGGCGTTCCTGGCAAGCTCTTAAAATTATGTGCCAATGAATTGAGTGAGGTAGCCTATACCAATTACTTTACCAAGCTTCACTGGACCAGGGATAATACCTGATGAGTGGCGTGATGCGAGCATTGTTCCCTTATTTAAAAAGGGTGACAAAACAAAAGCAGAGAACTATAGACCTGTATCTCTTACATCCATATCAGCTAAATTACTTGAACACATAATATATAGTAGCATAATGGACCATTTTGACAAATATTGATTTCTTAAATAACGCCAGCATGGTTTTAGACAGCGAAGGAGTTGTGAGACTCAACTTATAACAACTCTCAATGATTTTAGTAACTGTCTTAACAACAGACAGCAAATAGATGCAATTTTATTAGATTTTTCTAAAGCCTTTGATAAGGTTGACCATGAGGGCCTGCTGCTTAAATTAGAACACATTGGCATTGGCGGTTCTTTGCTAAAATGGGCTAGATCATTCCTCGTTGGGAGAACGCAGAAAGTTGTTGTGGAAGGGTCGTCATCCCATTGTAAACCAGTCTTGTCAGGTGTACCACAGGGAACTGTTCTGGGGCCCTTGTTTTTCTTAATTTATATAAATGACATAAGTAGAAATCTCTCTCCTGGAACTACTATAAGGCTTTTTGCAGATGACAGTTTAGTATATAGAACAATCAGAAGCAAGAATGATACACGCATTCTACAAGAAGATCTAAACGTTTTACAAGAGTGGGAAAGAACTTGGAAAATGGAATTTCACCCTCAAAAGTGCCAAGTGTTGCGTATATGTAACAAACGCTCACTAATTAGATCAGATTATTCTATCCATAATACTATTCTTAAAGAAACTAATGCTGCAAAATATTTAGGCGTGATTATAGATAGTCGTCTCAAATGGAAAGAACATTACAATTTAGTATGTAAGAAAGCAAATAACATCTTAGCTTTCTTACACAGGAATATCAATGACTGCCCCCAAAAGGTTAAAGACGACTGCTACAAAACACTGGTTAGACCAGTACTGGAATATGGTTGCTCAGTATTGGGATCCTTACCATCTAAAGGACATTGATAACCTTGAAAAGATTCAGAAGAGAGCAGCACGGTTCGTAACAGGGAACCACATCAGAGAAAAGGGAATACTAGGAAGAACATGAGGAAATTAGAATGGAAACCTTAGAAGAGAGAAGAGCTTTTATTAAACTTAACACCTTTTTCAAAGGCAGAGCTAAAGTAATTGATATTCCAATGGAACAACTAGTATTGAATAAAAGTAGCACCAGGAGTGGCGGTCAATGTTATACTATACCTGCATCAAATATTGACAGCCACTTACATTCTTTTTATCCCAGTTCTGTACGGCTGTGGAACTCACTCCCGGGTGCCATCAAGATTGCCACAAATGCAATCTCATTCAAAAAACAAATTGATTCGACAGTTCTGAGATCTGCATATTGACGATTTTCTATTTTTACTTCCCTGATATTTTACTATTACCTGGGCCTGAATCTGGCCATTGCTTTTATCTTCTTGAATATCGAGTGCGACCCCTTGTTGCTAAATTTGCTCCAGGGGCCAACAGTCTGAGTCGCACTGTTTTATGGTATTTTATTTACTTTTAACATGCGCGCTGGTGACCTACTCGTTTTTGAGTGAACCGGTGTTTTAGGAAGAAGAGAAGAAGAAGATTGTCTTTTCAAGTGTGGGTACCAGATTATATTGCCATATTCAAACGTTTCTTTGTTTAGGTAAATAAAAGTTCTTTGTGAATAGGTTTTCTTATGGGAGCAAGAGTTACCCTACTTGTTAACTGTTTATTGTTAACTGTTCCCTGCCTCATTTTATTTTCAACTTAAAGTATTTGAGACAAATTTTGCTTCATTAGACTAAAAAGATGCTGTTGATTTCCGTTTACCCATCATTACATTTCCGGCCGCCAGAATAAACAAAGCAACTCGCAGTCCGCGAGCTGCGTAATAAAGAGCACTCAACTGATTTGATTTGTTAGGTAAATTCAGGTTTGTTAGTTTCAAGGGTTTAAATTGATTGTTTAGAAAATGTCAAATCGCTTTTGTTATGTTTTGTTTTGTGTTTAACAATTAGGCCCACACTTATGATTTGAAGTTCTTCGTAGTTGGCTTTGTTTTCGATGTGACAAAAACATATTTCGTTTGATCAAAAAATAACCACCACCAGCAGAAGGAAAACAAAAGAAAGGTAAACATTACTTTAGAGTGCGAAATTCATGGGCTGTTTGTACGCACTTTTTCGGGTGTTTTCGGTTCGGAACGATGCAAAGAGACGTAAGACACCCTCACCTGCCCACTTTGACCTGTCCTGCCCCACTTGTGGGTGCAAAAAATTTTTATTTCACTTCACAAGTAGGCATATATGCATGCACATCCATGCGCCATTTTGGTTGTTGACGTTGTGCCCATGTGATCAGCAACCAAAATGGCGCATTGGATGTGCATGCATATCCCTACTGTGAAGTGAAAAAATTATTTGCACCCACAAGTGGGGCAGGACAGGTCAAAGTGGGCAGGTTTAGGGTGTCTTACTGTCTTTGCATCGTTCCGAACCGAAAACACCCGAAAAAGTGCGTACAAACAGCCCCCTGAATTTCGCACTCTAAAGTACATGTTTCCCAAAAGAAATAAAAATTCCCGTTGAATTGTGCTGAAAATATCCGGCCGGACATCTGATTAGAAACTTATTATTTTAGGCGGTAATCTTGTAGTTTAGCGTACTAAACTCAGGGCGTTCAAATGAAAACATAGAGGGTGTTTTACACTAACCTCGATGCGCTGAGTCGAATGCAACCCTCAGCTAAGCTCTAAGACCAATCCTTTTGCCACGAAACTGCGAGAAATGCCGGTAGCCTAAATTAAGTAGTTATTCCCCCAACTGCACGCCATTTTGACTGCTGATCACGTGCACCCTCTATGTTTTCATTTGAACGGCCCCTGAGTTTAGTACGCTAAACTACAAGATTACCATTTTAGGCTTTCAAAATTTGCCCTTAAAAAAAAAGAATTGAAATACGCTTGAGGTCTGCGGTACCGAGTGCAAACGGGGTCGGGTGTACACCACACCACACCACACCACGCGCACGCGGGTGACTGCAGTGTCATATATTATAAAGGATGCACCTTCCCCAAAGTTGGAGTATGGCTGCCATAATGACGGGATGCAAAAAACAAAAAAAAACGGTCATATACACGCAAGTGTCAGAATAATCAATTTGATTATTGTGGACACTCTACAGAAAGAAAAAGGTGTCCCCAAAACAAAGCTCATGACAGGTCGAAAGACAATGGCAGTTGCACTCTGTTCACCATCTCAGCTATTAGAACTTTGGTGCATAGGGATCATAGGCATTGCAAATTAAGTTATGATTGAAAATTTTATTTGTGAACTTGGTATTGCACTATTTGGTATCAGGTTCTAAGTACATGAGAATGCAAAGGATAAAGATGGCCTTTACGATACGACTGTCCTACAGTTAAGTTGTTCACCTCGTAACCATGACGCTACAGGAAGTTACCAAATGTAGTTGTTCTAATGGAATAGCGTCCCTTAGGTCGTCTGCATTTAAGATCGACGACTGTCTGCATTTATGATCGACAACCGTAGCTAACCAATACTACAGGTATGGGATTAGACACTATTTCATGCTTTTGACATTGCCTCATATAAATTCTCTCTCTCTCTCTGTCTGTCTTACGCACATTCACACACACACAGACACACACACCACACACACACACGCACACACACACATATATATATATTGATACACACACACATACACACACACACACACACACACACACACACACACACACACCACACACACACACATACACACACATAGTGCCCCATTTTGTTTAAATTTCAGTTTCTACAGGGAAGTGTTACTGCATGTGCTCTGGTCCATATACACTGAACCTCTTTTTCCAAGTTTTGAGACCAAAATGCACATGATTTAAAGCTAACCGATAAATGAAATAATGATCAAGATGCGAGAATTTATGAAGAGGGTCTCATGGCCATGACTTATCTGATGTCTGACCTGCGCATTAGCCCAATGCGTATTTGTTTGCAAGGATAGGTGGGCACAGGTCCATGCGTTTGCTAGTGTATGCAGTGTGCGTATTTGTCTTTGCATGTGTATGCATGTGTGTGTGTTCTGTTGTGTTGGCTTTGAACATGTTCCTGAATGCACACGTGTGTATGACCTGTACATAACATGTGTATCTTTGTGTAATGAGCCTGCAAGCATGTGTTTGTGTGTGTGTGTGTGTGTGTGTGTGTGTGTGTGTGTGTTTTGTAAAGCATGCTGTTAATTACACACAGAATCAAACACATGCACAAAGTGACACATGTTGTTTAACACATAGCATTACATACATATTCACACACACAAGCACACATGCATGCAGGCACACACCTACCCTCGCATGCACACGCACACACACACACTCACTCATACACACAAACACATACACTCACACAGACACACACACACACACACACACACACACACACACACACACCACTCGCACACACACACACACACACACACACACACACACACACACACACACACACATTTACAAATATAACGACACAGTATGACAAAAGCTTACATACAAGGTTTTGTCAAAAGCTTGCACACACAACCAGTCACCATAGGAAAGTGGATTTCCAGCTTGGAGGTCGTGGATTCAATTCCCATCTGAGCCATGCTGGATTTTTCTGCCCAGATCGGGTCCTACTCTGAGTTGAGTCTGCTGCATTGTTGGTTGGTTAGACTGGTAGTGGTACCACACAGTTGAGTTTCACCCACTAAATTGATGCATGCATGTCTGAGTGTTGCTCAAATTTTCTGACCAACACTGCAGGTGTCTATATCTCTCAGGCATGGTTGATGCTGGGATATGTTATTGTTTAAAAGAAGTATGATTTGCGAAGAAAGAGCAATACTTGTTATTAATGATGGGGAAAACTGAAATATTTGGGTGAATTACAGGCTGAAAAGATAGATGAATGAATAAACTTTTTTTTTTAAATTCCAGGAGCTGCCATTCATTTTCATTGAAGTTTGTGTACTCTAGTTACCCCTTAAACTCCTTACTCTATAAGCATTTATGTACATTTAGGAATATCATGTGATATGAAATGAATGTAAAAATCTTGTAAAGTTATGAACTGTTAAAATTATGACACTCCTTTTTATTTGTTGTTGTTGTTTTTTTTTGCGGAAATGAAAATGTAATCAGAAAGCAAAGATAATAGAATAGTGTTCATGGACACAAATAAACTAACGATATGTAGGTATAAACTGGGAAAGTCTTCTGTTTTATGATATTGTAAATGTAAGAGGTTATGAACACTTATTAGATTTCACTTCAAAATTATGGATTGAGTAATTACACAAATGACTGTGGATCTTTACCATTTGTTCCAACCTGAAACCACTGTACCTTTGAACGGAAGACTGAAAATAGAGACTTCAGAATGAATTTAAAATGTCACAAAAATGGACACCTTTTCATGCTTTAAAAAGAAGATAGCTAATTGACATTGACAAAAAAAGCTTTCTGAATTACATGTTTCTTTTCATCCATAGATTATCATGTCAAGGGGGTAAATGTGGATTATGCCCAGTGGATGTCTTGCCTTTGTCTTTTAAAGATATGGTATCATATTAACTGCTTTAAGAAATATATGGCTTGACACTAATGAGTCTTCACTGTAAAATTATACATTAATTTTGTTACGAGCATTGAAATGCAGACAGGGGGGCCAGAATAGCTCAGTTGGTAGAACGCCGGACTCGTGATCCTGGGGCTGCGGGTTCAGTTTCGATACAGGAGGATTTTTCCCTCGGAGTTAACATTGGTTCTGACTCCATTCCCCATACAGTCCTTCGAATAAGACTATAAACCGAGGTTCCGTGTGTGAACGCACGCAGAACATCTTGCACACATAAAATCCCATCACCAACTTTCGGAAGAGAAGGCCAGTTTGGTCGTTGGTATGGATGACATGTTACACACAGCATGCACCTTCCCCGAAGATGGACAGCCCTGATGTGGCCCTTTGCGGTCGGCTGGGCTATAAGCAACATTATCTTATCTTATCTCCCCGAAGATGGAGTATGGCTGCCTTAATGGCGGGATAAAAACGTCATACACTCAAAACTCTACTGCCTGTCTATTCAGGGAGTGTCCGCAGGAGTATCAGCCAGTGTACGCAGAAAGAAAGAAAAGAAAGAAAGAAATGCAGACAGCTTCGTGTCATTGTCTAATTTTGTCTTTCTTTTTCCAGATCATGGCATCTTTTGTTCAAGGAAAGTTTGCTGAAGCTGTGCAGGCAGAAGACAGAGCAGCATGGCAACGAGTGCTAATAGGTAAGAAACGGATGGATGTAAGATTTTACTAGTTCACTTTTTCATGACAGAGTTGTTGTTTTTTTTTAGTGTGTTTTAGTTTTTAAGCTGAGGTGACTGCATGCAGAAATTGAAACAACATTAACTGAAAAAGTAATTGTACCGCCAAACAAAAGAGCGAATGAATTATGAAAAAACTACTATGCATTTCGACCTCTTCAGGCAAGATGAACAACATTTAAGACAGTGAAAACGAAACATGAGCAGACAGTCATTTATCTCTTCAAATTGGCTGCAGAAATTTCACATCCGTTTTGCACCAAATTTGAGGAGGTAAGTGAGTGTGTGTGCTTTGTTTTTTTGTCTTCAGTCTTGTTCGTCTTGCCTGAAGAAGACCAAAGATATTGAAACACATAGCCTTTATTTTGTAATTTGTTTGTTCTTTTGTTAGGCGGTACAGTAATTTTTCTTTTAAGAATGAGTTTTAAAGGAATTTGAAGTAAATTCAACACCCATTTTGTGCTGAATTTGAGAAGATCATGATTACTTGTTCTTTTTCGTTTTCCTCATTATTGTTATTTTTGCCTGAAGAAGACTAACAGGTTGAAACGCATCATGTTTTGTCTTGTAATTTGTTTGTCCCTATTATCTGGCGGATTTACTTTAGATTCCTTTAGAAATTTGTTTCATTTTGTGTCTGCAGTCACCTCACTTTGAAACTAACTAGAGCTAATAATGAGTTTTGATTTGGCAGACAAAAAAGCCAGTTCTGCCTACCAGTGTTACCAAGTCTCAGAACGCAGTGGGTATCGGTAAAAAATAAACTCGATAGTTGAACACACAAACGCACACACTCGCACACGCGCACTCACACACACACTCACACACACACACACCCATACATATGGAGGAGAAAAACTCATTTGGAGAGATTGGAAACAATGTGAATGATGGTTGTTATATTTCAGGGGATGAGGTGGGGGTAAGGCTGCAGTTGACCCAAATCACCATGAATAGGTGTCTGTTAATGTCGTGTAGTCTACAAACCCCCTTCCCTTCTCAAAAAGCAGTTGTGGTTAAGTAACCCAACTAGTCCTATTTTTTTTAAGCAACCCAACTAGTCCTATTTTTTTCTGTCAACCTCAAACTTTTTATAACAAAACACACACACACACAACACACACACACACACAACACACACACACACACACACACACACACACACACACCATCCAAGTGTGTATGTGTGCGTGTTTTAAGTACAGTAGAAACCGGATATAAGGCGGGCGTTTGTCCCGCCGATTCAGCCGCCTTAAAAGCGGTTCCGCCTTACATATGATACATGTGTACTGTACTGTAGTAAGACTTATAAGGGGATGCAACCCCGTCATGACCAAAACAGTCATGCGTGACACGAGTTATTTCCCTTGCCAAATCACGTAGCTAACATCGCTGTTCTCTCAGTCCCACATTTTATTTTATCTCATTAGACTTTCTTTTATGTATTTTTATTTTTATTTTTTAAATCACTTCTTTTTAATTTTAATTTTAATCATGAAAGGGGCGACTGACATTAAACCCCACTGACTGACCCACACGCACACACACACACACTGAAAAGGGAATGTTCATGAGCTATGAAAAAAGGTGGTGAAAAAGGAATGTTCATGAGCTATGAAAAAAGGTGGTGATGGTGGCCTGCCGCATAGAAGAGAGAGCTGCTTTGTTCACAGCTGCCCCAACATCGTCCAACTTTTGCAATGATTTCTCATCGAAGCCACGAAGAGTGGCAAAGCGGCATAGAGTTTCCATGGCCCTCTTTGCGTCATTAACGGAAACATCTCGCACCTCTTCTTCTTCTTCCTCCTCCTCTTGCTCAGTTGCACAAGCATCTTCCCCTAGCTTCATGCGTTTCTTTTCTTGCACTGCCTCCACAATTTCTTCGTCTGTTTGTTCATCTCCTCTGCATTCAGCGTCTGCTTCCTCTTGCATGGTCAGGAATGTCTCACCTTCTTCTTCTGCTTCTTCAGAATCAGCATCTGCCGCCTCAGTTTGTTCATGACTCTGTAATCCGGCCTTCTTGAAGCATCCCTGGACCGTCGCTGGCTGCACCAAGCGCCAACTTTTTGCAACAAATTGGATGGCATCCAGGACTGTCACTTTGGAACTGACGTCAGTTGCTGTTGCAGTCGGCAGCAGCAGCCCTTGTTCGATGTGGACAGTGTCAGGTTGACCAGCTCTTTCCTGTAGTGCACCTTCAAATTCTTGATGACACCCTGATCCATGGGCTGGATCATGCTTGTGGTGTTTGGAGGCAGGAATTCGAGGCAGATGTTTGTCAAAGAACCGAGAGCCGGGTGAGCAGAGCAGTTATCGATCAAGAGTAAGATCTTTCCTGCTCCTGCGTTTCTCAGCTCCCTGTCCCACTCAGTGAGCCACTCTGTAAACAGAGCGCCAGTCATCCATGCTTTTTTGTTGGATCGATAGGTGACTGGGAGTCTTTCAATGTCCACGCCTTTGAAGCAGCGCGGATTTTTGCTTTTCCCAATCACAAGGAGCTTCCTTTTGTCTGTGCCTGTCATGTTGGCACAAACAAGCACCGTGATTCTGTCTAATGCCTTTTTGGAGCCGTACAACTGCTCTTTTGCAAAGCAAAGTGTGGCATCAGGGTTGCCCTGTAGAAAAGCCCTGTCTCGTCTGCATTGTAAATTTCTTCTTCTTTGAAAGTCTCAAGAATCTCTGGCATTCTGTCAGTTAACCATTGTTCCGCAGCGGGGGCATCGGCCGAATTCTTCTCTCCATGCGCCCTCTTGAACTTGACGCCCATTCTTGTTTTCCACCGACCAAGCCACCCAACACTTGGTGAGAAATCAGAGCCTAATTGTTCGGCAAAATCCTTCGATTTCTGCATGAGCATAGGCCTGGTTACGATCTGTTTTTTATTTCGGACAGACGTAAACCAAGCCCCCAAAGCAGTGTCAACTTCATCGTGTTTGCCAGTCCTTTTGCGTTTGACTGATTGGGGGGAAGAAGTTGCTGCCGCGTTCATTCGGATGTCTGCTTCAGATGCAACCATGCGCTCAATGGTTCGCAGTCCAATTCCAGTCTCTTGGACAAGTTTTTGTCTTGGTTCTCCCGCCTTCAGTCTGTCAAGCAGCTTGACTTTTTCAGACATTGACAGACATTGTCTTGATTTCTTTGCCGTAGCCATGATCATCACCTGACTGCCGCAGGCAGTGACGGTGTCTCTCTCTCTCTTTTCTCTCATCAACTGACTGCGAGTGAGCGTGTGAGACAAGCGCTGACTGAAGGCAGACAAAGGCTTTGAGCGTGGTGAGAGAGTGAGACAACGCTCAACTGCAGCCAACAAACAATGAACCCTACTCACCCTCCGCGGGCTGATTAGCTTGTGAGAAGGCCCGCCTTATAACGGTATATGGTCAGCGGCGGCACCGCCTTATACTGCCCCGTAATGTTAGTCTTAAAAAGAAGGGACGCATTCCGTACTTGGAGGTCACCCGCCTTATAAGCGGTATCCGCCTTATATCCGACCGCCATAAAGGCGGTTTCTACTGTAGATATAGCTTGCTGCCAATCTTCTGATCTATGGAAACCTGCGAGGGGAGGTAATTTTCATGTGATTTCTGGTACTCCTTTGTTTAGTCCGTGAAAAGTGTCTATTTGCCATGAGACTAGTAACTAGTTTAGATTTATAGCCGCACATGCAGTATGTGCCAATTAGAAATTGAATATGTTTGAAAAAGGTCCAGACATCAACATGAACACGCTGCATTACCAGGGCTCACTTTGAGAAAGAGAAAATCAGAAATTCTAAAAGGGGTCCAGGCATGCACTTCTTCCCCCTCCCCCCACTCTCAAGCAAAAATTGAAAGAAAAAAAAAAAAAGAGTTTGAAACTTGCAGTCGAAATGGTGCAATATGACTAAAGTCTGAGTTTAAATGGTGTGTTTTTTCAGTGTTCAGTCTAAACATGAACAGGATTACCTCTTGTTACAGCTATTGTCAATCTCACTTTCTCATCATCTTGCTTATGCATGGTGTTTCACTTACAAAAATATGAAGTAGCTTGTACAAGATCTTGCGACATCAGTGTTCTACAAGTATACTGAAAACACGATCGTAATTCCAATTATACTGGTCCAAACCAACACACCATTGATAACTATTACACACAAGCATGAGCCTCTGATGCACTGGAGTTCAGGGCACTGCGTCACTGAAATGTACCAAACTTTACCACAGCATTATGATTTTCTCCCATATATATTACCGCTTCAAGAATACTCTTGCCCAATCCACCATGATCTAAGTGGATAAAAACATATTCCTTGAAGTTTTAGAAAGTTCTGAATTGCTGAACAACTTGGGCTTGAGAACTCTACTGAAAACCAATAAGACACTTGAAAATAACCTACGCAGTCTTAGATTGGATCACAGGATCTTAAGATTTGGCCATACACCAAAATCAGCAGCTCAGCTGTGGATTGGTGTATGCAACATAACAGACTCGGACAAAAAAAAAGACTGTGTTACATGGACAGGTGAATGTGCACTGTGGATTGCAGGTAATCTAGTGAGTGGAACAAAAGTGGATTGGTCTGTGTAACATAACAGACTTGGACAAAAAAAAAAGGAACAACTGTGAACGTGGACAGATGAATGTGTCGCACACAATGCAAGATTCAATAATCTTATTGCTGGCCTTTTTTTCACACCAGGCTTCTGATGATCATTGCTTGGGGACTGGAATATGGTCAAGCAATGAAGTATGTCAACAAAGACAGAAATGGCTCATGTAATAGAAATTCTGATTGTTACAGTTGTGATGATAATCAGTGAGGATATTCCACATATCAAGTTTCAGTGTTGAAATCCTTATTGTGTTTATGCTTAGATTTACTCTTTTCAGTTGATAACGGTTTACTACCAGTGGAACACGAATCTTGATTCAGTGAAAAAGCAATGTTTAGCATTATCTGAAGTGTTTTAACTTTTGCATCAGCTCCTGTTTTCATATCAATTTCTGTCTTACTCTCTTTCTGTGTGTGTGTGTGTGTGTGTGTGTGTGTGGTGTGTGTGTGTGTGTGTGTGTGGTACACATTTTCTGGTTGTTAATGAACTGTGATTTCTGTAAAAAAAAAATTTTCTTTACCCCAGAAATTTTGGAAATGAGTTTTGCGCTGAATCTGACTGTCTACTTCCTAGGAAAGAATTGTCACTGCATACCAATCTTTTCTGTTTGTTTTCACCATGTTACCATAGCCACAGCTATTAATTTTTGTTTTGTTTTGTTTTGTTCGAAATAGATTAGTCTCTACCATAGTTCTTGGTTATCTGTTTGTACACTTTATAGTAAAGGGCATGGGGTTAATTCTGTGCTCCCGGAGAATGTTCATTTCTGACTTGCCCCTGTTCACCGCTTCCACATATTTCCTGCACCTGTGTGAGTATCTAATGCACCAGGTAGGAATTGTTGAAGTATTACCAATGTCTTCCTCACAACATCCCTTCTGTCGCAGCTTGTTCTTGTAGCTTTCTGAGATCTGGCAAAAGACAGGTGTGTCCACATCCTGTTGTCCTCCCATCTCTTTGTCTGTCTGCCTCATCTTAATCCCCTGGCATAATACTTGCAGAATGGTTTTTGTATGCTGTATGCTTGACACATTGCCCAGACCATTTCATTTCCATCCTCTTGACATCAGTGTAGTGGACATGGTCCAGTGGCTTGTTGATATATACATTCTCAGCTCTGGTCTGTGATTTAATGTGATATGACCTTTTCTCAAAACACGATTCATCAAAGTGTGCATAAATTAGTTTGACCCATAGTTCTTTAAATCATGTTTTTTGGATGAATAAATGAACTTGGTGCAAATGTTCAGGTTCAGTAAATGCCGATATGTGTTGCTCTGATTCTTTTGAAACTGACAAGATACTCCAAAAATCCCCATTCTGTGATTGGAAATAACATAAATAGAACCTATGAAGATGGATTCATCATTTTAAAAAAAGAAAAATTTATGTTCCATGCAAAGTAACAACAGGAGTGAATTTTTTTTTTTTTTTTTTTTTTTGTCCAGGAAATAATTTTGTGTCATAATTGAATTGCACCGTCTAGCTTCTTGATTTTAGAATAGGTCAGATGGTAGATGACATGATTGGACGCAGAAGTAGTTGAAGTTGATTGATTCAATGCTGATGTGAACAACAAGCGGTACAAGCTGAGTGTGTGTGTCAGAACAAGAAGCTGTACAGAGCTGTACTTGAGAATGACCAATTGATCAAGGGCTTCTGATCTGTTTAGTACACATGATTTAAGGTCTGTACTAAATAATATGAGTTTGATTAATGTTTTTTATTATTGATTTTTTTTTTTAACATGTTTTCCAGGATTCGAGCCAGATCTTGGAGTCTGTCTGTTGGATGCAGTCAGATACAGATGCCCTGAAGCAGTCAGGGACGTTTTGAAGTACAGACCTTTCCTGAATGTGGAAGACAGTGAGGGACAGAGACCTATACATCTTGCTGCCAGGTATGGGCCTCCAGAAAATGTTCGTCTTCTGCTGTCTGCTGGTTGCACGGTTAATGCATCGAATAGAGAAGGTTGGACTCCCCTTCACATCGCATGTCGCGTAGGGGATTGTGCTGTTGTGGAGGAGCTGATGTCTTCTGGGGCCAATGTGGATGCTGCTCGGACTGAGAATGGAATCACTCCCTTGCATGTTGCTGTCCAAGCAGGACAGGAGCAGGTTGTTCAAATGCTTCTCAGCCGAGTGGATCCGGACATCAGGTCCAGTGTGAAGCATGGGCGGGTCTCTGCACTGGCAATGGCAGTAATGAATGACAGACCTCGTGTTTTGGAGACTCTTCTCAAAAGTGCCCAAGGATTCTTTGTCTCATTATGCAACACAACCAGATTCATCAAACACAATGAAATATGGTACACAGATGTCAATGGCAGTTTCCCATTGCACATAGCAGTGGAGACAGGGAATGTTGAATGCTGTCAGGTTTTGTTGAAGTACTTACAGTACTTAATACCGGTAGTGCCTTACTTTGAACATGGAGAAGACACGTTTCAGGAGGACTGCACCAATAGGAGAAAACAGCGAGTGCTGAATTTGATGAATAGGCATGGTTGTACAGCTCTGCACTCAGCGATTATGTACAGTCAGAAAGAGATGGTGGAAATGCTGTTAGACGCAGGGTCAAGTATAGACATGCCCTTTGAACATATGCTGCTGTTGGAGCTTGCAACTCATTGTGCACAACCTTTGAATGGTGCAAGAGTTTATATTCCTATGGATTGTCCCAGGCGTACTGCGAAAATAAGGGAGGGAATAGACTGGGATGAATCTGTGGTCAGGCTGTTGCTGGAGCGTTCCATTGATCTCGACCTTGTGACAAAACAGGGGACTATCCCATTCATCTTGTGCTTTCTGCAGGGCTTTATGGTGCGGCTATGATGATCGTCATGCAAACGCCAGACAAGATCAACCTTGGCAATGAAAGAGGAGTAACCCCCCTTCATTTGGCCTGCAAGGTAAGAAAGAAAGATCGCCAGCCCCGGCTAGAGCTGATCAGATCACTGCTGGAGATGGGGTTGTCAGTCAACCAAGTGACTGCTGATGGTGACACTCCACTTTCTCTGGCAGTGCAGGATGGTGACGATGAGGTCGTTTCCATCCTTCTTGAGTTTTCTCCCGATGTGAACTATAAAGGCTCCAATCGTTACAGACCCTTGCACCTTGCTGCCATGGGTCAGAACGTTGCTGTGTTGGAGGCCCTGTTGGATGCTTGCCCTAAAGCCTTGTTCATTGAGGATGGTTGCCCTTCACCTCTGCACTTGGCCATTTCATGCACGAGGGTGGAGATGGTGGAGTGCCTCCTCAAGAGGCAGGCAGATCCCAGTCAGAGACATCCAGACACCAGAGAAACTCCTCTCCATGCAGCAGTTCAGCTTTTCAGTAAGTTTTCAGCTTGATCATTTTCTACAGATCAGAATTAGCGTCATAAGTGCTTTTTAGTTTTGTACATGATTAGACTTGTTTTCTTGTAATGTAACCAGGAAAAGATGTCAGGTAAGGTTATGTGATATTGCTAAATGAAATATTAAGCAAAGTGTGTGAAAAAAGAACTGGAAAGAAAACAGTCACAGTGAAGTTTTGTGCTGTCGGTAATGGTTTATCATCAAGAGTTTCAGTAGAGGAGGGAATGAGTGATAGTAAAGATTTCAGTTTCAGTTTCATCAAGGTGGTGTCACTGTGTGCGGTTTAGTCCATATACGCTACACCACACCTGTTAAGTTTTGAGACCCCACTGTGCATGATGGATAAATGCATTAACAACCAAGACGAGAGAATTTAAGAAGAGGGTCTCATAGCTACGACTTAGCAGATGTCTGACCTATGCACTAGCCCAATGGGCTGGTTAGACCTTGAGTGCCTACCTAACATTGGTTTTGTCTTTTTTTATGTATGTGTGTGTACATAGTGAGTGTACACATGTGTGTGTATGGATGTATGTGCACGGGCCCATGTGTGTGCGTGTGTGTGTGCGCATGCATGTGTGTGCGTTTGTGTGTGTATGTGTGCGCTCACGTGTGTGTGCGTGCACGCGGGTATGTGTGTGTGTGTGTGTGATTTGTGGGTTTGTGTGAGCATACACATGTATCTGCATATATATGTATGTGTACATGTGTGTGTCTTAACTTTGTATGTGGGCGAGTACGCTTGTGCGTGTATGTAAGCACATGTATGTTCATGTGTATGTGTGTATGTGCGCATACATGTGGGTGTGGATGTGCACATGCATGCATTTGCATATGTGTGTGCATAGGAGCGAACATATGTACGTGCGCACGTTTGCGTGTGTGTGCGTGTGCGCATATGTATGCGTGTGCGCATATGTATGCGTGTGTGTCTGTGTGTGCGAGCGTGAATGTTCAGAAGATGACTTAGAATCAAGAACAAGAACAAGAACATCAAATACAACATATACGTGCGCATGTGAGTGTGCACACACACACACACACACACACACACACCACACACACACACACACACACACACACAACACACACACACATACACACACACACACATAACAATAAGAACAACTCCCCACCCACCGTGACCCACACACCCACACCCACGCACACATGTTCGTATGCATGCGCACACGCACACACACGCACGCCACACACACACACACACACACACACACACACACACACACACACACACACACTGTCTCTCTCACACACACTCACACACCACGGCTTACACACTCAAATCCATGGACTCTTTCATTAACACGCCTGCACCACCCAACTGATGAACACACACCAGCGCACTCATGTCTACAGCATAGGCTGGGGAGCCTGAGAGATTCAAAGTCTTATTTCAGTGGACATGTGTTTGATCATTTGTGTCTTATTGGAAACGCCCAGTATGAGTTTGCTCCAATCTCAAGGAGTCTTTGCAGTGTTGGCTTTGAGATTATTCCAATGTTTGTTTGGTTGGTGATGTTTCTTGCTCTTCCCTTAAGTCTGGATGTGCGGCCATTTCCTCTCTTGATGTTCAGATCTGAAAGATGGTCTGTGGTATGATGGCTTTGCTGTTGTTTGCTTAAATTATTGATTCTTCGGATTTCTAATCACATCAGATTGGCCAAGCTGTAATCCAGTTCTTATCATTGCCTTGCCAGCCAGTGTGTCTGCTCTCTCCTTTCCTTTAACTCCAGCATGTCCAAGGCTGGCAGTACGTCCATATGAGTCTCTCCAATAGAAGGCTGCGCATTAGTTCAATATCCAAGCAGAGCTTCCCATTTCACTTTTCACTTTCTGAAGTAGGTTCATGGAGTCCGTCAGTATCATGGCTTGTTGAGTTTAAAACTGGCTTGTGGATGAAAGCCAGTGGAGTGCTTGTGTCACTGCTTCTACTTCCATTGTTAGACTTGAAGTTGTTAAAGTGTGCATGCCATTGTCTTCCAGGATAGTTTGGCCATTTTGCTTCACTGTGTATCCCCAGCCTGACTTACCTTTGGGGACAGAACCATCAGCGTATATTACGATATTATCTTCTGTGCAAAGGTCTTCTACCTGCATCTGAATTTCTGCGTTGATTTTGCCTTCTGATCATTCTTGACAATGTCTTCCAAGTTCTGGATCAATGGCAATTTGGTAGAAGTGTTTAAAGTGGTCTGATACTTTCCCCATTCCTTCATTTCTTTGATTTCTGCTAACTGGCACACAAGCTGTATCTATAGTATCTTATGCCTGTCCCATTCATTATTTTCCTAGCCGAGTGCCTTTTATTTGGTTGACTGCCGCATGAAGTGGGTTTTGGGGTTTTCAAGTGCTCTGAAATATATTACTTTCACCTGTTCTAGCTTGTGTCTTGTCTGCATTGAAGGAAGGTTGAGCAGGTATTGCATAATTTGAACAGGTGTGTCCTTCATGGTTCCCAGAATCAATCTCATTGCTTCATTTTGATTTTTTTTTTTAAAGTAAGAAGATTGCTGTTGGACAGTGTTGTAAGCACTAATTCATAATCAATCACATCGAGTACAAGTGCATGACACAGTCAGTAGATATGGTGCTGTTCAGTGCCTTTAGGTGCCTTTGCTTCCATGGCAGATAGGCCTTTTTTTTTTTTGCATTTAAGAACAATATTCTCAACATGCTTTCTACAGATTCAAGCACTGTTAAAGTATGGTCATGAGGAAGCAAAATTTACTTCCTTTTTTTTTTTTTTTTTTTTTTTTTTTTTTAAGGATTCAGGATCCTATCAGCCATGGTTCGGAACAGGACAAGTTGATAGTTAGTCGTTTACTATCAAAAAGAACTGAGAACATTTATTAACCAGTGTTCTTTCCATCCATTATTTGAAAGTCCATGAAGTTGAAGTAACATCAGATAAGCATTTGTGCAGGGTTTTTTTTTAGCAATCCAGTATGTAATTGAAGAAAGAAAATATTGTGACTTTGTGAACTGTTAGTACTGATTATGTTTTTTTGCCAAAAGAAAATGTAATTAACTGCCAATGCAAAGGAGAAGAATGTTGTTTAACACTAGTTGATGATTCACTCTAATGAAAATAAATGAAATTATAAACAATGAAATCTGTAACTTTGTTTTGCGATACTGTGTGAAGTTATGAACATTAACAATGAAATCTGTAACTTTGTTTTGCGATACTGTGTGAAGTTATGAACATGTTACAGTTTTCAAATTATTTGTTTTAGCCTGAAATTGCCTTATATGAACAACTGAACACTGAGAATAATATTCCATGCCACAAAAACTGAGCTCTTGGGTGAGGATTTTTGTGGAATGAAACTGTCAAGTATATTAATTTAAAACAAATTATTAAGAATAATGAGGATTTTTTATTTATTCTTACTTCTGAGTTGCAGAGAATAATATATTTCAAAACAAGGAGAAATACAAACAGAAAATAAACGAAGAAAGATGTAAATGTAGATCTAACGTCTGAATGTTTTTAATAAAACAGTAAAACTTTTTAAAATCAAAATTGCATTGTCTTGCTGGCAGAGAACATTTGTATTGGACATATTGCATTTACATTCTGACAGATCTTTATATTATGAAAATTGAAAACCTAAGCCATGATGAATGTTTCCGTGTGGAAGAGATAGATGGGTGTGCCTAGTGGAAGATTTATTAACTTGATTCCTGTATGAAAAAGAAATTTCCAGGTGCATTGCATCTTGTAAAACGTAGACACTTGGATCTATATAAAAAAGGGGGTTTATGTTTAGTTGAAATTTGTGTTTGAAATGGATCATATACAGAATTAATAAGTTAAAAAAGATTATTGTTTGATAGTGAGGTGACGGGAAATGTAAAAAAATTCAAATGCAGATCAGTACAAATGCAGGTCTTGAGTGAAAATCCTTGTTGATTGTAAGTTTTAGTATAACCTTTTTTTAAGATAAGAAAGTGCTTAATTGTTAGCTGTTCAGATAATGGCCAGTATCTGTTGAAAATATACTTTTCTTTTTTTAGATAGATTTTCAGCATTATAAGACATGTATTAATTCTTTTAAGAGTGATCAAGGGCATGAAATTTAATCTGAAATGTTCATATATATATAAGGTGTTTTATTCAAATTCTTGAGCTCCTATGAATATGTAAAGTTGGAAGTTATGTTCTGAGATCGCACTCCCATGGTCCAAACTCTTGCCATTAAGATTAACTACGTTAACTTTTTTGCAACACGCCAGGAGAATGATCATGGCGCCCGACTTACCACTCGACGACATGGGTCGAAAATACTTGTGGCAAGTGATCTGTCACTCAGGACATGTCACGAGAATGATAGCGACTGTCTTCTAAAAATAAATATGACTGAATTTTCTAAAGAAATTTTAACCAGATACAGTCCTTCCTACGTCATATCATACCAGTTAGCAGGCTACTAACAGTTGATTTCATTGGTTAATATCAAGAGAAAGCAACCAACCTGTTGGCGTCTTCAAGCACTGAATCGGTGCTCCTAGTTCAAAGTATGTCATTTTCAACTCTATCAAACAACAGAATAATTATTTTGACTTTTAAAACATTTATCATAATGAGAATGAAAGATTGTTCTATTTCACTGCACAAAAATAAAATCACTGTCAGATTCAGGCTTTTAAGGAAAATTGAGTTAAAAATGGTCAAAATCAGGTGTCCTGAGGGCATTTCAGTGCTGTGATTGCATTGTTAACTGGCACATAGAGCAGAACGGGGGTCTGTGTTGACAGTGTTGAGAGAGGGACAGGAGAAAGTTGGGTGCGGCTGTGCATAATGGAGCTGAAATAAATAGAGTGTGAGAAATGCTTTTCAGAGGATGGGGAAAAGGAGGGCAGTTGAAAAATGAAAGGTTCACATTCTGCAGTAGACCCTTTTGCGGTTCGTTTTATGTGTCTCTCGTGTGTTTTGTGTTGTGAAGTGGGCAGTTTCCATTGCCAGGCAAGTGTGGCCATGATCAGACTGTTGGTGAAAGCGGGAGCAGACCTGGATGCCAGGAATTCGAGGACGGTAGGCAGCTTGACACCCTTGCAGAGTATGATCCACGCCCTGCTCTGCTGCAGCATGTTCCCCAATGGCAGAGAGCGCAGCAATGAGCTAGGACTGTCCGTTATCAAGACTTTGGTGGAGGCAGGGTCAAGACTTGAACCCTGGACACCATCGGAGGCGGGTTTCATGAGGTTGGTCAAGGGGTTTCGTTCATGGCTTGCGTGTTACACAAATGGTTTTTGCCATTTCTAGCTTATGCATACAGTGATGCCCATTGTCCTGGAGTGACTGTATTTGTTATCAGAAGAAAAAAAAATTGATGGCTGTCGTGGTGGTGGATTGCATGTTCCTAAAAACAAACAAACAAGTCCGCACCCGCAAAACAAATGGTTGCAGTTTTTTTTTCATATCTGGACAAACCTGAAGGCAAACAGGTAGTTTGTAACTCAAGCACTGAAGGCGTTCGAGAGTATATATATATATGTGTAGGTGTGTGTGTGTTGATATTTAATGAGTCTTTGTTCTGCTTCTTTTTTTTTTTTTTTGATGGGGAGGAGAAAATTCAAGAAGAATGGCTTGCTGCTTTAGAATATGAACAGTTTAGCAACCATGTTATTAATTGATTTGTTTTTGCACACATTGTTCTTTGTTTCTCATTCATGATGGGATCATTTTTCTCCGCACGTTAACAGCCCTGGAAAGGCCCCATGAATGAAGTCAGCTGGGCTGTAAAAGTGAAATGAAAACTTTCGTTACTTCAGAAATGTAGAAATTGCTATAGTGTTGTGTTGTTTTTTTCCTCCAGGCGAACCCCCTTGCAAAGCATGGCTTTTTGTGGATTGCTTCCCTGCGTCTACTACTTGGCCAATACAGGATGGCCTTTGGCAACTGAAAATCCACCCCCCTCTAATGGAGAGGAGTCTGGTAACAATCAAAACATGCCCCGCCGACAGAACTGGATGTGCCTGCCAGGCAACTCGGTCGCCCAGGACAACCTCCACGCCTTCCTGATGCTCCGCAACGCCAACCCATTCTCTCTGCTGCAGCTTGCTGGAATCGCTATACGCAAGTCCCTGGTAGAAAAAAGCATAAGGACCCATGGAGGTCAGAGGAGGGAGATTGTGTCCCAGATTGAGAAGTTGCCTGTGCCCGAGGTGATGAAGAAGTATCTGAACTGGCAGGATGTGGATTACAGCAGCGCTGAGTGCAGCTGGGAGAAAATGCTGCATCTGCTGCCTTCAGCAGCGGCAAAGGAAGCAGCAAAAGCAGGGCTGACGTCATGATGAGTGTGGCAGTTCTTAGCATGTGCTTGAGTGCTGATCTGTTTGACCCAGTTCTGTCAATAACTGCATGAAAGTAACGCCCACTGCCTGACACACACAAAACTTGTGTAGTGTTACTTTCCTGTTTTTGATACATGGTTCTTGGAAAAGTGGTGGTTTAAAGATTTGTGAATAGGAGTAGACTGGCTGTGGAGACAGCTAATTGTTATAGTGTCAGATTGGGGTTAAACCAGAGTGTAAACATACTGATTTAATCTGTCGTATGGATAGAGGTTATGCGTGTTTGCAGAGATGAGAGAGGAAAAAAGTAGTTTTTAATTCATGCTATACAGACCTGTGGTTCCTTATTTTAGCAATGAAGTTTTCATTAACGTAGGTGAATATATTTTCCTCTGTCATTCTTGTTTTTTTTACTCATTTTCTTCACTGCATGAACACTTTATCAAGTTTATGCCTGCAGATGATACCACAAAGTGGTGAACACTTTGGTTATCTCAGCTGATCTTTAGCCTTTAAATAGTTTAATTCTGGACGTTTGTTTGCCAAAATAGCCACAATTTCAAGATTGCCAGGATGCAATGATACCTATTGTCTTGGAAAAGATGCATTTGTTACCGAAAAGAATAAAATTGTTGGCTGTTCAAGGCGTAATGGCTGCTAAATGCAAAACTCGCCCCGAAAACAAATGGGTACCAACAAAGTGAATAGATCTGTCCTTCAGAGCTTTCACAAGAGGCATGCTTGTGAAAAATTGTCAGAAAAACTTCGTAGTTTTTGCATGCCTCCAGTCCTTGTTTCATCTGTACAACATCATCTCCAGCAAGTTGCAGTGCAGATTTTGGCCTTCTCTTTCCATCAGGTGATCCTTCATAGACTTCAGAGTCGTACAGTATTCCTGATGCACCAGCACAGGCCCAAAGTTTGAAGCCCCATGGGTGTGGCTTTCCTTTCGTAAACTGCTTCAACAATCATTATTTCTTTGCTCTGTTTAGAAATTACTTAAAGACATTCCTTTCTATTTAAGTGAGTAATCGTTAACTAATAAACATTTAAAGGAATGTTATAATAATAGAAATCCCTAACGAAAATACAATTTAGATTTTTTTTTTCTGCAGGACTATTTCTTTACACTTCCTGATTTATTTCCTGTGGGACTATTTCTTCACATTTCCTGCTTAGTAAAAATTGCCACCAAAACTATACACACAGCATCTGTGCAGTTTTCTACTCTTTTTTTTTTTTTTTCGCTAATGTTTTGCAGAACCAACCTGGTTGTAATCTACCACAGAAATTCCTTAATTTATGTGGGGGTGGGGGTGGGTGGGGGGTTACAGCGTGTTCTGTTATTGTCTGATGATTTGAAGTAAGGGTGCACAGGTCTGTGTATACTATGTTCTGTATTTCTATAATAGATTGAGTAAGGTGTACAGGCATGAACATGTCTATGTCTTATGATTGGTACTCAGAGTCGCACATCTGTGTATACTCTGTTCTGTTGTTGTCGTATGATTTGGATTGAACTAAGAGTGCACAGGTCTCTGTATATAGGAGTTCTACTTTCTGATGGTTTTGATGGAAGTAAGGGTGCACATGTCTAATGTGCAGTATGTTGTTGATGACTTGGTTTGATGTAATGATGCAAGATCTGCGTACAGTATGTGCTTTTATTGTCCAATGATTTGGACTGAAGCATATGTGTCATACTGGAAACTACCTTTTTTTTTTTATCAGTGATCTAGTGATAAAAGATATCACAGGGTCTGTACGTGCTACAGAAATCGTGGACAATCATGTGATTTAAAAAAGTAATTTCCCATGACTGGAAAGTCTCAGGGATATGATCAAAGTCATTGGAAAGCCAAGGAATTAAAAATAAAACCCTTTGGAAATGCACTGACTTTTTTTTTTATGTGCATGCTTGTGCACCAGTGTGCAGAAATCGAACAAGCACGTAGCCCATGACAAGCATTGTTGAACTGGCCATTTTGATGACAGTACGAACACATTTTGTGTGGAAGATGGCTGATTTGTGGTCATGGAAATTTCACAAACTAGCAAGCAAAGTCATTGAAAAGTTATGGAATTTTGAACTTGTTGGCTTGTATGGATCCTGTTTCATTGTGATTCTGAGCCACATGTACTAATGTGTATAATGCATGTATTTGCATAGTTAAAACATACAATATTGTTCTTTCGAACAAGACCAAGTGTTGCATAAATGCCTGTTGTATCCAAAAATTATCTTGGTCCATGCAAATGCTTTTTATGATTTGACCTCCGGGTGAACCAGTTTTAGTACGTCTTTATATTATGTTATTGCTTTGGAAATGAACCTTTGCGTATTTCGGCTGCTTATGGATGCCATTTCCCCCCCCCCCCCCCCCCCCCCCAAACCCTAAACAGTACCAAGTGAAAATGGGTAATATTTGGGTGCCAAAAAGAAATAAAGAAATAGTTGATGATGGTGGCTGCTTTTGTTGAGATTTTCATGCATGTTCAATGTTGTACTTTGTTAAGTAGTTGTTGGAACTGAAATGTATAACAACTGAAAAAAAAATGTTTTTCAAATATAGATTTTTGCATTTTACTCTATTGTGTTTTTAAACTCTTTCTTGTAGGTACATGTTACGAATTGCGCATGAATTTGTGGTGTATTGTTCTTGAACAAGAAGTTTCCAAAAAAGATTTACTACATTCCTATGAAAAAATATTGTTCATCCTATGATAGTATAAATAAATAATATTGATGATGGTTTATGTTCAGATAATTTTCATATATTTGCAATGTTGTAGTTGTCAAGTACTTGATACTGAAATATTTTAGTTCAGCTTTCAAAAAAATCTTTTACAGTTTTCACATTTTAAAAACTTTTTCTTACTTTTTGGTACATGTTATGAATTGCATGGATTGTGGTCTGTTGTTTATATACATGAAACAGTTGGGGGAAAAAAACACATTCGTTTACTACATGACATGAAAAAATATTTTTCAGCTTAGAATGGAAACAGAAATAAATGAATTGAATCAACAATGACATCAATGACTTATTAAAAAAAGTGAAAATCGTATGCAGCATCTTCGTTTGCACACTATAGGTCCATATAGGGTGCTGCAATATAGCATGAAAACATATATTGCTGAAATGTGTGGAACAAAAACGGACCCAAGATAAGCAAGTTTATGGTCTTTCATATGGTTGATGAGCTTCCTGTTAGGTAAGGTCTTGGGGAAGTCATATTTTCATCACTTGAAATCTGCGAGACTCACATAGCGTCTTTGCCATATTTGATCTGCTGGGCAAAAGATTCAGGATCAGCATTTTTGTGCAGTTTTATTAAAAGTTAAGAAAAAGAAATTTTAAATGTAATTAATAGCAAACCGCCAAGAAAACGTAGAAAAACTAATCACACGGTTAGTTTGTCTTCGTTTTCTTGGCGGTTCGCTAATTAATTACATTTAAAATTTATTTAGGTTTTCGCCTCACTTCGCAACTAAGAAAAAGAAGTAAAAGATGTTTTTACCATGTCTTGTAAGGGAGAACAAAGCCTGTTCTTTATCTCATGGAATTTAGTCTTTTCGTTGTGTAGTGGTTGTTTTAGATCAGTCATTTGGTTTTTAGACAAGGCTTGTTTTTGGAAAAGTGGTCCTTTCGCATGTAAATGTATAGATTGTTGTGGTTTTAACTTTTTATTTGGCCTCCATCACCTTGTAGTTTTAACTTGCTTTCATTTGGCCTCCATCGCCTGTAGTGGTTGATTGGGCTACAGGCATTTTGACATGACTCAACCTAGTTTCCAGCATTGTCCAAGTTACACACAAACCTTGGCATTGGGTGTAGGGATGGAGCAAGTTGTGGAGTGAGGGAGAGTGGATAGTACGGAAGGATGCTCTCATATCAATAACAGGAGCTTGGACCATTCCAACAACTTAGACCGACCAGGTGAAATAAGTATGGCATTTTCATACTCAAATTTGACACAAGATTGATTTCTGTAGTGTATAATGCATAGTTTACCTTTGTGGTGGTGTTAACATAAGAGTTTGAGAGAAAGATAGGTAGACATTGCAAAACATGAGTAAGACTTGCCAAATTTTTGTGAAGGACTTCAACACTTGTCTGGTTACATCAGTGGGCCTTGGAATTTTGTTTTTTCTCTTATCCTTGATTTCCTTGAAAGCTTGCAGGTGAATCAGATGGTTGTAAGCTGTTTGGGTCTGGTTAAGCAAAATAAACTATTCATCTTTGTCTACTTATCACACGTTTTAACTGGTTGATGTTTGGCTTGGTACTTTTCCTCCATAAAAACAAAAATTTTTAATCGGCACTTAAGTCTGTTTCTTGTGTAATTGATTTTATTTGCTGGGTCCAAGGTGTGTGTTAGGAAGTAAACTGAGAAATGACAAAGAGAAAAATGTTCCATAAATTATGTAGAGATTCTTTTTTCAGAATGTAATTGTGGTTTATTATATTATGGTAATATACTGGATTTCTTTTCTTTTTCAATAAACATTTTGTTTTGATAAAGGAAGTGTTCTTTTCCTTATGAATGAACGTAGACACCTGACGAGCACAATGAAGAAAAAAAATATGACAGAAAAAGATTCAAGTTGCTTATAGCCCCTCTCTTCCATCTTGTGTTTCTCACTGATTGAGACCGACTTTGTCTGCTCACAAACTTTGTGCGACTCATGATCAGACTCTTTTTCAACAGTGTTAGTGTAAGTGGCTAGCTGGGTGGACTCAAGCGTGATAAGGTTAGTGGGAGTTCTGGGTCAGGTTGAAGGGTCGAAGTGCACCAGGGGTTTGTACAAGGCCCCCTCCCACCTCCATATTGTTTACCTGCACTAAGCATTGCGCACAACACGCCCAGGCTTCAACTGACATGCGTTTGTGCAGCTTATGTCTATGGTGGAGGTAAGTAGTCCTGGCAGAGTCGAGCCATATGGACCTCAAACTTGGATGGTGTGTGTGTGTGTGTGTGTGTGTGATGCATACATTCTGCCTTTAGCAATGCTTAAGGTTCTAATGTATAATAATTAACTGATATTTTATGTGATAATATTTCACCCAATGCCTAAGACAGGCAAGCGACCAAGCAAGACATCTGTGTAGATTGTGGTATGTTTACAAGGCTTGGAAGGAATGTGCACCTGTGCTCTTCAGGACCCTATGATCCAAAGGTGCACAATCACAAATAGTTCCATAAATGCAAGGTTTTATTTCATACACACACACACTGTCGTTTTCTTTCTTCACTGTGGCTTAGGCACCCCAGCACAAAAATGACAGGTTTCCTCAGCCAGAAGGAGGTTAGACTTCTCATGTCTGCATGCATGTGTTCAAGCTGGGGTGATCAGTTGCCACTGCTGTCTCTGGTTGGGAGGTTGCTGCCTCCACTGTCCACACTGCTGGTGGGGAGCTGGTCCCACTGCTGACATGGCTGCATGGGACAGTGCTGAATAAGAAAGGGTAAACTGCCGTTCTCATGTGACACTGATTCAGAAAATGTTCAAGGCAAATAGATCTTTCTGCGTCTTTGTGTGTGTGCATGTGCATTCATGCATGCACATGTTTGAGAGGATTTGACAATGACCCACTATATTTCTTATCTGTTCTTATAAACTTTGGGGGGGGGGGGGGGGGGGGGGGATTTAGGGAATGTCTGGCTACCTCAGCACAGCCTTATTTCATTTGCTTTAAGGACATTGACAGGATAAGATAATGTTGCTTATAGCCCAGCCGACTGCAAAGGGCCACATCAGGGCTGTAGGACATTGACAGATCAATCATAATGTTATGAACTTCATGTTAATAAGTACAAATTGTTCTAACACTGTTCTATGCAAGACCTGTCTTGAGTGGTGACAGCCCTGAAAAGACCCCATCTGCCGGGATATTATCATTACAGTGCTAAAACATAGCAGATCACCCTAAATAGTAGTTTATGGAACGATCTGAAAAAGTGGACAACCATTTTAAACTGATTACCTGCTGAAAACTCCGAGACAAACGCGTGTTTTACATTTTCACTTCTAATACTACTGTTTAGTTGTGTATGAACTTGTTCACTTTCAAAAAGGTGAACAATACAAGAAAAGGAGGCTGGCAGTAAAAACTGAAAGGAGCATGGGAGCAGGATTCACCAGATGAAGCAGATTGACTAGAAGTGCTCAGCCGGCCTTCCAAATGATGATAAACCCAACCACCAAGGTATCAACAAGAGTAACATGAGACTGGATATAGCACTCCACTCACTCTGAACTTGTTGCGCAGTATGACAGCAGAAGGGAACCAGCACACATCTACCAAACTCAGAAGTTTACCACTAGTTAGCAGCTTGAAGGAATCCCGCTTCCAAGCCGAAGTCTTCTTCATAGAGGTTCAAGCAAGGTGGTCCCATGCACATCTGCCTAGAATCTCATACAATAGCTCTAAATTTGGGGGAAGAGGAGGATGAGAGCTCCAAAGGCAATGGCAAAATCAGCTCCAGAAAGTTGAATCTGCCTGAAGAAGAACAAAAACAAACTTCCTTGGGGTTAAATCTCCCCAACTTCATCAAGTACCTGATCACTAGGTGGTTTAAACATCTTTCACAAGGTGACTCAGCCTTGCACCTGACCACCCTGGATGAGCAGCGGAGTAAAGGCAGTACCAAGAGGAAAATAAATAAATAAAAACCCAACACCACCACCCTCACCCCCAAGATAAAGAATGGCAACAACAGGGTATCCAGGAGTCATGACCTGGATTCAGATTGGACCCCTTTGTGTGGAAGTCCTTCAAGTAAAACTTTAAACCCAAATTCTGTGAGTGAATGCACACATTACATCTTGCACACACAAACTGCTTACAGCTTGGTCTTTAACAGAAGATAGGTGCCATTTATGTGATAATAATTATAATGATACATGTAATGAATTAAGATCTCAACACTTCCATGAGGGGGGGGGGGGGGGGGGGGGGGCTGTTCTCTGAAGACCTGTCCAGCATTTAGTTTTCTTGTTTGGTGTTGAACAATACCAGTCAGGTCTGTCCACAATTTCTGCTGACAACCAATAGGTTAAAAATGCCATAGATGCCGACTATCTGCCTTCTGACAAGCCATGTAGTGTCACAATATTTTTATTCAATTTTTCTTTCATTTTAAAACAGGGGTGGGGAGCAGGCAAACCAAAATCACACATACACACGAGACCTCAGGTGAAAACAGCCTGAACATTTTCTGAGGATCTAGCTGGCAAAGGTATTGATAAATCACAGAACAATAAATGATGGATTGGAAGCAGAAACTTGATGGCCTTTTAGTTGATTACATGCAAGTTTAACATATGCATCACCTCCAGATTCATGCGGTCAGAATCGTCCTGAACACCTTTGAAGAAAAGACCAGAGTTCAGGTTGAAATAAGAAAAATGACAAACACATTCTCTCTTTAAACTGTCGACAAAAATATCTTGTGTTAACAATTTCATTTTTGTTTTTCTTTTCAAATAGATGTCATACAGATTTCAACTTTCATTTTCCAAAATAACACACCGTCACATATTCTACCCAACTCCAGTCCAAGTGCAATACATAATCCATGGAGTGGTAAAGCACACATGCCAAGCTGGGAATATGGGTGTCGATGCAAGTCATTCAAGAAAGGTTCAAGTTGTTACACTGAACACTAAGATACCAATACTGGGAGGAATGAAAGCACACAAAATTGTCCTCTTGCCAACTGATGACAAACAAGGACCATATCTTTCCATCCCACAGTGGACCAGTTACTTGCTCATTGTTCCAAACTAATGCTGCTCACGGTACCCATTCATCTTACACATATGCCTCTTGCCTGCATGTGTGTTTGATGAACATGTACTCCAAGTAACATAGGCTTGTATGCGTGTAATTGTTTCTCGATAGGAATGAAAGCTATCTTCCTGTTTATCATTTTCGTGATCTTCCCGAGATTTCCGTTTATATCCTACACCATTGTTTTGCTATCAATTTAAGTGCATTAAACCAACCCTGCAATGGTAAAACAAGTGTGTGTGAGTGTGTGTGTGTGTGTGTGTGTGTGGATGTGCGTGAATGTACTAAACAGGCTTTCTGATAGGTAAAGAAATACATCATAAATTACTTGGAATAAAGAGACAAAGCAACAGAAATTATTTACAGATTACCTTTTATTAAACCATTTAATTAAGAACTTATGACCTATGGGATAAAAAATGCCAAGGCAACAAATATTACAACAGGTAATAACTTAAAAGCCTGTTTGATAAAGAACTTACTAGTTCGTGGGTAAAAAGCCAAACCAACAAACAATGAGTAACCATTCAGAAGAGTGCAACACAAAGATATGAAACAATTCTGGCTTTATCTGACAAGCCTAAAGAATGTGTGCGTGTGTGCGTGCACACCCATGCACGTGAGTGAATGTGTGTTTGAGTACGTATAAATGTGTGCATGCATGTGTCTGTGTGTGTGCGAGCATGTGCGTTCATGCATGCATGGAGTTGCATTAAGTGTGTTGCTTGTGTGTAGGTGTGCACTTCTTTATGTGTCACAGATCAGAGATGTCTGTGTTTATGTATGGCACAGCAATCCAAGTGTTCAGAAAATGAAATGCAGTCTTGTTCAACAGCATGAACATTATTAAAATGACTATTCAACATCATGTGTTGATTGTTCCACAATGTGTTCATGCTGTTCCAACACACAACACAAAAGCAAGAACACCGAGAGAGTGATAGCAACACCCTTAACATCACAAATAAGGAAATCATACTTGATGAAAAACATAGCATTCCATGTACTTAAAGAGCATACAAGAACAATGCAACTTCTAAAAGAAAACTGTCGTCACTATTCTGCCTATCACACATCAACTGTTTTCAACTTTCCTGAACGATATCAGATAATGTCACCAAATCAAGTAGTATGGGAATTTTCCCCGAAGATGGGAGTATGGCTGCCTTAATGGCAGGAGAAAAACTGGCCATACGCAAAAAAAAACTCCACTGCCTATCTATACAGGCAGTGTCCGCAGGAGTATTAGCCTGCGCACGCAGAAAGAAAGAAAAAAGTAGTATGGGAATTGAAAATGTGCAACAATTTATGTCATCTCAAAGTGTTTTTGTTTGTTAGTTTATTGTTGTTTGAAGGTTCCAGGAGTTTCTACCCTCCCCCAAAACAAAATCTGCTCCCTCCTTCCCACTCTGCCACTCTCTGTTAACTGTAAAGGACAATATAAGTCACCTTCAACACAATTCTTTGTAAAGCCAGTAATTGATCTGGTAAATCTTGACATTCCACCTTCTCCTTAGCTTTCTTTGCTCGACAATGTAAATCACGACCGCAACCCCATCCGTCTCTCAGCAACTTTTGGGCCCCAAACATCTTAAGACAAAAATCAGACAGCCCCCATTCCCAAACCCTTCTCCTCTTGGTGTAGTGATCATTTTTGTGATAAACACATCCACCAACTTCTGACCAAAACCAGCTGTGAGAGTTATTCTTGGTTTAATACAGAAAACGACAACAAAAGAAACCTCTGTATTTCTATCTGCATCAAACTTTCAGTCTAACAGTTAATCTTGAACAGGTGTAGTAAAGATAACAACAATTATAAAGAAAAGAAATCAACAGCTGGCTTCTCAAATGGCTGTATCACATTCTCTTAGACCCTCAACAACAGTCAATGGTTCGCAGGGTTCCCACTTGTGTGAATCTTGTAATGTTTCGGCCACACACAATTGTGACTGAACTAATAGTTGACATTTCTTTGACTACAAGCAAAACTAAAATGATCATGTAAGCATATGACTATGAGAGCAAGAGGGTAATTTACACTTTTACATACATTCCAAGCTCTGTCAAGGTTACTCTCCAAATTATAACAGCAATCCACTGAAGATCGAATTCATTCTATTTCCGGGCAAAAAAGGACAAAAATATGGAAACGCTGTTTCTGCAACTGGAACTGACCACAAAACAAAAGAAAAAACAACAAAAGTGAGGCCAGCTTTCGAGCCAATTGTTCTTTCACTCTTTGACCAGTAACCCTTTTTTCACTGTGTCAGCTTTCTCCTTCCCAGTGAGCTCCTCCGCAATCTTCAGAGCAAACTCAAAGCAGGTGCCTGGTCCCGACTTGTGATGAGCTTTCCATCCTGAACAACACGATCCTGCTGATACTGGTAACACTGAAAAAGGATTTAAAATGGATGCTCAAAATGAACCATCTCGTCACAAAACCTTTATGCTGTGAACTGAACAAAAGACAGTATTTGATGCTATACAAGTAAGAGTCCAATTAAACAAGAGCAAGAGCTCTGATTCATCTTACAGGAGAGTTTTACTCTGCAATCCATGTTGTTTATAGCGCATCTGATCATGGCTGCCTTCTCGAAGCTGTTTCACTTTAATGACAGCAAGAATTCTCCCAGGATAAAGGAAGATAAGATAAGATAAGATAATGTTGCTTATAGCCCAGCGGGACCGCAAAGGGCCACATCAGGGCTGTCACCACGTTAAAATCAACTCACCAGTCATTTGAAAAGAAAAAAAAACCTTTCACACATCTCAGTAAAAGACATCGTCTAGAAACGCACCAGAAACTTTGTTAAAATCTTTCTTCCGTAAAATCTTAAATCAGATGAAAAATGTTAATCTCTCTCAAAAACTCAAGGATCACATCAGGCGGGATATCCTGAACAGGATCTTCATGGACTCTCTGCTGAAAAATGTTTGTGTCTCACATCATGCAAAGTCCAACACTAAAAGAACATGTTTCATTGTGAGTGGCGCATGACATGGAATGCACCACGGAGCTTCTTCGCTCTTTAAAAGGTAAGAATGGGAAAAATACAGAATGGCCGGTGTGCAGCCGGCACAGAACCGTTTCCTCTTTACGACCTCCCGACGTAGATGGGAGGAAGTCCTTAAGGTTTGGACGATCTGAAAGAGTTTGTTATCGTCTGTGTGTTCCAATCCTCCTGCCAGAGGTCTCACATAATCGTAAATTTTGGGTTTCACATCTGAGCAGGGATATAAATGTTGGACAGTTTCTCTCTGTGGCGTTCTTGGCTAAACGATCAACCATTTCGTTCCCGCCGATGCCAACATGACCAGGAATCCAAGCAAGAGTAATGTTGTAACCGTCCGCTTTCAACTTGCTAAAAAGTTTCAAAGAAATGCAAAAGTTCTGGATGCTGAAGGTTGCGGCCAGCTATGGCTTCCAAAGCTGACAGCGAATCCGACGAACCAGAAAGTCCCTCTTTGAAGAATGTAAGATTATCTTCAAAGCCAGACCAGTAGCAGTAAGTTCAGCAGAATAGACAGAAGCATCTGAATGTATATGTTCCAACAGTATCTGAGAAGGAGCCCCAGGGCAGTAGGCTGCACAGGCCACTCCATCCTCAGACTTGGAACCGTCAGTGAAAACTTTTTGATAGGATGGGAATTTCGAACAGAGGTCAGCATACAATGCCTTGTACGCCAGAGAGCTGGTAGACTCTTTGCGAAAAGCTGCAAGATCGAAACGAATCTCTGTGTGAAAAAGGTCCACGGAGGTTGATCCGGAAACTTGGAAAAATCGGAAAACTACTCCCAGGTCTAGACCTGCATTCGCACGTGAGGCTGCATACCGAAGACCAAACGGCGGAACATATTTAGGGTTGTTTTTGCAAACTTACTTTGGAACGGAGGGTCAAAGACACAGTCATAGGCAGGGTTTTCTGGTTCTGAGAACAGTCGGATATAATAATTCAAAGACAGTTTCAGCTGCGGTTGGACAGTGAAGGTTCACCTCCCTGCGTACAGGCTGTACACAGGGGTGGTGCGGAACGCTCCAAGACAGATACGAAGCCCTTGATGGTGGATAGGGTCCAAGAGTTTGAGGTAAGACGATCTTGCGGAGCCGTACACAGCACAACCGTAGTCCAGTTTGGAACGGACCAGGGCTCTGTAGAGGTGCAACAAAGTTTTCTTATCAGCGCCCCAGTCGGTGTGCGCAACGACCCGCAGAATATTCAGTGCTTTCTGGCAAGCAGTTTTGAGGTTTTTAATATGGCTGAGAAAGTAAGTTTCTGGTCAAAAATAAACTCCCAGAAATTTGGCCTCTTTAACAGCTGGAATGGAGATTTTCCCGACTTGAATTTCAGGATCTGGAAAAAACTGACGGAAATTATGGAAGTGAATACACTGTGTCTTTGAAGCAGAAAAGGTGAAACCGTTGTTATCCGCCCACTGATGGATTTTATCCACGCAAAGCTGGAGCCTGCGCTGGACACGGGTACAGGCTTCCAGTTGCGTAGACAGTGAAATCATCCACAAACAATGAGCAGTCTGAACCCTGCTGAACTGATTTCACAATGTTGTTGATCTTAATACTAAAGAGGCAGGAGACAGTATGCTTCCCTGTGGAACACCCAACTCCTGCTCGTGGACATCAGAGAGAGTGGTGCCAACCCGGACCTGAAACTGTCGTTCTGCCAAATAAATTTTGAATGAAAAGCGGAAGATGACCTTGAAAACCCAGATCGTGGAGATCAAGAAGTATCCCCGACTTCAGGTGGTATCGTAGGCCTTCTCTAAGTCAAAGATAATTGCCACTGCATGCTGTCTGTTCAAAAGGCGTTCCGAAGTGTAGATTCCAGACGAATCAAATGGTCAACATGTAGTCGATGTTTGCGGAAACCACACTGTTCTTTCGCCAAAAGGCCATCGGTTTCGAGTTTCCACATGAGCCTAGCATTGACCATTTTCTCATCAATTTACAAACACAGCTGGTCAAAGCTATGGACGGTAGTTTGATGGATTAGAAAGATCTTTCCAGGTTTGGGAATTGGAATAATGAGGCTTTTCGCAAGAAGTGGAAAGAAACCAGTAGTCCACACATGGTTGTATACCTGTAGCAGGATGTTCAGACCTATTTGCGGAAGATGTTTCAACAGTTGATAATGGATTCATCTATACCTGGAGAGGAATCGCTGCAAGAAAGTAAGGCAGATTTCAGCTCGTTTAACGTGAAAGGAAGATTATAGTCTTCCATGTTGTCTGATGAAAAGTTGCAGGGTGATTTTTCTTTAAGGGCTTTATTTTTGACAAAAGTGGCTGATTTGTTAGAAGAGGAAGAATTCTTTTCAATGGTTGAAGCCAGCAGATTAGCAACTGCTTTCTTCTCCGTTATTAAAGAATCCGAAAACTTGAGATGGTTCACAGTGGGACAGGTGTTCTTCCCTTTGATTTTCTTAATGATATTCCACACTTTTTTTTGGAAGTTTTCGATGTCAGCCTGGAGCAGAAGCTTCTCCAGGACCGACGTTTACTGATTTTAAAGTGTGTCTCGATTTGGCACGGAGTTTCTGATGGGCTCGAGCGTTGGGACCGAAGGTCGTTGGTACACCTGACGCTGAGCCCATTTTCGGACTTTGGAAAATTTGTGGCAGTCTGAATCAAACCAGGGTGTTTTTGGCATTTGAAGTTTATCGGAAAGACACTGGAATACAGCTTTAGCACACTTGATCACAGTGTTAGTCAGTGATTCTGCTGGGTCCGGACTCTTAAGAAAATCAGTGTCCTGGAATTCCTTAGAAATAGTGGCTGCAAATATAGATCCCAGTTTGCTTTCTTATAATTTAGATGTTGAGAGACAGAGACGTGTTCAGTTATGACAGGTTGTAGAAGGACAGGGAAATGGTCACTTCCGTGCAGATCGTCATGGACAGACCACTCATAGTCCAGGACCAGCGAGGGGTCACAAACGACAATCTAAAACACGAAAGTGAACCTGTGGAAGAATGGAGGTAAGTTGCATGATCCGTCGTTCAGACAACACAAAATCCAAATCCGAAAGGACATCCTCAATTAGCAGACCTCTGGATGACGTACTGACACTACCCCAAAGAGGATTGTGACCGTTAAAGTCACCCAACAGCAAAAAGGTCGAGGAAGTTCTCTTATCAGACTGACAAGGTCCTGACGACAAACCGGGACTGAAGGAGGTAGATAAAGGGAACAGATTGTCACAGTCTTGTGGAGAGTGACTCTCGCAGCTACAGCTTGAAGGGAGGTAGACAGAGCGACAGGACTATACAGCAGAGTTTGTGTATGAGAAGGGCAACACCGCCCGACAGTCCCAACGTGGATGGTTGTGCAGGTTTTGAAAGAATATTAAAGCCAGAAAAAGTGAAGGTCTTCTGGCTTTGAATTTGAGTTTCCTGAAGAGCCACGACGGAAGGTTTTATAGATTGACACAGAAGCTGCAGCTCCTCGAAGTTGGAATTTAGACACGGATATTCCAATGGAATACTGTACTATCCATGGTGCAGAGGGCGAAAAGGAGAGAGATCAGGTCATCTCCTCATCAACATCTGCTTCTAAAGGTGTAAATTTGTTGCTTAATTTCACTGGACTTTGTTGGTCTTCAGACCTGCTGGCAGGCTTGCCAACAGGGTGAAAGGTCTGGATTTGGGAGACGGTGGAGGCTTCTTCCTCATCTCCACCATCTCCACACTGGATTGAAACTCCCTTGCCCGCACGGGCACTGGACAGAGGAGTTCGAGGTAGGGTGCTGGTTTTTTAATCTGCCCAAGCAGCAGATGTTGTAGACTGCTGGGCAGTCTGAGGGGTGGCGGATTTTTTGCCTCACCAGGGCATTCACTTTGGGTTGGGAGGGTGGTGGACCTGCTACCACCAGGATTGACAATTCTACCTTGTAATGTCTTCGAAAACATGAATTCATCAGTCTGGCAGCAGACTGACCGAGTAGGAACTGTGGGAACTTTCTTTACGGCCGAAGCATAGAAAGGGCTGTCGGCGTCTGACTGCCACAACCTGTTTTGCGGGCCTCAAAAAAGGAAATTTTCTTTTCAGTTTTTATTCTTTGGATTGCGGGATTCTTGAATCCAAAGAGGACGTTTCTTGAGAGAGGAGATGGTCGCCACCGCAGTTAGCACAATGTGCCGGATCTTTACACGGCCATCATGGGTCGCCTTGCAGCAAAACACCGCACACCTCTTGCCCAGAACAGCGGTCTCTGACATGGCCAAACCTCTGGCATCTGAAGCCACCTCAACGGGGACGGCACATACAGCTGAACACGAACATTCAGGTAACCAACTTGATGACCGGAGGCAGCACAGGGTTGCAGAATGTCAGAAGAGGTGTTGGTGGCCACTCTCTCTGCACCTTTCTTTTACTGTCACCCTGTGCACCTCCGTCACACCCTGGGACGCCAGCTCCGTTTTGATCTCTGCTCTGAGACACCTGATAAATCGCGGCAGCGTATCACACCTTTCGACGAATTCAACTGTTTGTGGGGAGTCACCTTGATCTCCCTGTCCACAAGTTTTGTTGCCCTCAGCAGCTGTTCAGATTGTTTTTGTGATCTACATTGAATAAGAAACGAGCCATTCCTCAACCTCTGATGGACCGAGGGTCACCTGCTATACCTTGAAAGCCCTTTTGGATAGCAAAAGGGCTCAGAGCTGAAAGGGGTCTTTCCTGCTCCGTCCCTTCCATTACGAGCCAGAAGCCCAGAAACTGTCCTCTGTCTAACCTCTGTATCGAATCACTGTCAGTATCAAAATCCTCTGAAATAGGGGAAGCTGCCTTCCTTTTCTTCTGGGGGGGGATGTTTTTTGAAAAAGCCATTATAATGTTATGATAATCTATCTCACCTTACCCACCCACCTTGGAGTCCAACTAAGGGGCCAGGGCCAAGAAACCAATGTCTTGACCCCTTCCAGGCTTCGGGAGAGATATACGACAAACAGAAAACCACCAACCCTATCCCCCCTGATCATGCTCAAAACTCCCGGGGACAGGAGCTGAGCACTGCAGGGGTTCACATGGCCAGCAGGGGAACTGCCTGTCTTGACCCAGCCCCAAGAAGGGGAGCCGATTAGTACACCCGGGCCAAAGTGTACTCCCTGTCTAGGAGAGGTCCAGCACAAAGTGATGTGTTGAGAGCGCTGGCCCTCTCAATCACCAGGATCTCATTCCCCTCCGACACAGGTCGCACCGCACGGCAAACGCGGCGGACTCTTAAGGAGACCACAGAGAGAAAAGGAGTGTGGAAACGAAGACTTGAAGGGAGACGAAGATAGAAAAGGGCCAATAAGGAAGGCAGAAAACAAGAAAAGGAGAAAGGAGGGTTACTCTTAGTCAGGATCCTCACCCTTAGCCTATCTGACATGGGAAGCCCTACCAGGGGCATCAACTCCTTACCACGTTACGCTTAGGCCAGACAGCATCTTGGCTTTTTGGGCCTAGAAGCAGTTTGAAAAACCACCTATCTCCAAGTATTGATGCCCCCGCCGCAATGCCTTAGGGATCACTGGGACCGCGCAAGCCCTCCGACCACGACAAGGTCGCAACCCCGGAGGGGGATAAAAGGAAACCACCCGCTTTGATGCAGTGACACACTATGATGGTCTTTGAAACTAACTACTGACATTCTTCCCTTATTCGATGAATATGTGTGTTATTGCTCTGAACACCAGGTCCAGCTGCAGGTCCAAATATCTCCGTACTATCTGAACTGCACTCTCTTTCCATTCACTATTTCAACATAGTCTGCAACGGCCAGATCTCAATCGCACCATTATTACAAGTACAGTCATCATGTGTTAGTACCATCTACAGCCGATACTGTGAGAAGGATTTTTTTCCCCCTTTGTTTAGACATCGAGCAAGAGGAAACATCTTCTGTTAGATGTCTTGAATATGAGTTTCAGGTGCTCTGGAGTCAGAAAAGGCCCAGGCTGGTCTTGGTATCAATGCTATCCTTCTCCGTTTGAAAATTCTGCACTTTTCTACCATGCCAGACTGCCTCTGTTCTCGCTATGAAATCCCAAAACAGAACTTTCTCGACCAAAACCAAATGAAAGCCAATCAAAATGACCTCACACATCATCTTGCGTGGCAATCAAAACTGAACAGCACCGCAGTTTAAAAGGGACCTGCATGGTTGCCCAAAGCTTGCTACATGGCACCCAAAGCAGAACAAGAAGAAACTTGGACCACTTTTAATTTCAAAGCACTGAACAATCATGACATGAAACACAAATTCGAAGTCAAATAATTCAATCATTTTTCAAAGAAAAAGTGAGGAGTTTAATAATATAACGCAAGATCCTTATCTACACCATGCAACAAATTCAAACACCCTCAAAATAATATCAATCAGATCAACTGAGCTCCTGGCCTTTCAATTCAAAAGTCATCTTCAATTTATACTTCAAATTTCAGTTAGCTTTATTGACATCATCAGACTCTAAAACAAACCGAACCAAGACAAAACAAAACCATCATGCCATGATTTATGGGGACACAAAAACAATCTTATGTTTATGAGCTTTTTGTTCAACAAAGTGAACATTTACTGGGACCACAGAAGAATTAAAATTTAAGGGGTATTTAAGCCCCCAATCAAGATATCTAAATACTCTGACTTAGAGATCTTCAGCAATGTCTTAGCAATGTTTTTCCAATCCAGAGATCACCTTCAGCTGACAACACTGATTCTTACAGTTTCAGACTCTTAAAAAAGCTAACAGTTTATTTGCAATAAAAGAATTACCAGCAACCAAACATGCACAATGACAAAATTACCTTCCATTTTCGATTCTGTGCCAGGGTAGGAGGTGACTTTCTTGCCTTTTTCCCACGTTATGAGCCGCTAACGCCGTGGAGCTGGAATGATTAAAAAAAAGACAGTTCTGTCGCCTTACCTGTTTCAATATTCCTAAAGCTTAAGGCCCCCTTGCTCCGTTGTGTTGTAGAGAGCCTCTGAAATCATGTTCATCACATGACAGATACATCTATCTGTACCAGCATACATGCATCATGCCAAGCAAGATGAGGAAGCAAGCGTACTGAAAATCTTCATAAACTGGCTCTGATCTCATTTCACAAAACAAATAATGTAGGCAAGTAAGCAAAATCTGAAGGAGGGAACTGGGGATTGGGGTGGAGGGAACCACTACCCATGGTACATGGCAAGCTCTTTCTTCCTAAAACAGAATTGTTACAAGCTGTGACAAACAGTAACTTTGGATGTCATGAAAGCCAGATTTGGTGATGGACATTAGTGAAATAATCTCTTCAATTGCATAGATACTAGGGCTCATTGAATACTGGTTCAGATACATCTATAGGAACACATGCTGCATTATGACGAGCAGCAAATTTTTGCTTTGATGTCATATAAGAGCCACAATGTCATGAAACATAAAAATAAATGAAAGAAAAGAAAGAAACAGAATTCCACAGTATGCTGCATTTTCAGGATACTGTTTGCATGCCATCTGCATATTACAAAGAGAAATAAAGTCCTCAGACTCATTTGTGTTCCACGGACAATTCTAAATTGGTATCATCTTTGCACTTTTTTTTTAATCATCATAAAACTATCAAAAGTAGAAAAAATCTTTTCTTATTTCTGGAAGATATAGCAAACACACAAACACACACACACACATGTATTCGTAAGCACACACTGAACCCAACACATACCAACAATGTATTGGGATTCATCAATATCAACATCACAGACTTTGTAGGTAGTCAACCACATGACTGAAAAATGCTATCTTCACTGTATCAAGGCAATCTTTTTCATGATTCCACAATCTTTTTCATGATTCCACTTTCCTTGCCAGCTCTGTGATGAGTCCATGTCAAAATCTGCAGCACAGGGGGACTGTTGCTGGATGGAAGTTGGTGGCACCCTCTGGAGGGGAGATGATTACTGAGATACTCACTATCGGTGGTCCAGCAACTCTAGTCACTCGACAGCCACGCAACCAAGGGCTCACCGACAAAACAGTTATTGTCCTCAGTGGGTGGCTTTGCAGAAGGTTTCCTCTATACTCTGGATCAGACCAGGCACTACTGAACAGCACCGAAAATACTCATCCAACAGAGCAGTAACTTCTCTGGTGGGCTGTTTACGATGGCCTGGCACTGACTGTTCCCTGTCCATTGCCAGTGTTGGGACAGCATCATCTCCGGTCTGGGTGTAGCTGTGGCATGGGCAGGCCAGAATGAGCGGCACGGGAGTGGTGCCCCTTGTGGGGACATGGAGGATGAGACAACCCCCTCCATCCCTACCCCCAAAAAGAAAGAAACTTAATGTTGACATATTTACAACTGCCTCATCTGCATGGGCGAAAGTTTCTTGAACATAAAATAAAGAATGGAATTGGATCCAGGATCCCTGAGGCTCTGGTGTGAGGCAGGATCAACATTTCAGGAATTCAGTCTTCAAACCCCAGAAGCTGAAGAAAACAAACCCTGAAGTACTTTGGCAGCCTCGGAGATGCACCCAAAGCGTTTCAAACAGGCTCTCCTGAATGCTAGGGGCTTAGCCTTGAAAGCTTATTTTCTGTCATTACTGTGACATATTGAATCAGTACCAATATCAAACTGATAAGGTAAGGTAATGTTGCTTATAGCCCAGTCGACCGCAGATGGCCATATTCGGGCTGTCACCATGTTCAAGTCAACTCACAAGTCATTCATTGATACAACCCTTTAAAATACAGCTTCTAAAAACACATCGGAAATTTTGTTAAAAATCTTTCAACTGAATAATCTCAGATCAGATGAAAAATGTTGATCTCTTTCAGAAATTCAAAGATCACATCAGGTGGAACATCTCTGAACAAGGTTTTCATAGAGTCTGCAGTGAAATGTTTGTCTCACATCCTGCAAGTCCCAACACTGTAAAAGAATATGTTTCACTATGAATGGTACATGACATGCAATGCACCTCTATCAAACTTAGTTATAACAACAAAGCCAACAAGTCTCCTGTCACATTTCTTTTCTAGTGTCCCAAGTCTCCAACTTCAAGGTATCACACATAAATATACACACACACACACACACACACATGCACATACTCACACACACACACATACATGCACACACACACACAGAGTAGCAAATAAAGAATGAAACAAAATAACAAAAACCTAAAACATACAACATAAAAACAAGCACAAACATACAACAGTATTAAACATTTTCAGATACATCCAATTCCCCTAAACCACCCTGCCTTCCCTCAACATATATCCTTATGTAGATTTTCCCAAATGGCCGATTTCCACCCCTACGCTGAAAACTTTCAACCATGCATCTATTAAAGAATGTAGCATGGCCAGTGAAATCACTATTTTAAATGTGAAGTGACCATAGACTTGGGTCAGTAGGATTTTTTTTTCTTTCTTTCTTTAAAACAGCGACTCATCAATTTTGAAAAAATGACCCAGTGATCTTCTGGCACCCCAATCGAAGGACCTATCAATAATATCATATGCTGAACCAAACCTAACTTCTATCTCATGTGATTTTACTGCACTACAATTTACTTCAGAAGCATGTAAATAATGGACTTAGTCGATGGAAGGATAGCAAACAGAGCAGTTCATATGAGTGAAGAAAAACAAAACAGACAGACATAATGGAATTAGTCCATGGAAAGTTAACAAACAATGCAGTTCATATGAGCGCATGAGAAGAAAAACAGACATAATCAAATTAGCCGATGGAAGGTTAACAAATAATGCAGTTTATATGAGTACGTGAGAAGAAAAACGGATGTACATAATGGTATTAATTGATGGAAGGATAACAAACAGTGCAGTTCACATGAACACATGAGAAGAAAAACAGACAGACATAATGGAATTAGTCGATGGAAAGAGAGCAAACAGTGCAGTTCATATGAGCACATGAGAAGAACAGCAGACAGACATACCAGCGCACACCGCAGCGATTAAGGCCCCTCTGCTTTCCTGCTCCTTCAGAGCATCTTTGACCTCTGTGGACTGCACACACACAAACACACATCGCCGCCGCTCTAAGAATGCAGAACATTTTCATTTTGGGGGAATTAACTTACTCCTAAAACCTACTCCTAAACCAAACTGAAAAGAAAATTACTATACCACCAAACAAAAGAGACAAACAAATTACATGACGCGTTTCACCTCTTTGGTCCTCTTCAGGCAAGACAAACAACACTAAAGACAAAGAAAACGAAGGACGAACAGCCACTTATCTCCTCAAATTGGACGTTATCTTCTTCAGACAAGACAAACAACATTGAAGACAATGAAAACAAAGAACAAACAATCACTTATCTCCTGTAATTAGGCGCAAAATGGAGGTTGAATCCACATCTGTTTTCATAGTCTTCATTGTTCTGCACTTTGACAGCATTTACAATGGCAAATAGTGTGATCAACAGACAGACTTGCAAGCCAGCAGATGAAAAATCAAACATCCAGTTGAATATTGTGCACAAACAGGAACATAGTGCTCTGACTGATTCTGTGATAAATATCAACCCCCCTCAGGTCTCTCTTAGCCTCCAACCTTCATAACACTTTCAGTATCATGTTTCTTAGAAATATTTATTCTCTTTCAGAACTATTTAACAGATGACATCTGTGCACAACAAGCTGTTTGGGTACCTGTGTTGCAATTAAAAGCATGGGCTGTGTATTCATCATACACTTTTACTGTGTGGTAAAGAAATCCTCTTGCATTCACTGCTGCCCGTAATGAATAACCATGAACTGCCTCAGTGTATTCACTCTGCCTATAGTCAGTTGCTGGTGCATCAAGTATAGAGTTAGAATTTTCCATCATGCAGCTAGCCTGACTTTGTATTCACTTCATGAATGAAATGTCTGGCGAAAATCTGGATGAACCAATGAAATGCCGATGTTAATTTGATACTCTGCACTGGTTCCACTATATCTCACACACACACACACACACACACACACACACACACACACATACAAACACACACACACATACACACACACACACACACACACAGAGCCTAACCTTTTTCAGAAGCTCAGCACCGCCGCCACCTCCTGGCATGACCAGTGCATCATACTTCTTGCCCCCCTTCAGAGCCTCTTTCACAGTGATATCAGGCATGATCTTGACCTTACGGCTGCAAAGGATTGGCTCTTTCGCACTGTCACTCAGCCCTGCCAGGGTCACATCAACCTGTTAAAAACAAACAAACAAATCAATTCTGAATAAGAAGACAGCCTCTAAGAGGCGTCATTATGAAAATGTCGACAAATTCTGAAGATGAAGACTGCCTCTATGAGGCGTTATTATGAAAAAGTTTACAAATTCTGATGATGAAGACTGCCTCTATGAGGCCTTATTATGAACATGTTTACAAATTCGGAAGATGAAGACTGCCTTTATGAGGGATTAAATGAATATGTTTAACAATTCTAAAGATGAATACTGCCTCTCTAAGGGATTATTATGAAAATGTTGACAAATTCTGAAGATGAGGACTGCCCCTAAGAGGCGTTATTATGAAAATGTTTACAAATTCTGAAGATGAAGACTGGCCCTAACAGGCGCGGCGTCATTATGAAAATGTTTACAAATTCTGAAGATGAAGACTGCCTCTATGAGGCGTTATTATGGAAAAAAAAGATTGAAAATGTTTACAAACTTTAAAAATGAAGACTGCCCCTAAGAGGCGTTATTATGGGGAAAACAAAATTGAAAATATTTACAAATTTTGAAGATGAAGACTGTCCCTAAGAGGCCTTATTATAAAATGTTTAACTAATTGGCTGAAAGACCATCTGGTCTAGCTTGAAAAAAAAAAAGAAGAGAAAACGGATATCCGATTTTTCAAACACCCAAAGACAAATGAAACATTAGGGAAATATAATACTGGTTAATCTACAGTGAAGACAATCTTTGCTTGCCTTCTTACTTTGGTTCCTAAAATTTTTTTCATAAAAAGACTATGATGGTACCTTTTTTTTCATGTGTATAAGTAGTGTAGCAAGAGATTACCTTCACGTACTAGTACTGCTCAGACTTCATGCATGAAGTTACATTAATGTCATTAGAATTCTTCCATTTTTCTCCTGGGTGGGATGTGATACCTGATATGGGTCAGAAACAGCATGCCGTAAAAATAACAGAACCAGTCCAGTACGACTGAAGAACAGAGACCATCACTAGGACCACGCAACACTAAATGCATGTTCATGTTGGGTAAAGGAAAGGGGGCTGACATCCGCAAATGGTCATATCAAGGCAGTCACTGCATAGAAAATGACCTGAAATTTAAGTTCCATTAAAATTCACTGATTAAACAACTCTATCAACATGACCTAGCAACTCTCATATGAATGAAGGACATAATCCATATTGTTCTTAGTATGGGACATCATCGTCTTCTTTGAAGCCAATGACTTATGGTCTTGACCTTAATCTCTGTGTTCCTGGAGTGAGAAAATATTAAGCAGCTTGATATCAAGAAAACAAGAAAGAAAGAAAGATCAATTTTGTACACATGATGCAAAAGGAACAGAGTGAGTCCAAGTTGTTCTTAGACCTTAAATTAAACTGAACCTGGATAGCTCTAGCTGAGTGATAGAGGTTTGTAGGAGACTTGGTCAGTTGGTGATAGAGTGTCAGCCTGGCAAAAACATTCATGGCCTGGACCTCAACATTATATCTGTGTCAAAGTAACATTAGCCGTAAATTAATAGCACTTCATTACTAATGAAATCACAAACTTTAAATGTGGACAAATGACATTCAAAAGCAAAAGTACAAATGTGATATGATGGGAATGGAACATTTTGCATTCTCTTCAAGACTTTCACTTCAGTTTTACGATCAACAAAGCCTCAAAACTCTAGTTCAGGCTACACACACACACGCGCGCGCGCGCACGCACGCACACACGCATGTAAAACAGTAGCCTAATGTACATTGTACATTGCACGATGTGAAGCATTTTATTGAATTATTAATTTATCCGGCTATATATTTTTCTTTCTCCACCCCACAATGTATTCCAGACGAATTACCATAAGCACTAATTGCACGAACTGATATTTGAAACCTCGGCGTGACAACCTTGACTGACTGCAATAACAACTGGACAGAAGCAGACGGGCAACATTTAATTTTTTAACAACAATCCATCCGATCCCAAAAATGAAGGCATGAAGTCAGGCCTCACCCCAGCACGTCGCAACACATCAACTGTGATGACTGTTTCCATCTCCTCTGCTCCCTCTGCAAGAAAAACGAGTGCTGTAGGCATGGTTGTGTGTTGAACTTGCGAACACAGTCTACGTAAAAAACTTGTGTGGAAGTCTAGGATCACCGCAAGCTGAGAAGCCGTCCGAGTCAAGGCCGAAAATGAGCGAACATGTACTCTCGTTTTCCACATTTCAAGTAAAGAAGAGTTATTTTTCGTTACAGACGCGCAGGCTCAGACTGCCCGCTGTCTCTTGCTCATAGAAAATAAAGCTGAGTTGAGCTACCATGCCCAAATGGTTGGGACAATTAACAACGCGGCTGACAAATGTGTGTGGAGAGAAGTAAGAAGGCAGTTCACAGCTGGAGACTCTGAGAGAGAAAAAAGGAGAAGAGATGACAAAAGTCTTTATTAACGAAGATAAGCACTGGTGGTGGTGCAAACTTTTTGCCCAAAACTGGATGAATAAACACACTTAGTTACTACTTAGGCGCATGAAACAGCAAAAGTTAAACAGAGAGAGAGTGAAGGAGAGAATCGAGCGCTGGAGACTGGAGACTCTACAGAAGGGTATAAGAAAGTGTGTTTCAAAACAAACTGAAAAAAAGTAAGCGAGTAAAGTAAAAATACAGTCCATGATGAAAATACAAACGTGGAAAAAGGAAAAAAAAGACAAAAATCATGCGGTTACATTGTCCACAGTCTTAGTGTCCAAGGAGGTCATCAGTTTGGACTCAGTGATCATAACATAATATTTATTCGCATTCGCCCGGACATAGCTTCTCCAAGTAGAGAGAGAGAGAGAGGGGGGGGGGGGGGGGTATACAAGAATAACTTAAAAAAGACAAGCCGAAAAATGGAAAAAGACATTAAGACAACTGATCTAGTCACTCACTCAGGCTCCCCCCCCCCCCCCCCCAGCACCTCCCCTCGGCTTTCCTCCGGGAGGATGAGGGACAAGAGAACGGGGTGGAGGGTGACATATATATAATTCCACTGTTTCGTCTGATCCTCGCCAAATTTGGCAAGGTGACTCATTAATGGCGAGATTAAACAAACAAACAAAAAACCGGTCATACACACAAAACTCCACAGCCTTTGTTGGGGTGATGGGATTAATCATTGCCTGTCTATACAGGGAGTGTCCGCAGGACTATCAGCCTGCGTACGTAGAAGAACAACAACTTTAAAAAGACTTGGTAGGCTTCCTCGCGCGTGCGCGTGCGTACACACACTCATTCACACACACACACACACACACACACACACACACACACACACACACACACACACACAGCATGTATTTTATGGATAAAGAACACAGTACCCCACCTTCCATAACAAAGGCACACGCGCGATTGATGTTTTCACTCGGCCAACTGGTGTGTCGTCTGATGACTTCAATGGTGATCTGAGCCGGCAAATTTATTCAGTTATTTCATATGCCTCATTTGTAGCAGCTACATATACACCCTTTAGACAGAAAAAAAAGAATTACATTGAATATAACATCAAGCGTTGTTGAATGCTTGCTGCTATAGATCTGATGTCGGAGACCCCCCCCCCCCCCCCTTCCCCTGCCACTTCCTTGAAAATTTTTTTTGTCAACATTCAACGTCCATTTTGCGCCAAAATTGAGGAGATAAGTAATTGCTCATTCTTCGTTTTCATTGTCCTGAATGTTGTTTATCTTGCCTGAAGACCAAAGAGGTCGACACGCGTCGTGTTTTGTCCTGTGATTTGTTTGTCCCTTTCGTCCGGCGGAATGGCATTTTTTTTTTTTCTTTAAGTTTGTTTCCTTTCCTCCTGCAGTCACCTCACTTTGAAACTAACTCATCATATGACAGTGACAACACTCGATCTGTTCCATTGTTGTAGACCGACAAGCCCTTTTTGTGCAAATATCATGCAAAACAGGAGAGAGAGAGAGAGAGAGAGAGAGAGAGAGAGAGAGAGAGAGAGAGAGAGAGAGAGACTGAGATAACCCCATTGATGGTTCGTGGAGTTCAGACATCCAGTTACCCAGTCACACGATTACAGTTCGCTCTTGAAGTGTTTCTGTGACCAGTGTCTTGTCAGTGTCTTGTTGACTCTAGTAGTTCCGTGAGAAGTAAAAATTGGACTAAGTAGAGATCTTCCAGGTGTATCGCTATACCTAATGTTTCTTCCTTCGCAGGAATCCTTCTTGTGTTTCAAAATTCAATGGGAGCGTACTATCTTCATATGCAATAGAAGTAAGAAGCTGTTTCCCAAGCAAACGGCTATCATCTTTCAGGAAATCGGGATTAAGTCGTTATCCCCAATAATTATAACTGTTTTCCTCAGAACAGTAGACTGCTTTTCCCTGTTTTACCTGGGATCACAAGTGTTTTCCCTGATTTCCCTGGGATCACAAGCGTTTTCTCTGATTTCCCTGGGATCACAAGTGTTTTCCGATTTCCCTGGGATCACGAGTGTTTTCCCTGATTTTTCTCGGATCACAAATGTTTTCCCTGATTTCCCTGGGATCACAAGTGTTTCCTCTGATT
>CM031611.1:62188731-62211231 GCA_018398815.1 Conus ventricosus
GCCGAGGTGCTGTCTCGTGCTGGCTTTACGGAATATATATCATGCTCAGCCAATGCAGTCTCCACTGGCTGGGCCATATCCAATGTAGGAAGGATGGACATATCCGATAGACATCCTCTTTGAAGAGCTGGCATCCGGGAAACAAACCATCGGTTATCTGCTGCTTTGATACGAAGATGTGTGCAATAGATACATGAAAGTTCCTGGAACTGACTACCGAGTCTTGGGGGGGGGGGGGGGGGGGGGGGGGGAGGGGGGGGGGGAGGGGGGACTTGCAGCTGACCTCACTGGGTGGGGGTACCCTGTATCAGCACCTCAAGACAAGGAAACCGCTCTGTGCAGTGGAAAACAACCGGTCATGCAGAGAGGAACTCAGCAACTGTAAGAGATAAGATAGGCACACATAGGCTGGTGCGACCTTTGCACCAGGGACAGCCTAATCCTGGATCAGTCTGCACAGTGACAAGCAATAAGGCTCTGGCACAGCAATGCGAACGAACCGCAAGGTCTCGATTCACGTCCACACAAGATACAGCATGAACGTTCTCTTTCTGATGTGCCAGTATAGTAAATCCTGCTAACAACTTAGCGCGAGGCAGATGTGAAACTCCAGAAGGTAATTATGGTGGATAGTTGTTGTTCAGTTTTGTTGTTTTATTGATGTGTGTGTGTGTGTGTGTGTGTGTGTGTTGTGTGTGTTGCGTGCGTGCGTGCGTGCGTGCGTGCGTGCGTGCATGCGTGCGTGCGTGCGCGCGTGCGTGCGTGCGTGCGTGCCTGCGTACTCCATATAATCTTGTTCTATTAAGCTGTTCAAGTTCAACGTAACCCAGTGATTTTCCCATCTCATAAATCTCAGCTAATTACATTAACAGTCATAAATGTTTTATGATTCTGTAGAGAAGACATATAAGAGCAGCATTCACTCAGCATTTCAGAGTTTGAAAGTTTATGCTGTTAGTGACATTTTAAGACGTTGGTTACATGGTTACTGAGAAGCACAAGCATGATTAAATGTTTGACTTTCGTCTTGTCCGTCAATCCCTGTGCCTTCATTGACAATTCGGTTGACTCATATGCTCAGAGTCAACAAGATTGAAGTTTCTGTGGAAACGATAAAATTTCGTCATATATTTTTAATTTTGTGTTATAATGCAGAGTTCTAAATAACCATCCTATCCATATTCTGTAGCTTTACCGTGGATGCGTGGATAAAAGCTTTTTTTTTTTCTTCTAACACGGAGACCACATAGAGAGTGAGTAAAAGTTGGTAATTTCTACTCATGTATGCACTGAAAAGCTATAAGTGATATTCTTCAGGGTGGCGCACTTGAATCAATCAGTTTCACTCAAAATAAATGACCTTCTTAACGGTCCCAAAACAAGTGATCTTCGCAACGGTCCCAAAAGAAAGACATGTCTTTTTTCTTTCTTTCTCTCTGTCTGCGTACGCAGGCTGATACTCCTGCGGACACTCCCTGTATAGACAGGCGGTGGAGTTTTGTGTGTATGACCGTTTTTTTTTAATCCCGCCATTAAGGCAGCGGTACTCCATCTTCGGGGAAAAGACGTCTTTCTCAAACACTTTCATTTTCTATTTCATATCTTTCTCTCCCACTCTCATTCTATCACTTATTTATATACCATAAAATAAAAAGTTCATGAAACATGGGGCGAGGTAGCTAATCACTATAAAACATGGAATATCCTAGACATTTTTAGAATTTGGACATACCAGAGCCAGTCAAAATGCATGAAACTTTCAAAAAGGATCAAGAACCATCACGTGGTATATCAAATTGAAATGTTCGGAATATTCAAGGAACAATTTCTGGATACATCTGGCACTGTTTGCTTTCTTCTGGTTCTTTAAAGAATCATTATGCATTTGTGCACGCGTCATTTTAGAAAGAAACCTCACATCAGACTAAACACGTAGAATCTACAAAGTAAAAGCCAAGATTCGTAGATTTGAATTGACCGGTGATTATCATAAGTGAAGTCGAACAGGCTGTAGCATTACCCTGCCCCTCCCCCTCCCCACCTCCACTCTGAAGAAATTTAGGAAAAGTAAAAAATAAAAAAAAAAAAAAAACAACAGATCGCAATTCATTTGAAAACTCACCATACTAATGTTCTCAAAGTCCAATTAAATTATTACACTTTATTACCTCCTAAAACATCAATTGTGTCAGGTGCAACAGTTATCATGCAAGCAAAATGGACAGAACATTACACAAGAATGAAACGAGTAATAGACATTTCAATGACATACACAATTAAACATTGCACAGAACTTAAAATTCATACACACATTACATGATCATAGTACCTCTGATATGCAGAGCTCACTTATCAGAAGAATCAGAGTCAAAGGGAAAGATCGAACAGAATAATAATAGAAATACAGGCACCCCCCATCCCCCGCCCTTCCCCCCCCAGTCTCACCCTTTCACCCACTCAACCACTCTGTGCCCTCCTCCCTTCTCACCCCTGCACACACACACATATACAGACCATGCACTTGTACCACCCTCCCGCCTCCCTCTTCCCCCACCCCACCCCCAGACATATAAAGTGGGAGTATGCGCTTGACATACATCCACACACACGTATATACAAAGTGAAAAACATTACAAGTCACTCGTACACACATTCACTGGCTTCACAGGGAAAAATGGCATAAAAGTAATAAGAGATTTAGAAATTAACTGATTTTGGAATGAAAGTTTTCTACGCTCCAGACGTAATCTTCATCGTCCTAAAATGTTGTATTTCAGGATTAAGTTTTCTATACTCTAGATTTAATCTTTCTTGTTCTAAAATGTATTTAGGGACATGTTTTCTGCGCCCAAGATCTTATCTTCATCGTCCTAAAATGATCTCCTAAAGATAGAAGTTTATGATATTTGGCTAAAACGCGACTATCGTCACTTGCAATTTGTCTTGCCTTCTGTACGTTTCATTTCTCGTGCTTACCAACTTGCCTTACACTCATATTTCTAGTGCTCATGTTCATCACATCATTCAAAATTCGCTTGATTCGCACACCTAGTCTTCTATACCTGCACATGAATAAACTGTTTGCAAGGGTTCAATACAACAACGGCAATGAATGTGTAAAATCTTTGAATCCATGCTGACATTTCTCAGTTTCTGTAGACAATAAATTCTTGATTGACATGTTTTATTAATCCTACAGACATTCTTGTAAAAAAAAAAAGAAGTTTATTTTCGCAAACCGCGCACAGATATTTGTATTCGCCTACGCTCTCAACAACATGGCCCTCAATTATTGCACATCACTTCCCATGGTGGACTCAGTGTTCATGTCAAAGTTTTGCATGCACACCGCCCATCGCATTACTCCATCGTTGACCAGCTTAGCTCAGTTAAAAAATGTAAGCATGCGGTAGTCTGTCTGCAACAAATACACATCTTGAAGTTAACAGTGAACTCTACACTCCCACACAATGGCAAGGCACTCCTTTTCAATTGTAGAATAGCTCCACACAGCCAAACATACTTTCTCTCTGGTGTAGCTGAATGGGTGACAGCTTTCCCCCAGGACTGCGCCAATGACAACAGCTGATGGGGAACAGTTTTCCATTAGGACTGCGCCAGTGCCAACAGCTGATGGGAACTGCTTTCCCCCAGAACTGCGCCAATGACAACAGCTGATGGGGAACAGTTTTCCATTAGGACTGCGCCAATGCCAACAGCTGATGGGGAACTGCTTTCCCCCAGAACTGCGCCAATGACAACAGCTGATGGGGAACAGTTTTCCATTAGGACTGCGCCAATGCCAACAGCTGATGGGGAACTGCTTTCCCCCAGGACTGCCCAATGACAACAGCTGATGGGGAACAGTTTTCCATTAGGACTGCGCCAATGCCAACAGCTGATGGGGAACAGTTTTCCATTAGGAGTGCGCCAATGCCAACAGCTGATGGGGAACTGCTTTCCATTAGGACTGCGCCAATGCCAACAGCTGATGGGGAACTGCTTTCCTCCAGGACTGCCCAATGACAACAGCTGATGGGGAACAGCTTTCCATTAGGACTGCCCAATGACAACAACTGATGGGGAACAGCTTTCCATTAGGACTGCGCCAATGCCAACAGCTGATGGGGAACTGCTTTCCCCCAGGACAGCGCCAATGACAACAGCTGATGGGGAACTGCTTTCCACCAGGACTGCGCCAATGACAACAGCTGATGGGAACTGCTTTCCATTAGGACAGCGCCAATGCCAACAGCTGATGGGGAACTGCTTTCCCCCAGGACTGCGCCAATGCCAACAGCTGATGGGGAACTGCTTTCCACCAGGACTGCCCCAATGACAACAGCTGATGGGAAACAGCTTTCCATTAGGACTGCGCCAACAGCAACAGCTGATGGGGAACAGCTTTCCATCAGAACTGCGCCAATGTCAACAGCTGATGGGAAACAGCTTTCCATTAAGACAGCGCTAATGTCAACAACCATTAGGACTGCGCCAATGTCAATAGCTGACGGTGAAGAGCTTTCTATCAGGACAGCGCCAATGGCAACGGCTGATGGGAAACAGCTTTCCATTAGGACTGCCCCAATGCCAACAGCTGATGGGAAACAGCTTTCCATCAGGACTGCGCCAATAGCAACATGAGATGCATCCGTCCTCAGGACGTAGGTCTTGGAAGGGTCATGAGGGTGCAGGATCGGGTTGCTGGTCAATAGATCCTAGACGATCTGATACACATGCTCTTGTGAGAAGACCCACGCCACTTTAGTAGGTTTTCCTCTCTTCAGAGGATCGTGAGAAGTGTAGATATTGCAGAAAAAATTGGGATGAACTCTCAATAATATCCATTCAAGCCCTTGAAATACTGGATTTGCTTCTTTGTAGTAGCGCATGACGCTTCCTTTACTTTCTTCATAATTGTCTTAATTAATCTCTTTCAGACCAAGTTGAAGTTTATTTCTGACGAGTCGAAGGGTTTCTTCCAATCTCTCTTCATAAACTATGACTGCCTGTGTGCTGTCAGTTGCTTTCAATGGCACAGTAGATGATTTCTTTGTTGGGCTCTCAGTGTTACAGCATAAGCCTCAGACGGTCATTAGTGGAAGTGAAATCTTATTTCTTCCATCGTTTCTCTATGTTATCACAAACGTGTGTGGTCACTGTTTCACCCATGTACATTCACTCACTGGTATGGACAGTCTACACTTCTAAAGACACAATCCCTTGACCTCCATCTTATCACAAATGCGTGTGGTCAGTGTTTCACTCATCTTTATACACTCACTGGCACGGACAGTCCTTTCTTCTAGAGACACATGCCCGTGACCTGAAATAGTCCACTTCCCTTTCTGTTTAGGATTATTTGCACCTGTTGCTCTCTCAATATTGCCAATGATAAAATCTAAATGGATGTAGGCAGGCACAGAGCTTAGGTCTCTCCAGAAAAGGTGTCTACACTGGTCAGGGCTGTGGACTCCTTCACGATGCTGCCCATTTACAGAAGATAACTGTAGAACTCGGAGTACTGGTCTTTTACAACCATAACTGTAGAACTCAGAGTGCTGGTCTTCACCAACCATAACTGTAGAACTCAGAGTGCTGGTCTTCACCAACCATAACTGTAGAACTCAGAGTGTGGGTCTTCACCAATTATAACTGAAGAACTCAGAGTGCTGGTCTTCACCAACCATAACTGCAGAACTCAGAGTACCGGTCATCACCAACCATAACTGTAGAACTCAGAATACTGGTCTTCACCAACCATAACTGTAGAACTCAGAGTGCTGGTCTTCACCAATTATAACTGTAGAACTCAGAGTGTGGGTCTTCACCAATTATAACTGAAGAACTCAGAGTGCTGGTCTTCACAAACCATAACTGTAGAACTCAGAGTACTGGTCTTCACCGACCATAACTGTAGAACTCAGAGTACTGGTCTTCACCGACCATAACTCTAGAACTAAGAGTGCCGGTCACCACCAACCATAACTGTAGAACTAAGAGTGCCGGTCACCACCAACCAGTTCCTGCTCCACGGCGATGCCACTGCATGTAGTGTCTCAGAACATTCACAGTCTTACCAGTTAAACATCCCTTTGTTACTGGTAATGATACTGTCATTTCTCGTAAGTGGTGTCTCAGCAGCTGCCCTGCCCTAGTACAGGAGTCTTCTTTCCACTTGCTAAAAGCAAGTTTGCCATTCTCTAACCAGGATTCTGTATTACGAGGAGAAGATTTTTGTCTGATGGACTTGAGACTTTACGACACCACCAGCACATCATTGCCCTGAAGTCTTTGCTGCAGCTGTTCTGAACGCCACTAGTGCCGTGTCAGCCTGGTGTGTTTGGTTTTACTGCCCTATGTTATACAGTTCCTTGTCACGGGCTCCCATTTCCATTGAACAACGAGATGAGTTCGACAGTCGAACGGCAAGTGTCCAAAATGATGGCAATTGACACATTCATTTGTTTACTGCTTCCTCTGGCGTCAGACTTAGGTTGTTTTCTTCTCGCTAGAGGATGATTAAGCTTAGGGATCACTAAAGTACGATTTGTGTTGTCAGGTAATGCTCCAATACCTTAGCCATGTCAGTTTCTGAGATTCTCGAAAACGAAGATAACCGACCACGTCCTTGAAGCGAGCGTTAACAAACTGCTCTCTGATGAGAAGGTTAGTTCCTGTTTTTAACAAATTATCGAAAATCTCTAAAGTAGACCTTTAAAGTCTTCATAAATACCTCGGCTCCACCCGACGTTTGAGGTAGGCTTCAACTGAGTCTGACGACTCGATGGACTGCTGTGTGCGCTCTCCAGCCTCAGGTTTGCAGTCGCGAAACGGCGATAATAATCTCCCTCAGAGAAGTCGTGTTTTCTCGGTAGAGCTTTCCTTGGTTGAGTATAAAAGTCTGCTGCCTTTTTCATGTGAAAGACGACTAGACATATCGAGAGCCCTACTTGACAACAAGGCACGTACACATTTTGCTGCACAGCCGTCTGGAGTCCACCCGGCGACAGCAGCGAACTGTTCAAACCTCTGTAATTAGTCTTCTTCTTCTTCTTCCAGATGGAGATGTTTAACCTGCCCCGTGCCCACAGTCTTCAAGTAGACTATTCTGGCACACAGGTTGCATGCATTGTGTATTTCCGTGTAGCCGGTACTCACCCGTCTTAGGACATGAGCATCGGGATCTTTAGAGTCCGTGTATGGTCTTTAGTGCATGTGACACAGACTAGACCTCGGTTTATAGTCCCATCCGAACGACTATAGGGGGATGGAGTCAGAACCAATGTTAACTCCGAGTCGACAAGGTAACATTTCGCATCAATGAACACTGGCAGTTTTTGTAGGTACTTTTGGGCAAGAGCCCCAAGCTCCAAGCCAGCTTTTTAGCTCATGACGTTTCACGCTTGTGCGTCCCATTCTTTTCTTTTGAAAAGCCGAATGGGAATCGAGGGAGGCAGAGGGAAGGGGTGCGGATTCGTGCGGGAAACGACCCTGTCGGACCCCCTTTCCAGGTCGCGGGCCTTTGCACTCCTCTCTGGAAACAATCCGCCCTTGTGATGAATACAACATAGTACAGTATCAGCGTATGTTGATCGCTTGTTGAAAATTACCGAGTAAATCAAGGGCGGGGAGGGAGGGGAAAGAGAAGGAGGGTGGGGGTGGGGGGGGGGGGTGAGAGAGTGTGTGTGAAGAGAAGGGAAGGGGGAGGGAGGGACCAAGAGACCTGAGCTTGTCATCAGTACGCCCCGCAGTTTTCGCGGCTCACGTCAGGCCAATCAGGATACTAGATAAGATAAAAAAAATTTGCGATTTAATGCCACTAGTTCACTCACTCAGTGCCGGACTGGAAAGGTTGGAGAAGAAAAAAAAAGGGGGTGGGGGATGGAGCGGAGAAACAGCTTAGAAAATTGAGAAAGTGGTGGACAGAAAGTTGAAGAAATAATAGAGGAGAAGATGGAGGAGAAGAGAAGGAAAAACAACTGGATCATTGTGAACTTAAACAGAAATGGACGGGGGAAAGAAAGATGTGGAAGCACTAATTACCCCCCCCCCCAAAAAAAAAAAAAAAAAAAAAAAAAAGAAAGAAAAAAAGGTGGTTCTGGAAGGTGATGACTTGATGGATCCTGCTAGGCTGGGAAGAGAAGTGGGAAACAGGCCCAGAATGTTGACGGTGACTGTAAAATTTGAGAGAGAGAGAGAGAGAGAGAGAGAGAGAGAGAGAGAGAGAGAGAGAGAGAGAGAGAGAGAGAGAGAGAGCTTCTGAATTACACATATTTCTAAACCTGACGAGAAGATTTGCATTAATTATGATTTTACTCTGAAGCAGCGAGGGAAAAACAAAGCTTCGTGAGCTGAAAAACAAGAGAAGACCCGAGGAGAGGAGCAAAACATGGCTACACGAAATGTGTATTTATTACTTTCAAAACATGTGCCAGAGTTCAGCAGCAGCCAGGCTAGGGCACTTCTGCCAACCCAAGAGCTGACAAACACTGACTAATTAATATGCATACAGATAGTGTAATTAATCATGAGAAGAAGAAAAAGTTACCACATTCTAATTGTTGTATGGATGCGTGTAATACATTCTAATGTTCATGTTTCTCTTTAATAGGAAAGAAAATTTATTTTACAAGAACAGGTAACATTGAAAGTTCGATTACAGCATTAACTGAAGGAAAAGCAAGAACTCAAAACACGTGTTTGTGAATCAGAATACACTATTCCATACTTTGATATATTTTTAAACAAGAACTCACAGAGTACGTGTTGTTTTATACGTCGGTAAGTCATTGAAAGCACGATTGTTTTGAGTCATACAAGTTTCAAGTAGTGTATGGTGCACATTTGACCGTATAAATGATGGGAATATTGAAAACGTCCATTCTGCGGCCAGTTCGAGGTGATAAGTGATTGCTCGTTCTTCGTTTTCATTGTCCTGAATGTTGTTTATCTTGCCGGGAGAAGATCAAAGAGGTCGAAACGCGTCGTTTTGTCTTCTAATGTTTGTCCCTTTCGTCTGGCGGAATAGTATTTTTTTTTCTATTAAGTTTGTTTCAATTTCCGCCTGCAGTCACCTCACTCCGAAACTAATCCAAAAACGTTTTGGAAGTATGTCCAAGTTAGAATGAAAGGTAACACAGGTAACTGCACACTGAAAAGACCAGATGGCGCAATGGCTGTTAAAGATTTTTTTAAAAAGCTGAAACTCCAAACGAATTTTTCCCCAAGTGCTTTTACCAGAGAATAATGTGACAAATGTACCGACATTGGATGAATGCTCATACTCTAATGGAATATCTGTGAGGTAGAAGAAAAAGAAACACCCGAAGGTGCTGGGGAGGACCCAGAGAAGCACTGTCTTCACCCGCCTTTTGAGCAGTCCTGTAGCACCCTTGGAGGCCTGCGCTGTGTTGACGATGGGCACAGGCACGCGCAGGATACTCCTTTAAGATATCAAGGGACATAACTGCTCCTGAACAGAGGTAATTCAGACACATAACAGCCTTAAAATAGTATCCCCATGGGTGTACCAGGCCGTATTTCATGACTGCAGAGCCCACCGGCAAAAGACACTACCCTCCAGCTGCCGAGCACACCCCACAGACCCAACCACCCCTACCCACGGACAGATGTAGACAGTGCCCCTCCAGACAGACACTACCCTCCAGCTGCCGAGCACACCCCACAGACCCAACCACCCCTGCCCACGGACAGATGTAGACAGTGCCCCTCCAGACACAGCCAGGCTTTCGCCATAACGGTCTTATGTGCCCTCCAGAGAGAATCCAAATCTAGTACACCCATGGGGATACTATTTTAAGGCTAAATAGTAAACAAGTGGGGTATTTTTTGCTCCCATAAGAAAACCTAAAACAGAGTAACTTTTATTCAAGACTGGCACAGCCTTTTAAACTTGAATAAAGTCAGACAAATACATAGACGAACAATCTAATAGTGGGAGAAAAAACAAGAGCATGCCAACTGAACTGTCTTCATAGTAATGACTTGGCAAAGATTTGGACTTAAGGAGGGGGGGAGGGGGGGGGGGGGAGTTTGAAGATGGCGAAACTGGGAATATGAAATTAAGAAAATATGTTACAGATATGAAAACTCTTCACTAGCTGCATGAGGGAACCATCGCAATCCCTTTTGAAGGCAGATATAAATTAAGAAAATATGTTACAGATATGAAAACTCTTCACTAGCTGCATGAGGGAACCATCGCAATCCCTTTTGAAGGCAGATATATTTGTATCTGCCTTCAAAAGGGATTGCGATGGTTCCCTCATGCAGCTAGTGAAGAGTTTTCATATCTGTAACATATTTTCTTAATTTCATATTCCCAGTTTCGCCATCTTCAAACCCCCCCCCCCCCCCCCCCCCCCCTTCTTAAGTACAAATCTTTGCCAAGTCATTTTTTCATACTTCAATATCACACACACACACACACACACACACAACACACACACACACACACACACACACACACACACACAAATATGCGCGCGCGCGTCGCGGCCACAACCACAACACCAACAATATACACACACACATACACCAGCACACACACACAAACGCACTTGTCTAATATCACATAATGTAGTATAAAACGACGTTAAATTTGTAAGACTAAACCACACACGCGCATACACACACAAACCAGATGGCAAAATTTACGTAAAACACTGTCAGTTTCACAAAAGAAAATGTAATTTTTCTCATAGAGTTGCTAATTACTGGAGCGAACTTGCGTCAGATGAAGAAATTGGCACAAGAAGAATTTTCTGGACAAAATTCCAAAATCTGATGAACCTTTAATTATTATTATTATTATTATTATTATTTTAACGAGTTTTGCTATAAATGATTGATGTTGTTTATGTGACCAGACCGAATTTAATTTCAAGTCAACTGACTAACGAGGGGGTGTTTTTATAGGCCGCGAGGCCTATGCAAATGAAAGCCAATCTCCCACTAGGCTACCACTACTTTTACTACGTGACATTGTCGTCTGCTCTAATACGAAACTTCCGTTCCGGAAATATCGCATAACTCTTCCTAAACACTTCCGTATCAGTCAAGTAGTGGAAAGAACTTACTTTGGAGCAGGAGTTAATTTTTTCTCTCGAGTGACAGCGACTACTGTGTGGCTAGTGAATGTCTTTGCCATGATTTATGTCTTTGCTGAAGATTAGATGACACAGTGATGGCAGATGCAAGAGAAGAACTCCCTACTGTGCCTCCAGAAGGAAGGTGCAAGAAGGTCTGTTTACACTTTTTCACAGCTGCGCTATTTCTGGCACTGTGTCTTGTTGTTGTTATGGTCCTCCGAAAGACAGCTGTTTTTGTTTTAGCCGCGAACAAAGGTTTCACAAGTTTTAACATACGGATCTAAATAAACCCAATGTCATCTTTGTGCTTTTGTGTTCATTTATACTTTAAAGAACATAATATTTTGTCATTTTTGAAATCACCACGTGATAAGCAGAAATTTAGAGTACTGATATGAACTGCCATATATAATACGGTGATACCGTTCTTGCAGCAAATGAACTGAACTTTATCATAGTAGTCAAAGGCTTTAGGCAATTTTATATTGAGAAATACGTACCAACCCCCCCCCCCCCCCCCCCCCCCCCCCCCCCCCCCCCCTGAAAATGTGTGGTTTTGGTGAGATTTATGTAACAAACTGTTGAAATATGAACAGTTGGTTTACCTAGAACTGTAGACATAAGTTTTTTGTTCCATTGTGCCATGTTCAATATTTTGCCTTAACTCAGGTGATATGAATTCTGTATTCAAATGGTAATAAAAAATTTTAAAAAATCGAACAGGAAAGATTTTAAAAAAGAAAGAAAAAAAAAAGGGAATAACTGATAGCCTATGTCATATTTTATCACAATATAAATGTAATTCATTAAATTTCTCAAATAGAAAATATTTTTGAGTTCTGATTCAGTGACATTGCCCCAATGTAAAGATTTAGAAATAGAGAGGGGGGAGGGGGGGGGGGGGGCATAATTATGGGATGACATTATTTTTTTTCCTTTTTCATTGATTTTTATCCTGTATGGAAAGATTGAGAAGCACAATATCTTCAATTTTAGATCTCTGTCTTTTTTTTTCTAGAAGATATTTGGCTTGTGTTTCTGTATTTTGTGTGAAACATATTACATGAGCTTACTTTTTCACTTTTGATATTCACCTTATAAGCCTTCTGCAGTGTGGGTGTGCAAGATGTTCTTGTCAGATTTGTGTTTAGTTACTTGCATTGGTGGGAGAAAAAAATATGGAGGTGTCTTGCCAGTCATTACACATGGAAAAAATAAGTTTGCTGCAATCATGACAAAAGCTTTTCTACAGATTTAGAAACAACATGCTGCAGCTTCTTTGTTTTTACCAGTTTACTTTGACTCTGTTAACCTTATTGTTTGCTATAGACATTGATTTTAAGGGTCATAATGATACACTCAGCAGTGTCCAAAAGTTTTTATGTCATTTCACATTTCTGTGCGTCACAAGTTTGAATAGCCATTTGGCACAAGTAGCTGATGGGGAAAGGCTTGGGCTGGGCTAAGAATCTTTCATGATCCACCTCAGAATTACATTACTGATTGTGATGGATGTATATGCATTTTCATGAATGACACCTACTATAGGACTGGGATTCCATTCCCTGTTTTATGAATGTGTGGAAAATGTGCTTTGCATTCTATAACCTACTTTCTACTTCTTTCCTGTAGGGTATGCAGGCCATCTGCAAAATAATTTACTCTATCAGGACATGCTTCAATCTTGAGTAATTGCTTTAGCAAACATTGCAAAGCGCAAGGTTTTCACACCAAAATTCATTTTTGTATGTAATCAGGAACATTGCATAAGATAAGATAAGATAATGTTGCTTATAGCCCAGCCGACCGCAAAGGGCCACACCAGGGCTGTAGGAACATTGCATACATGAGTATTTGAGGACAGACTCTGTATCACAAAAATATTTCCAAACTTGTCCTAATTGTATGAAATAACTTTAAGTACGATAGCAGCTACATGGTCAGACTCAGAGTGATCTCAAGATCGTCAAGTTGACACAGAAGTCTGAAAAGTCCTGAGGATCCACTGGCTGAAATTGTCCATATTCCCTTATCATAAAGAAATATATACACCACATTCTGACAGTACACACCATCAGTCATCTCAATTTTTACAGGTATTGTGAAACATAAGGGTGTACTCATGATGAACAGTGTGATCGTATTACTATGTATTTGTCAGGTTGTATTTTGTTTTCTTCTAACACAGAAGTATGTTTTTTGGTAAGTGAGGGGAAGAAGATAACAGAAAATGAATTTGCCATTGGTGATGGAAGTAAACACAGTAATTGCAGAGGTTTTCCTTTTTTCTTTTTATTTTACAACTTCCTGGACATTGTTCTTCTCATATATGTCATAAGTAGTATTATCAGTTAGATTATAGAGTAATTATAATCATAAGAAGAAACATGAAAAAAATATTTAAAAACTTAGTGAACATTGAGAAACAGTTTCAAGAGAAAGTGGAGTGGGGGGAGGGGGGGGGGGGGGGGGGGGGGGAGATTTAGAGAGAGAGAGAGAAGCCTTTTACGGGTTTAAGGTGAAGTACTTTTTTTTTTTTAAATAGAAGAAAAGACAAAAATTTTTAATTTGAATTATAGTTTTATGGTTACATGGGGGAATCTTATGTTTTCACTATGTTGGGTGACTGCAGGCAGAAATTAAGTGAGCAAAAATAGAATTACTGAGTGCCAAACAAAATGGCAAATAAAAAGACATTGTAATTTGTTTGATCTCGGGTTTTGATGGCACAGTACCTGATTCAAATGAACATTGATTTGGTTGTCTGTGTGTCAGTTGTTGTGTGTGCATGGTGTGATCATACAACAGTACTTGTAGAAAAACACACACCACACACACAACACCACACACCCACACACCCCCACAAAGAGAAAAAAGAGGGGGGGAGAAAAGGGGGGAGAGGGAGGAGAGAAGGAGAGGGGAAAGGGAGGGAGAGAGAGAGAGAGATCAGTTTATACATGCAGAAACAGTTTCATGTCACACATTTAAAAATGTTTTCCCCTTTTAAATTTGTTTTTTAAAGGGTAGAATTTCTTTTTGCTTCTTGTCCATTTCGCCCCGTTCCTTTTTTTTCTTTCTTGAGGGGTGGCGTGAAGGGGGGGTGGTCTTGTCTTGGTTTGTCTCATTTTTTAAGGCCCATTCCATTCTTCTGTGCCTGTTCACTTTGCTTTTAATTTTTTTTGATTTAAACTTCTGTTATTGCGTATTATTCCTGGTTGAAGTCCCAGCCACGCAAAGTCTGCAGGGGGGGGGGCTTTTTTTTTCCCATGCTGTTCAAATTTCTTTTGCCACTTCAGTGATTACCCCCTTGCTGCTCATTCGGCTCCCCATCCACGCCAAACCCTGTCTTTGTTCCTTGGCAGCCCCAGCATTGGCAATCCACGGGGAGCAGTCAGTGTGAAGTGTCTTGAGGCAGCTCCCAGAAAGGGGCAGCATTACTGATGATCCCGGTGGTATTCTGTGACACCTGCTTGTAGGACGAGTCTACTCCGGCTGTTGGAGCATCTGTCTCCAGAGGGAAGAACCAGTCGCCCCAAGACAGAAACCCCGGGACTTCCCCAAACTGGTGACCCTGAGTGGGCGGGAAACCCACCAAGGGCAAAGATGTGGGGGAGAGAAAATCGGACCGACGTGTCCCTCACAGCAGGGCATGAGGGACCAGAGTGTCAGACCTATTCTTTCTGTGTGATCAGTGAGCATGGGTGATACAGATGAGCTTGGGGAAAACTCGACTTTGATTTGGAAAATCCCAAAAGGATTGTACGTATATTTATTTTAAATTATATTGCCCGCTCAGCCCGATCAAGAGGAAGGCACATGCGTGTTGGTCAGGAAATTCTAAAAGGAGCTTTTGTTAATGCTGAAACGGACTGTAAGTGTATGGTCCCACTTTGCTCAGTGAGACTGACAAACTTAGCTTATGGTGGAGCCAGTTGTGGGGGAAAAAAAAAGAAGAAAAAAAAAAGAAAAAAAAAAAAAAAAAAAAAAAAAAAAAAAATTGGAAAAAAAAAAAAAAAAAAGAGAAAAAGAACCCTCGCGGGGTCACTAGTGAGAAGTCTTTTTTAAGGGCTACAAAAAGGGAAAAAAGCATTTTGGTTATTTTCTTTTCTTTCTTTTGCGTACGCAGGCTGATCTCCTGCGGGCACTCCCTGTATGCCCGGGGGTGGGTTTTTTGTGTTGACCTTTTTTATCCCGCCTTTTAAAGGGGCCATACTCCTCTTCGGGGAAGGTGCATGTATGTGTCACGTTTTCATCCTTCCACGGCCAAACGACCTTCTCTTCCGAAAGTTGGGATGGGATTTTTACGTGTGTGCAAAAATGTTATGTGCGTTCACACCGGAACCTCGGGTTTTTTGTTCATTCGAAGGATATATGGAGGTGGGGTCAGAACCCAAAAATTAATCCGAGGGAAAAAACCCCCCATACCGAAATTCGAACCCGCAACCCCAGGATCACGAGTCCGGCGCTCTACCAACTGAGCTATCCGGCCCTCCATATGGTTATTAAGGTGTCGGCATCATCCTCCCACCCCCTCTCCTTTCTTTCTCTGCTCTTCCACCCTCGTTTCCCTGCTCTGCAAACTATCCCCCTCCTCTTTTGTTGTTGTTTAGTATGTCTGTGAATTTGTCTCTTTCATTTTATCACTTGAGCTGTCTATTGTCATATGCCCCACCTGATGTGATTTTTTAGTTTCTGAAAGAAATGACCAGTTTTCGTTTGATGTAATATCAACAGAAAAAATATTTAATGAAATTCTGGCATGTGTTTAGAAAATCCATTTTAATGAGTTGTTTGCGTACATTTTTTTTTCATGTAGTTTGAGAGTTCACTTCAACCCATTGACAGCCTGGTCACGGCACTTTGCAGCCAGCTAGGCCATAAACAACATAAATTGAAACTGATCGTCAGACTCTTTATACCTACTTTCCTGTCTTTAGGTGTATGTGCATGTGTGTGTGTGTGTGTGTGTGTGTGTGTGTGTGTGTGTGTGTGTGTGTGTGTGTGCTATGTACTGGTGTGTAAACATGCACAATCCTTAGATGCAGCTCACATTGTTGTACAAATTGTTCCTCCCGCAAAAATGCAGTTCTGAAAAGACCATTAAACACAAAAGATTTTTCTGATCTGGAATCTGATTATCTTTGATAACTGCCATAAACTGTTTCAAAGCAAATGATCATTTGAATATTATCATAAGAAAAGTCCTGCTGTCGCATTGCATGTTGTAGGTCTTTAAGTTTAACCCCCAGACTACCTGTAAAGACAGAATATGTGATGAAATATGCATGTCTAAAATGCAATATCTGTGAACTCTGAGATAAGTTTTGTAACACGACCATTTTTTTTTTTTTTTAGAACACTGCCAAAAGACTTGAAAAGATTAAAAAAAAATTGTCTTGAAAATCCATAACATATAGTTTGAAAGAAAGACCATCCTTTGCTAATGAAATTCAAAATATTGAGGAAGATTAGGACTCTTTTTCAAACGAGTTCCTTGCATCTGTTGTTACTTTTTTAAGTCCGTACTTGTGCTGTGAAATGTATTTGAACAAGTCGTTAAATGCGTAATTGTCATAATGTTCATTTTGTCTCAGTTTTGCTGAATATGTGTGTCATTTTGATGTACCATTCACAGGGATGTTGATTGGGGGAAAAAAATTAGTCTGTGTCTAAAATCAGTTATCCACAATAATTGCAATATTGGCTCCCAACTTTTTGAAAGACCTATCACAATAACGAAGTCAAGTCGTTTGCATTAGTTTCAAAGAAGTCCATGTTGGCAACCTTTGTCAATTTCTGTGAATTAACTAGAAACTGACCTGAATGCTATACATTACAGAACCAACTTTGGCCAAACATTATACCAAATGTATGAGAAACTACAATGGTAGGCCTAATTTTGTTGTGCTCAGCAGCATTCATAAAGAACCTTAATGAGTCAAATGAAACTACAGCCACTAGGAGCCCTTTCATACTGTGTTGTTAATCGTAGTTCTTCTGTTCAAAGAAGTAGAAGGGAAAGGAACAATAACTGGCTTTGTGTTTCCACCGTTCGCCTCCCTCTACCTGTGTTCACTTCCACAGGTAACCAAACTCTTAACCTAATGGGTGAGAGAATTGCTCACATACCTGGCTGCCTTCTCAGGTATCCAACTGCCTGTTGTCCACTTTTCAGTGAGGTCAGCGTGGTGCCTGCACATAGGCTTTTCCATCAAGCTGCACGCGTTGTGTGTGCTTCAAGTTTGTTAATTTGACACTATCATCAAGGTGAAGTGTGCTAAACAGATGGCCGACCTGTGAATGGGAGTCAGACACACAAAGTCAGATCAACAGGAAGAGATGAATGCCTTTCATTATAAATTAGTTCGCTCATAATGGAACTCTTTGTAGTAAAAGACACAAAGTTACTACTCCTGTCTCTTCTATTTCTTTGGCTTGGAGTGGGTCTAGTTCACGTATTATTATGTTTTGTTATGTGTTCACCACTATCATATATTGGACGTTCAAAATCATTATTCTAAGTTACCATCATCCCAAAGAAACTGTTATACATTTCATGCGTTAGAACTTTAGTACTACAATAAGGATTTTTATCAGTATGGAAAGTGGTTAATATATGTGTAGAGTTTATTACCATAATATTAATAGTCAAATAAGACTGCTGAAAGCAGTGGTTTTGTTTAACTCTCAACAGTTTTTGAGATTTTTGCATTTTGCATGACGGATGCTCTTTTTTTCGTAACATTCTGTGTATTATTTCTAAAACAATAATATTGTGATGAATGCGTCTGTTTTGGTGTTTTTTTTAGGGGATATATTGTTTCAGATAAGAAAAATGTTGTTTTTAAATACCATAATTCCAGGGAGAAAACCGTCGATCGCCAATGATCGAAATTCAAGGGAAAGAACTGAAGAGAGTTAAGGAGTGTATGTTTCATTTGCAGTGAAACAGGGAATTGGTGGTGATTTGGGACAAAAATATGGAGAAAAATGTATTCTTAGAAAAGTAACATCATACGGAATTGTTCTTTGAGATACGCCTGTCTTTGCTCAACATATGTAACTTTTTCAATTCACAATCCATAATCACGCCATTTATAATTGTATTCTACAGTAATTGTTCTTAAGTTTAATTTAAAACATTACAACAAAGTATTGAACAATTATAAAATAACATTGTTACTTTGTGCCTTCCTGTTCTCATTCTTGTTTTCTTTCTTTCTTGGGGAACAGCTTATTAGAAAATCGAAAGTTATGCAAAGGAAAGAATCAGCAATTCACTTTACACTGTCTTGTCTAGTAATTAATGAGTACACTGTTACTTCTTACAGGTTATTCCTGCATGTGTTGAACATAGTGGAAGTGTGGTTTCATCCCTTCACTGTTTGGTGTGTTTCTTTTGAAGGGTTTTTTTTGGTGCCATTTTCTTGTTCTTCACAGCAACAGGCCCTAGACTGCCCTTCAGAGTGATCACCGGCCCTGTTGTACTATCGCAGATTCAGTCAGGTTTTACTGTACATTGTGTTGTTCATCTTGACTCCTTTGCTACACTTTGCTTTGGTTCTACCCTGGCTTTTTCGCTCTAAGTGTATTCAAAGTATTGTTCAAGCTGTCTGGAGATGTTCTCTGTGCCCTCATCTTTTGTGCCGGAATAATGTTGGCAAGTTTGTACCTATAGATATGTCTTTGAAGAGTTTGCTGTATTAAAGTTGAATATGTGGACACACGCATCCACATATACATTCCTACATACTTAAACACACACACACACACACACACACACACACACCACACACACCACACACACACACACACACACATTCTTCTCTTTCTCATAATAGTAGTAATGTTGATTGAATCTGTTTTTCCAGCATTTTGTGAAGAAAAAGTGATTGTGTGTGTGTGGTGTGTGTGTGTGTGGTGTGTGTGTGTGTTGTGTGTGTGTGTGAAATAGACTGTCATTTTTGATTCTCGTAAACAAGGAATGATTAAGAATAAATTGCCAAAGCTTTTTCGTGATGAAAACACCTTTTCACAGATTTAACATTTACAAAAGCACACAAATTTATATGGTGAACTTTGGACAGATTCATGTGCAGCTAAACATTGAATTGCCTTTAACATGTCTGACATTAATTGACTGCTAACCGTAACAAAGTTTCTTTTGTACTCAGTTTGAAACCGTACTCATTAAGAGAGAAAATTAACAAAGAAATTCACCTGCTCGTATACAATCCTTTAACTGAGTGTTGCTTTTTGATGAAAATGATCAAATGCATGATTTATTCCCTTGTAAGTATGTGCTTCATTATAAGGGGTTTATCATTTATATACTGTATCAGTATGTTTATGTTTCATTTTACTTTTAAATCCTACCAATGGTTCATCGCAGTTACCATGAAGTTAACAGTCCATTGCAAATACACGAGAACATCAAGGTTTAAAATAAGCATAGATTCGAATGCATGGAAACATATGATTTTGTAATTGTGCATAATTGTCCCATATAATAGGAGGCAGAAAAAAGCATGGCAATGCATTATCTTGGAAGAGGCCAGTTTCACACAGAGAAATTCATTGTGACAATAAAAGAAACAATCCAATAGCGTCATGTACATCTCTGTAACAATGAAATTCCATGTTAAAAAGGACAGTCATTTTGCGATGCCGTCCTTAACCTTTCTTCACTTTTTCTTACCCTGTGTAGTGTGTGTGGTGTGTGTGTGTGTGTGTGTGTGTGTGTGTGTGTGTTTGCCTGCTTTCTGATGAAAAGGCTTCAGCAAATGCAGAAAGCATTTACATTGTGTATGCATGCCAAGGTAGAGAAAAAAAAGGTTTTACTTTTAGGAAAGGCAGGAGAGAGGGGGGAGGGTTAAAAAAAACAACAGTGTGTACATGATACATTCCACAATAATCTTACACACAAAACACACATACAGGTACATGTACATGCTCTGGTATATGAAGGACATGCATTCACAAACCCAGAAATATGCCGGCACACACATGCAGAGGCACGCGTGCATGCACAGACACATGCATACATGCATGTGCACATGCACCCATGCACACATGCAAATGCACGCATGCACAAACACACAGGGAGTCACACACACACACACACACACACCACACACACACACCCACACACACACACACACACACACACACACACAAGCATGCAATTATACATGCAGACCAGGTACGTATGCAAACATACATGCTGACACACACTTTCTTCTCCCCCCTTCCTCTCTCTCTCACACACACTCTTCTCTCTCTCCCTCTCTCTCTTTCTCTCTCTCTGTCCAGTGGATGTGTTACATAGAAAACACAGTAATTGACATGTGGGTATGCATGCATGTTCATGCACACACACGCACGCATGCACGCACGCACGCATGCATGCACGAAATCTTTTCATAATGTCTTCGTAGCAGTTCAGCCTTTATTCAAGTGTTTTCTTTTCTGAATGTGAAAATCATTACGAAAAAGAGTAATTGAATGGTCAAGCCTAGGCTAGAGAATCTAGATCAGTTGATGGGAGCAAAAATTAAGAAATAAAGAATGAGAGAAAATAAAGAGAAAGAGGAACAAAGAAGTACCAACAATTTATCAAAAGCAGAAAATAAAGAGAAAGAGGAACAATGAAGTACCAACAATTTATCAAAGCACCAAATATCTATTTCAAAATGCATTTTGGTAGGTTTCTTTTTTCTTTCCTTTTCTTTTTTTCATTAGATAGAATCATATTGATTTACTACAGTGGTAGAGCCATGCTTTCTTTAAAGAAAAAAAAAAGAGAAAACAAAGTCGTTAAGTTTAATATTTTTATCCATAAGCTTGTTGTTTTAGAAGTACCCTCAAAAATCACATTTAATCGAAAAATGGTACGCATTTGTGCATAGAAGAATGATGTAACAAGGACAGCTTTGCTCTTTCTGTTGTTGATTGTCCTTTTTTTAAAATGTAATTTTGAAAAGAACAACACAAGCATAATCTCTTATTGAGACCAATCCAATGCAAGGTCAACGTCTCCGTGGCCATGTTTTTTAATCTACTCATGTGGACAGCCATTCTGACGAAGGCCCCAGATGAAATCTGTGATGTATTGGAAGATGTTCAGTCAAGTCCAGCAGAACTTGACACTCCATACCTGTTGGTGGGAGTTACATCAGAATGGACTCTTTTAGTACATGCGTTCGCCGGAATGGCTGTCCACATGAGTAGATTAAAAAACATGGCCACGGAGATGTTGACCTTGCATTGGATTGGTCAAAAAATGTTGGAGTCAGTCAATAGGATCACAACAAATGATTGAAGCATGAAACCATTTCTTCGACTTTGTGATTCTTAATCTTAATGAAGCTTAGAATCAATTCTTCACATAGAAATTGTTCATCCATCCGGTATCAATCAAAATTGCAACAAAATTGGTCTGTAGTTTGTTTAAAAAGGTTCTGTTCATGGATGGCTACACGTGCCACACTGTGAAGATGTTCCACCACTAGTCTTAAGCATTCACTCACACACACATGCACTCATGGATTCTGAGGAACATAATTCCTGTCTGTAATTTTTTTTTTTTTTTAGCGAAAGACATTTTTTTTTTTTTAATTACTTTAAAAAATCTCACTGTGGTACAAACACAAATTTTTTGCTGGCTATTGTCATATGCTGGCAAGTTTTCAAATGAGTGGATAGATCACTTTGTGAAGTGAGTATATCAAATCATTTAGGCTTTACTCTTTCAGAGGACAGTGGATAAATACAGTCCAAGTATTTCAACCTTGTTTTTGCAGGCGACATTCAGAGTTATTATAAAAGGTAAAACGCAAAGTGCATTGCTGGTTCCATTTACTGTCACCATACAGGTAGCAACACAAAAGCACACTGTTGGTCATACTCACAAAAGCAAAAGCAGAGAATAAAGAGTAAGAGGATGTCAAACAAATTCATACACACACACACACACACACACACACACACACACACACACACAACACACACACACACACTGTAATACAAACATAGGATTATATCCAAGACACAGTAAACAACTTGTCTCCTTATTATTTCGGTTAAAAATAAATGCATTCAGAACAAAATATGTCAAGAATATTCGATGTGCCTGCGGCACCCTTGATAATTGTACAACAACACACGTTCTATACTTTTGCCCCTACTTTGATTCCGATTTGTCAGAATTTAGAAAGGATGCTTCAAAGTGCATATTCCAGGATACCATGTCTCTCTTAAATTTTGTACGAATTCTTATGTTAAGCCCAGTTGGCTCAATCCTGTAATTGCTGTTTCATGATCTTATTTTGTACAGTTGTTTGTTTTTACTTTTGATGTTTTTTTTTATTTTTTATTTTTTTTTTAC
>CM031611.1:62216231-62266231 GCA_018398815.1 Conus ventricosus
TATTATTATTATTATTATTATCATGATTATTTATTATTATTTTATCATTTATTTTATTTTTTATTTTCAAATTTATTTTGTCATTCAGCTGCCTAAGAGAGGATGGTGAATATTCTCTTGTTGGAAGTTAAGACCGTGTGTCATTGTGCAGTTTGTTTGTTTGCCTATTTGGGTTTTGTTGAGAACAGAAGATTATAACGTAGTAGTTTACTGTGCAAATTTGTTTGCAAGCATGGACTTCAGAGGCTCCCTCTACTTCCAACATTCACTTGCCTTCAGACATGTTCTCCTTTTGTCTTGTTCTCAGTCCTTGAGAAATCAAAGAGAATTTAATTACAAAACTCTAGAAATGTTCGGCAGATGCTAGGTAAATATTTAAGGTTGCATTTAAAAAAAAAAGAAGTTGATTTTGATATTTCATAGAAAGAAAATGGAAGTAGTGGGTTTTTTAAATTTTTTTTAAATTTTTTATTATTATTATATTTTTAGACAAATAATCAAAACTCTTTAGGTTTGCCTGATTTCTGACTGTATATATTTCCGTGTGTGTGTGCAGACCATTTTCACTTACACACAGATCTTTTGAGAATGAAATCAAACAAGCTAGAACTAGGTCTAATGTAGATCACATAACATTGTTAATCATCAGCATATTAGTCTTGATTAAGAATCTTCTTTTTTTGTTATTGTTGTAAACCAATTGGGGAAAATGTTTTGAAAAGTAGGGTGTATGATGTACTATCTGAGTCACCAATTTGCAAACCTGTGTGTGTGTGTGTGTGTGTGTGTGTGTGTGTGGTGTGTGTCACTGTGTGTGTGTGTTGTGAATCACATCGCTCAGTCTAAAGAAATGGCATAATGACGCTGCTGTTTATAAATAGAGCTGAAGGACACGCATATGCAGACTCCTTAGCTGTTATGGTTTGGTCGTGACAAACTCTAACCGTTTCACAGCTGGGTTTCGTTTTTAATTTATGGATGTTTTTTTATGTCATGCAAAAATGCAGGGGATCAGTTGCCACCCAGCCCATTTATGCTGTTTTGACAAGTTTGATAATAAAGTTTCTGGGATATCTGTACCCCACCTCCCCCCCCCCCCCTTTTTTTTGTGTGTGTCACAATGATTTTGTCACAAAGCTGAAAATAGATATCATGTGTACATCAGAGATCACATCTTCACACACAACACACACACACACACACACACACACACACACACACCACACACACACGTACACACGTACACACACGTACACACACACACATACACACACACACACATACTACACACACACACACACACATACACCACACACACACACACAACACACACACACACACACACACACACACACACACACACACACACACACACACACACACACACACACACACACACACACACACACACACACACACAGTACAACACACACACACACACACACACAACACAACATACACACACACACAGTACACACACACACACACACACACACACACACACACACACACACACACACAACCACACGTACACTCACCACACACACACACACACACACACACACACACACACACACACACACTACACACACACACACACACACACACACACACACATACACTCACACCTACGCCACAACACTCACCACTCGCACACACACACACACACACACACACATACACACACACACACACACACACAACCACTCAACTCACACTACGCACACACACACACCACACACACACACACACACACACACACACACACACACACACACCACACACAACATGCACATCTCCCCATCCACCATCCCCTCAAACACTCCCCCACACCCCTGGTACACACACGCACACACACACACACATGCATGCACACACACACACACACACACACACACACACACACACACACACATTCCCACAAACATATCCATACTCAAAATGACTAACACCTGACAGGCATGCAAAGCATGCAAGCATTCACACACACACACACACAGAGAACACTCTGTGTGTGTGTGTGTGTGTGTGTGTGTGTGTGTGTGTGTGTGTGTGTGTGTGTGTGTGTGTGTCTGTCTGTCTGTCTTTGTCTGTTTGTCTGTCTGTCTGTCTCTGTCTCTGTCTCTCCTCTCTCCTCTCTCTCTCACTCACACACACACACACACACACACACACACACACACAACACACACACACAGACAGGGAGAGAGAAGTTTAAGTTTTGTTTACAGCCACTGGAATTGACAGCATGCTGTAACCAAATTTGTTGAGTCATTGTTGAAACCAGATTATACTGTTGATATTTGGCCGAGGTGGTTATTCTGTCTCACTATATTTGTTGCATGTTTAATACTGTGGTTTGTGTATATTCACTTTGCAGCTTTGAAAAAAAAGAAAAAAAGAAGACAAAGAAAACCACCAGCCCTACCTTGATATTATTCTATTTCAAATTCAAGCTAGTATATTCATTCAGCCAATAAAGAGGGGATTAGTGATACGCAGGTCTGTATTTTTTGGAGTGTGTGTGTGTGTGTGTGTGTATGTGTGTGTGTGTGTGTGTGTGTGTGTGTGTGTTTGTTAGTGCACCAAAACAAGTGTCGCCAACAGTGCAAAAACTGGTTTTTCATGTCTATATATTAATAGAGTTGTGAACATTTTTAGACCCTCCTTTTTTTTTTAAATAACAATAAGTAATCATTTATTTGATTGATGAAAAATCCTTGTGATTCTGCTGCCATCAAGTGTGTGGAGGTGGAATTTTCCCGACATTATAAGCAGGCGCTCACCGTTTATTAGTTTGAACAGAACCTCTTCCTGAGGTTAAAGTAAAAAGGCACGTAGTTAGCTCTCCTCACCCCCTTCCCTGCCCCCAAGGCATTAATTGGTGGTAAGTGGAGCACAGCTTAGCCACGCAGTCACAGCTGATAGAGGGTATGTTCACACACAGGTAACAACAGTCCCCCACCCTCGCATTTCAGGGGTTTTGGCAAGGGAAGAACCTACTGGTTTGTGACTCAGGTGCACTGAAAACACTCCAGGTATTTCCATTTCCCCCTCCTTCCACTCTTCTGACACCCCCCCCCCCTCCCTGCCTTCTGGCTGCTCCTCCTCCCACCCCCCATTGTCAGCCTAAAGCAGAGTGCTTTCATAAAAGTGTTTTAAGTGTTTTGCCTGCAGTTCTTACAGCCTCTTGTTTTTTTTGCACTGACTGGAGATCACGTGTATATGTGTAATGAAGTATATTAAAAAAACAAACAACCACCACCACCACCACTGTACAAACAAACAAAGGAAAACATGGTAACGCTGCAATGGTAGTAAGCGGCAAGTTGTTGCCTTTCTGCCTTGCCAAAATTTATTTGCTTTACAGATTGAACAGCTGTCAGTTGTGTAGTTTAGAAATCTGTATTTTTACACTGACGGTAAAAAGTATTACTCATGAAGCCCCAGTCATTCGTGTAACATATTATTCATGAAGGGTCAGTCATTCGTCATCTATCTAGGTTAAGTTGGTCTTTTGTCAGTGTGTGTGTGTGTGTGTGTGTGTGTGTGTGTGTGTGTGTATGTTTGTGTGTGTGTGCTTGCGAGCGCGCATGCGTGCGTGTCGCTTCATGGAACCCTACCCTGCATTATCCCTGCGACAGTCTGTGAAATCTTACTTTGTTTTGGTTTGAAAATAGTGCACAAGTTTTTCATCGTTCACTTTATTTTATTATTATTTTTTTCTTTTTTCTTTGTGTGTGTCTCATCCTGTTGCTTCTCAGTGGAGTCACCTTTGAGCTGGTCATTCTGGCCTCATAGACTCTACCTGCAGCCTCGTCTTGTTACAATGCCAGCATCAACAGTCAGTCCTGAAGGAACTGCCTGTCATATCATCATGAGACAACCCGTCAGAGGAGACACTGCCTTGCTTAGTTGGCAAGCTTAATTTGTACTTGTATGGATGCTCATGCATGTGCCTGGGCATACACGGACACACAGACATACACACACACACACACACACACACACACACACACACACACACACACACACACACACACACACACACAAGCATGCGTGCGCAACACACACACACACACACACACACACACACACACACACACACACACACACACACACACACACACACACACATGCACACACACACTCATGCACACACTCACTCAAAACATGCACATGCACGTGCACACACACCACACACACACACACACACACACACACACACACACACACACACACACACACACACACACACACACAATTGTAAACAGAATAAAAGAAAGGACGACAAAATAGACCATTGTGATATTTTGTGGGGGCTTGAAAGCTTTTAGTCAGCGGAATATTTGCTGTACTCAGACAACCGCTTCCTGATTTTTTTGTATCTTTGAATCTCATTAAATGTACCCCACTGTGTTAAACATGCTACATGTTTGTGAACAATCATATTTCAAAACAAAGAACATCTGCTTCCTAGTCATAGGGATTGTCCGTACGCAAATGTAGCATTTCTTTAGTAAAAATGCTCAAAACATGGCAGGCTCTAAAACTAAGCGGTTACCGTTTTCATTTGGGTAATGGTTAGGGGGATGGGAGGGGTATAGTGTTGGATCAGAGCACTGTTGAACACCACTGAAGTGACTAAGCAACAGTGCAAGGTCTCCTCCAGTGAGTTACCTGCACCGTGTGAAATATCGGCATTGAAACTGCAACAAAATGAATCCAGGTGTGGTTTGAAACCAGTCAGTGGAAATGCATTACCACTCCCCACTCCTCCTGGCTGATTCACGACAGAGAATCATTTTGTATATCATTAAGAGCTTGAAAGATAGTTATGCTGGGAAAAGTACTGTCCTCAGCTCCCAGATTAGTACATAAACCCAATGATTAAAATTCTTCTTCTTCTTCCTAAAATACTGGTTCACTGAAAAACGAGTAGGTCACCAGTACTGCCATGAAGTGCAGATTGAAGTTGGCAGGTGAGAAGGAGAAGGAAAACAGGGAAAAACAGAATTTGTGAATTTGCGAAACTGGTCTTTTACCTGGAGATGCTTTGAGTGTTTGTTTAACGTTGAGTGTGTGTTGTATATCAGCAGCGCAAGTGATAATGCTTAGAACTGGTTAACCTTTAGTTCATTACCTTTTGATGAATGTTCCAGATGAACTCACTGGTTGTGAATCAGTCCAGTGTGTTGAGTGGTATTCTACACACCCCACAAGGGGCAAAAGGGTGTAACTTCTGAATCTTTGATCCTTTCATGATGTACTGTCCTGCTCCACTCAAGTTGTTTATTTTGAGTGGTGTATTAAAAAAAAGTGTAATTCTTTGCTCTGACCAGTTGCCAAAGATGGACATTACGTAGTTGTATTGCTTTTGTTTTTTTTCTCTTGAAAAAAGGCCAGGTGGCCGAAAATTAGAAGAGTGGAATTGTGATCTTGTATATAAAAAAAAAGAAGTGTTTTTCTGTTCATTTGATTAATTATATCAGTGGTGTTGAAAGTTTTTATGGTTGGTTCGGAACTTAGCTATGCCATATCTGCCTTTCCGGTCTTGAACCTCTTCTCCCCTCAGTAACAAACTGGTCAATAGCATATTTTTGTTCACTTGGGTTCTTGCTTGTTTGGGTTTTCTTGATGAATTCTGTGGGGTTCATCCCGTGTGGACACCCTCACAAACAAAACCCATGTCATTGAAAGCATGTGATATTGTGAGAGGATTGTGTGTATGTATGTTTGTTTGCATCACATATGTCACACAGAGAGCCACATGCCTCTTGGCAAGATTTATCTCCCATTTCAGAACAGAAAAGACTGTCATGTTTGGAGTTTGGAGTTTACCATACCTGAAGGCAGTCTCCACCCCACATAACACTGCACTCTGTCACAAACAGTCTCAAGACAAGCCAGATGGTCCAGCTTGTGTTAAATGCGGACAGAGTTTTAGATCAGGACTGAGTTTATCAAACTGAAGTGCCATCTTTTTAAGAGGTCATTTATCTCATTATCACATCAGTAGCCGGTAATTTTCGGCTTTTTTTTCCCTTCTTTTTTGTTTAAACCTTCATGGATCTTCACCCAAAGCAGTAATCTTGTAACTCCAGGGGGATAAACGACAGGGGATCATTAACCTAATGTCGAGTTATGATGATAACAGGTCATAAGTTGGGAGGGAAGTATTAATCACGGTCTCTGTGTTGTGTTGCAGTTCGTCGCCAGTTTTCAGTCCATGAGGATGGCGCATTGGCGTACAGAATACAGAACCAAGAGAGTAAGCATTTTTGATCTTCAGTGACTTTTGAGACTGGCTTATTGTTTTCAGCTGACCTTCTCTGTGCAGTGACTTCCAGAAATCATTTTGAAAAATATTTAACGGGAGTTTGTCTTTATTAGGAAGTACATATAGTACTCTCTGAAAAATAGTACAGAAAAGCAAACCTGAAAGGGGATGGCGTTTTTCTTGGGACATAGATACAGAAGACAAAAATGTACATGATAAACAAATCTTTCACTTTCTGATTTTCTTTCTTTCTTTCTTTTTTCTTTTCCTTTTTATTTTCTTTTTTTTTTCTTGCATGCCATGCATGTATGCCAAATGGCAGCTGTTCCCATCAGCCTTGCCAGCATGCAGTGCCAGCAGTCCTAAAACTTTCAGACATTCCTTGCTTTTCCTTCTGCCATTTGATGGTTTCAGTTATCATTAAAAAAATAGTATTAAGTCCTAGCTCTCAGTTGAAAAATGACATCTTTGTTTATACAGATGATGCTTTTGAGGTAATGAGTTTAGAACAAGGAATGTTAGACATTTTTGTGTCAGGCTGTCAAAATTACTGTTCTTTTTAACTCACGTCAGTGTTTGGATATTAGCTAACAGGTATTAAGTAGGTACTAAGGGAGGGAGTCTTTGGTAGGAGGAACATCAGTATGCTCATGGATGTTCCAGAACAAAAATTAAAAGTAAAGAGTCTGTTGGGAGGTACATCTAGAATACATTAGGTCACACATGTTCTGAGCAACAAGTCTTTAAGGGGAGAGAGCTTTTATTGCGAGTATATCTGGCAGATATAAGAGACAAAAATATTCCAGAAAAAGAAGTCTTGGAATGGGAGGCTAAAGAAGGAGACTATGTTCAGAGGGTCTTCATTGAGTGTTGTCACTGTGATAGGTCTTTAAATGTGAGACTAAAGTAAGTGTGATGACTACAATGAATTTTGGTCTCATGAGCACATGTTCGCACACACTGTTCTGTCATGTGTATAGGTGTTTTGAGAGCACACATTCGTACACACTATTCTGTCATGTGTATAGGTGTTTTGAGAGCACATGTTCACACACACTATTCTGTCATGTGTATAGGTGTTTTGAGAGCACATGTCACACACACTATTCTGTCATGTGTATAGTGTTTTGAGAGCACACGTTCGTACACACTATTCTGTCATGTGTATAGGTGTTTTGAGTGCACATGTGCATAGAAACACAGCAGTGCATATTTGTCTGTGTTGGTAGATTTGAATGAAACTATGAGTACTCTTTGTACTACTCATTCTGATTTTTTGAAAAGATATGAAAACATGCAGTTGTTATTTACTATATATTTTTTCACCTCGGAAAAGGCAGAGCAGTTTTAATGCTGTTAATTTTTTACTTTGATATGTGTTTGTTGCTGTTAGTTGAGGAGCATTATGGGATGAACCGTTAAAAACCGCCGTACAGTTCGAGGGGACATCCCTGTTGCCAAGGTCGCCCAGAGCGAGGAAGAGGTGGAGCAGCAGAAAGAGCGCCTCAGAAAACTGGCCGCCCTGCAGGCACAGTAAGTCAACTGAAGAATGAAATTTGAAGAAAAAAAGAAAGACAAAAATATCATTTGTAAAGTCTTTAGAATTAGGGTTATATACTTCCTGAAGAGTCCATGAAATCAAAACAAAAACTGCGGTACCATGTCTGCAAAACCAGCAGGAAAATGGGAGTGGGCAGGTGGAGTCTGGTGTGGAAAGAAGAGAGGTAGGTGGAAGCGGATGTTTTGCATAATCTGATATCAGAGGGGGGGGGGGGGGGGGGGGGGGGGGGGGGGGGGGGGGAATCTCCTTTAGAATCTGAGAGAAAAAGATTGCTGACAGACTCGGTGAAACATAGGATGAAAAATCTTTCACAAAGTCTATGAAAGTCAGGGGGAAAAAAATCTGAAGTAGATTTTTGTGAATAAATGAGAAGGGAGGTCTTTGGGAACCTGGGAAGCAGGACAGAAATCTGCAGTTTATGAAGGAAAAAAACAACCCACATCTCTGGGACCATCTGTGGAATCAGAGGGCAGAAAACCTCTTGCAGTCTTTCAATGGGGTGCGTTGTTTGATTGCTCACAGGAAGGAGACGACTCTAAAGTCAAATGGGATTCTCTCTCCCCTTACCCCCTCTTTCCTGCCCAATGCCACCTTCCCCTTCCTCCTCTCCCCTCTCTCCTACTCCATATCATCCGTGACATAATGTATAGTCACCTGGGGGTTTTTCCCTTTGACCATGACTTGAGGCCATGTGTGCACCTCCAACAACCACCACCCACCCCCGTCCTTCACCCCTTCAGCGCTCATCCATCCCCCAGCTTAAAAAAAAAAGACCAAAAAAAAAAGAAAAAGAAAACCTGGACGAACAACGGGAGCAAAAATGTAGTAGAGGGACTGACAATAAAGCTACTACAGGCTGTCTGTCTGTCCTTTGTCCTGTTCCATGTTTATTACATGTGAGTTTATGACTCATTTAATGTTTCAGCATATGCAGTTAATCTTTGTTTTCTTATCAAATTTTTAAAAAGTTGGTATTTCTTGTGGTGATATTGACTGTGTTTTTCTGTCATGAAGATTTTTGAAAATGATAGAACTTAGTGCACAATAAAAAATCCCCCCCCCCCCCCCCCCCCCCCCCCCCCCCCCAGCCCTCCCTTCCCGCACTTGACACGCCCTCCTGCTTTGAAGTACTTATAATGAGCATTTCACAGAGACACACTGTACTAAAATCTACAAAATCAGGAGAGAAGATTTTGAAATAAGTTACCTTCTTTTTAACAAAGAAAGAAAAAATGTAGGTGAAAGAGCCGTCTTTCATGAAAATCAGTAAGTCTTGTCTTCCCATTTAATTCCTGAACTGTGTGAAGACATCACGAGAGCTTGTAAGTCAGTGAGAACTTCTGACAGAACTGAACAGGTACTTGATAATGGACACTTTTCATTAGTTATAGTTTAAGGTCCACTGCTTTTCATTAGTGTGTTTAATGCAAGTTCAAATTTATTATGCCTGCATGATGCCCTCGTTGTGATAAAAGTCAACAGACAAGACTATGGTGTGTAAATAGAAAGACAATGAGATTCTGGATCAGGACTGATTTTAATGTAGTGTGTAGTTTTTTAAGCAACAAAGCCAATTGTTTCACTTCTTTGTGATCAAAATCTCTGGTCAGAGAGTGTCACAGCTTAGTGACTGTTTAATTAAACATATTTTATCAGTCTAGACCATGAGCGTTTGCAGTGCCTTTTGTTTAAACCTGTTACGATTGTAATTTTGTGTGTGTGAAATCTCTGTGCAGTGACCATTGTCATGTACGTATGGTGTTTTTGTTCACCTGTGCTCAATTATGTGCCTTGTCTTGCTAAGCAAAGTGCCAATTTGTAAAGCAAGTTACTTAGAAATGTGACCTGCTTTCTAAACAAGAGTATAAACTTATAATGCAAGTCACTTGGACAAAAGTTGTGTTTTTTTAAAAGCAAGAATGCCAGCTTTTGCAGCATATGACTGGGACATGTACAGCAAGTCATTTATAAAAGTCTACATGGCCACAGGCAATCTGAATTCATTATCATTGAGAGTTCTTATATAGCGTCTATTCTCAGCAGACTCCAAGCACTTGGCGCTTTACATTCTATGCTCTCATCATACATCAGGTTGCATACCTGGCTACAGCCAGCTGAACAGCTGGCAGCTGGGTCATTTCCTTTGTCATCAGCTGCATATCACTCTTTTTTGTTTTTGTTCTTTTTTTCACTCATTCTTTTGATTTTTCTCATGCTGTGTGTATACGAGTCATCCATACTGGACAGCTTCTCTTCTGAAAGTTAGTGAAAGCATTTTATAAGTGTGCAAGATGTTTTGTATGTATTCTTGTGGTCTCGTTCTAAGGACTTTTTGGGGAAATGGGTCAGAACGAATGTTGCAGCAAAATGGCCCAGTGGAGATTTGAGTTCACAAGTCCAGCGCTCTGCCAACTGAGTATTCTGGTCCAAATGTATCTTAATCTACTACTTACAAATTGCTGTTTGTTTGTCTACATGCAGAATGAGGTGGCTTAGAAGTAGAGCTTGAAGTGATCATTATTCTTTGCACCTTCCCAAGCAGTGCAGATCTGCTACACAATCACCAAACAAGTTGATTCTCTTTTTGATTGTTTGGCCATGATTGATATGCAGATAACTGCACGCAGTAAATCATTTGCTTGCTTTAGAATTGTGATATTTCTGAAGAAAATGTCTCCATTCATTTTAAGCTGGCATTGTGAACAGTAAATAATCATTATTATTCAACATTTTCCCAGAGTCTTGTCGACAGTAATATTTGTTGAGGATTTTCTTCAGCAATATGGATGTAATACAAGTACTGCTGTGGTGACTTGTGTGGGGTAGCATAAAAAAGAGGACACAGGAATTGTCCAGACTGCTGATAAGGTGTTGCTGCATTGCCCATTAGTTGCAGTGTGTTTTTGATCTCTTTAGTGTCTAGCTTGACTGATATTATAAAACACATTATGTACACATGGAATCTGAGATGGGGAGTGAAGAGGGCATATTTGTGTGTGTGTGTGTGTGGATGTGTGTGTGTGTGTGTGTGTGTGTGTTGTGGTGTGTGTTCGGGTATGTGTATGTGAGTGTGTGAGTGTGTGTGCATCATGCCTGTGTGTGCATGTGTATATGCATGTGTGAGTGTGTGTTTATGTGTAATGCATATTCATTGTTGATTGTATTGTATGCTCAATTATTTATTTATTATTCATTTTATTCAAAGATCTGTGTATGATTTGTTTGGTTACTAATTCATTAATTTTTTTTCTTTTTTTAATAAATGAAAAGAAAAAAAATCTGACGTGCAGTCAGGTCTATCAATATATTGCACTCACTTCCTTGGATGTTTGGCTGGGAGTGGGTGCTTGTGTTATATTGTAAAAGTTGTGGGGGGGGGGTGGGGGGGGGGGGGGGGGGGGGGGGGGGGGGGGGGGGGGGGGGGGGGGAGGGGCTCATAAACTGAATTCAGTCTTCAATACAACCAATGAATAATTTCTTTGTATCATTTTAGAGCGGAGGCAGATGAGATTGTGGCACGTCGCATCAACCGACAGGTGCAGGAGGAGGTGCGGAGAGATGAGGTTATTCGACAGATTGAGGATGAGGTAGGTTCCTTTCCATGTCACATTTTTGTTATGAATTGAACCTGCAGTCATGAAAAAGTCTCTGTCCTTGCAGAATATCCAAGACAGGTGCACATTGTGCTTTCTTTTTTTTTTTGTTTTTTTTTGTGTGATGTTTGCTCATGTGTAATTTACTTTTTATCTCTGATAAGGAGTTTTTTTTCACAGGTGTCTCTCAATTTTTGTATCTGTTCATGGCAAAACAGTGTTCAGAGATGTTCTATCACATTTTTTTTCCAGTCCCTTAGAAAGGTAAATACCTTTCCATCTGTTTTAAGGTTTTGTGGAACAAAGACTTTAAATAAAGCAATTTATGAAGGTTCTAAAAAATCTGAGACAATTTTTTTTTCTCCTAAAACAGCTATGCAAAGAATTGACCAGGTGACCACCCTGATATGGCCCATTGTGGCTGACTGGGTTGTAAACAACATGAAATGGAAATAAAATCATCCAACAAGATTACACAACTCTTGAACCTGTTTTAACAAAGCTTGATGCAGGAATGGAAAGTGGACCAAGTGCAAGGATCCATTTTTTCCTCTGTTTTTATGACACTGCAAGATAGGGCATTTTACACCTTTATTGTAAAGTCCTCAAGAAGTAGGGCATTTTACACCTTTATTGTAAAGTCCTCATGAAGTAACGCATGAATCTCAAATTTAAAAAAAAATCAGGCTTATCACATAATTGATGTTTATTCCTTTTTAAGATTTGGTGTGGATCTGAGTTACAGTCTGTGTCCAGGAAGTAAAGCTGTATTCGATCTTGGTAGAGATCTGCTTTTTCCTTTGACCGCTTCTCATTTTTTCTTTTGACTGATCTGTGAGGAGCCTGTCATCAAATGATTAGAGCATTTGTGTGTGGAACTGATGGTCGTGAGTACAAACACTTGTGGGGTCAGATGTTTTCGACTAGAAAACCTTCTGTGTCCATTCAGCAGTAAATGGGTTCCTGATTCAGTTCAGGAAGGTTAAAAGAGGCGGAAGGAGAGGGATGGGCTGTGCCTTCCATCATGCCGTGCTGTAGACACAGGGAACCTCTGACAGTAGATATGGCAATTTTTTTTGTTATGCGTACGTTGAGAAAGAAAATACATATGTACATGTTTATCAGTGTGTTAATCAGCTTGCTTGTTTGTAGGCATGCATATGTTTTTGAAGCATAGTAGAACTTCTCTCTCTCTCTCTCTTCTTCTCTCTCTCTCTCTCTTTCTGATAATCTGGCAGTGTTCCACACCAAATAGGGATAACGTATTTGTTGTGACAGGTAAGAATGAGGAAAAGACAAAGACAGAAAATGAGAAAAAGGTAAAGATGGAGATTGAGAAAAAGACAAAGATAGGAAACAACTTTGTCCGGGGTCACGCGCCACTCCGCACCGGTCTTTACTGAGAAGGATTGGTATTTGGAGATGGTATTATATAATGCAAGTGGTTGGAAGTGTGCATCATGTGCCATTTATTTCATTTCCAGTTTGTGTGAGCATTGCAAATGGACGACACCTACAACTGGACTATTGTGAGTGATTGGTTCATGATGGTCCTCAAAGGTGTGGTGTATGTGTGGTGTGTGTGTGTGTGTGTGTTGGTGTAGTAGTTGGTGTGTAGTAAGGAAGAGAGAGAGATGTTCTTTAATGAAATGTAAACTGCTTGTCTTCGAAACAAACTAATCCTGAGATTTTTCATGACAGCAAGAACAGAAGTTGTACACCGTTCGTGATCTCACAAAACTGTGACGACAGCTACTAAAACCATTCACATTCCATAATTGTACAAAATTACAACATCAAGAATATGTAGAAACCTATAACGTCAAGAGCAAAAAGATGATTGGTAGCATGACCACTGTTTGGTGTTTGGTGTTCAGGAACTGGCACGTCAGCTTCAGGAGAAGGAGAAGGCGAAGTATGAAAAACACTTGCAGAAGAAACGGGAGAAGAAGCTGAAGAAGGAGAGGGAGAAGCTGGAACAGCAGCTGGCCAAAACCACAGAGGAAGCTCGACTGGCCCTGCCCAATGCAGGTCAGCTGGACGGCTTTTCTTTTCTTTTGTTTGTTTGGCATTATTTCTTTCCTGAACTTTCCTTCTAGCACGGATTCCTTTCATCAGTTTAATTTGAAATGTAATGTCACATGCAAAAATCATTAATGTTGCACCAGCACTAGTTTTGGGTTTTACATAGAAAAAAGAAAGTATATAATTATATTTATATATATGTGCGAAAAAAAAAAGTTTTTTTAAACAATATTTCGTTTCTACAGCATCTCACCTATTACAGTCCTAAGTTTTTAACAATTTTAACAGTGTCATTGTTATCAATGTACCACTTTTCCATGAAGAGTAATACACCCAAAAGAAACAAGCTAATTTACTTGACCTAATTTAAAGTACACTTTCATTCAGTAACGGAGCTAAAGCTGAAGAGCAGACTTCTTGTTCACAAAGCATTCATAGTCATGCTCTCACATATTGCAAAGACTGCTGTGTGTAAGTACAGGGATCACTATTTTCATGAGACGTTGTGCACAGTAACAATTTAATCCTTTCACTGTCCCCCAAAAGAGTGCTTCTGCAGTACAAGAGAATATTTGAGGAATCCATGAGGTAAATTTAAAAAACAACAACAACAACAAAAAAACTTAACATGCAAACAGTATGAGATACAGGTAATGAAAGTGATACAGTTTTTGAAGGAAAAGGAATAAGTATTTTGAATTTAGGCTTAGTTTCCAAATATTTGGATTGCAGTAATCTTTGTAGGCATTTAAGCAGAGACGAAAATGTTTGTGCCAACAAAGAAAATCTATTTATGTCTCAGATAATTCATATCCATCAAAAGAACAACAACAGAAAGACTGGAAATGACATGTTTGTTGTCAGTATTATGTTTGTAAATGAAAGTAAAACAGGCGACATGTTCATGAAAACGTTCACAACTCATGCAGACTGGTAAGCCAATAATCATCTGAACAAAGACAAGCCTGGTGCAGTCAACATAAAGATGAATCATATACTCAGAAAGTGACCAGGTAGGCTTTGTGACACACAACTTTGTTCTGCAGACACACGAATAAAGAATATTTCACTAATTGCAGGCAAAACGGACATCTGAAATTGAAGTCTTGGATTAGTAATCAATCACATGATTAGTGACAAAGAGCATGAGAAAAATATCAATTTTTTTTTTTTCTGTCACTATTTGTACTTTTAAAGCTGTAAAAATGGAATTTTCAGCTGTTGCTCATTTGGAGGGCAGCTTTGAAAGCAGCATTCTCTGATAAGGCAGCAGTTCCGTGCTCAACGGCCAACAACCCTTCCTGCCTCCTCTTATACTGTCTACATAGTACACCTTGCCTTGCACTACTGCCGTCTCCCTATTCCTCCTATCTACTGTTCCGCTCCATGCTTGACCAAGTTTTGCCATTGCATCGTTCATGCCAAGTTACTTAAGCTTCGTGAACAACGCAACAATTTTACTTAAGCCCTGTGTAACATGTCATCTACTGATTTCAACTTCTCTTTTAACATGTTCACCCCAAGTTTTGCTTACCTTGTTGTATTCATCACTAATTTTACTTAACCTTCCTGTTGTAACATGTTCATCACTAATTTTACTTAACCTTCCTGTTGTAACGAATGATCAGGTGTGAGATCATCTTCTTCATCATCGTTATCAATAACCATTCACACAGCCTGCGAAATGTAGTATGTCGGTCGATTTGGACTCATATGTCTACTTGCTCCCACCCCACTTTTGCATACGAGGCAAAGCCCCTTCCTATGTGATCCATTTGGCAAATCATTATTGGGAAGAAAGGAGTGTTCCTCTTCACATATGTTCATGTCATAATGTATTTAAAGTACAAACACCTCAAGCTCATAAGTCAGAGTCTGTGCTCTTTGACTCAAGCTCGGATGAAGGAAAAATGGGAATAGTTTAGTGCCGTCAGTGGATACCTTTGCGCAGTGGAGAAGCACTCCACATGTCCCGTCACTTGATGGCTTATAGCCATCCAACAGAGTAACTCTGTTTAAGTTTTAAACTTATTTTTCGTTAGTTTAGTCAGTCTCTAGTAGAATACCTCAGTTTAACTTTAAATGCGCTGAATAAAGGTTTAATAGAGCAAATTGAATTCTGCTTTTTACTTTTTGCCACAGTGTTCTTTTATATTTCTTGATAAGTTTTTAATCACAGTTTGTAAAATCAGACCATTGTCTATGGTTTTTACATGAGCATCACAAATGTCAAGATTTGTCACTGAATTCTCATGATGAAACGGACTTCCACCACATTTTCCAAGCATCGTGAATGTAACAGTCCCAAAAAATCAATGCCGATATGCAGTATAAAGGAATGTTCAGAGCTGTTTACTTGACTAAAGAAGATTTTAAACAGAAAAATCCCCTCTTGTTTCCTCTTCTGTGTGCCATGCCTAATCCACATTTTCCCCTCACAGATGGAAGCGCCGTGGAACAACTCGCCAGGACATGGAGGCGTTGCAGATGCAGGGGGCTCGCAACCCGTTCCAATGGCGTGACTAGGTATCACTACAGGTAGTGTAGCTTCTCACTAACACACTAATCACCTGGCTGTTGATTGCAGCGAAGGCCAAAGGCATTTTTCTGCTATTTCATTTTTTTCTTGACCTCCATGTTTCTCTTATATTTGTTTTTTTAGTTGATTGTTCGTGTTAGCCGCACGAAGCTATTTGTCCTGTTTTTTGGCTTGAAAATGTATTTTAAGCTGATGGGAAAAATCTTGTTTGAAATATGAATGACCAAATGTAGCGCAACATATTCTCCGGACTGTATTGTTTTTGTCAGATGAATTATGAAAACGTCACAAAAAACTGTAAAGTGGATATAATTTTGTGTGATGGGTACATTGTTTTTTGGCCCTCTACTGGCCTTTTTATTTTTAATACAGCTCGAGAGTGGAAATCATTACAGTTATGTTTCACTGTTACACGAGTACACAGGACATCAGTAATCATTTATTCTTTAAATTTCTAGTTTGATTGATTGTCGGTGACTGTATACAGTGTACTTAATGAAAAGGTAAAATGGTAGGGAGACTATTAAAAAGATTTAGATTTGGGAGCAAAAGCCTTAAAGAAACGTTTTTGGTTGAATAAAAAGAGCAACTGTAATAGGTAGTCTGTGGGAAGTGACACGTGTCAGTTGTGGATCAAAGATGTAACATTACTCAGGACCTGGCTTTAAGATGTAGCATCGCTCAGATGCGGACATCCTCACACCTGCAGTGTATTTTGTTCACCATTTCACACAGGTACACAGGAAGCTCCTCACTTCTAAAACAGCTGAATAAAAACAGATATGGTGCATTTGGCTCCTTTAGAATGTGACAAGTTAAGGGTGGAAACATTGTATGATGGTGGTTCTCTTCCTTCTCTGAAGACCCTCTACTGTCCATCTCTCTGCAATTTCTTGCTCTATTCATATTAATCTGAAAGCTGGATTTTCATATGTTTTCCTTCTCTTCACAGTTAATCTGAAAGCTAGATTCTCGGATATGGTTTTCACATTTTCAGTATGAATTACTGTCGCCACCTCCCTTCTCCGTGAATATTACAAATGAGGTTGCCAAGAATAATATTTCATGCTGAAGCAATAGATAGCTTTAAATTTCATGCCATAGCGATTAGGTCTACTCCTGCTGAAAAGCTTCAGTGCAGGTATTAAAGAATTTCCCCCAAATACACCACTTTTCAGGGACAAAAAGTCTTGAACTTCGATTAGAAGTACTCCGTTCAGTTTGCTTATGCAGTTTCTTGAGGACCTACATGTTCTACACGATCTTATGGTAATTCTGCCTTAAACAGTCTTATGCTCATTCTGCTTGGTTTGCTTTTAGTGTCTTGTAGTCAGGATCTATCGCCAGTGTTGTAGTTATCATCTTTTGTCAGTCAGTAGTGATAGATGATCTGGATGTGAATGTTGTCAGTAGAACTTTTAGAGATAGTGGATGGTATGGCTGTACTGCCTGTTAATGCTTCCCCCCTCCCCCCCCCCAACTTCTTCCCCCCCCCCCCAACTTCTCCCCCCCCCCCCCCCCCCCCCCCCCCCCCCCCTTTGAAATGTAAAGGATTTGATTTGTTGCTCTCGCTCCTCCCCATCCTCTGTCCGTCTTCTTTAAGTGTGTTAATGATTTGATATGTTTAATGCTTCTTTTGTCTTCTTGTCTCCTCATCTTGATTTCAGCTTTTGTTTCTTGATTGTTTGTTAGGTTGTTGTCACGTTTTGCTTATACATAAATCTGTTCATAGAAACAGACATTTTGATTTAATATTTTCTGTTCTTTGTTATATTTAAGTTTTGGTTGGATAAGCATCAGTTTTCATTACGGTGATTTGTTAAGAGATTCACTTTACTATTGGCAGTCAGAAAATGGCAAGAATGACGATAATTCAGCTCCCTTCCCCATCACACACCACCTTTGTGTCCCCCAACTGAAATAGATGTCTTGTTGCACTGACACATACAGTACCTTCATTGTGGGAAGCCTAGAAACAAATGATTACCCTTTGAAGCTGCTCATATTCAATGTCTCTCCTACAGAGAAAAAGCACAGTAGAGCTTGTGGGTTATGACCCATCAGAATCTTGGAAAAGTGGGTCTTGAAATGGAACTGAATTTCTCCTTGAATAAGGAAAAAAGACTAGTTTTCACACACTGTGTATGTGTGTGTGTGTGTCTGTTTTGTGTTTCTGTACTTTTAAACATACATACACACACACATACACAGGTGGATGCATTCAAGGACACAAACACACACAAAGACTCAAAGCATCATCAATGTGTGGAAGTAAGTACATGATGGAAAATCTCCTATTTATGAAATAAAAAAATCCAATATTACAAGCGATATAACCTCTACACATACATGTTACAAAATGTCTGTAAAGAAACAATACAAAAAACAGCAAAACATGAACAATTCAAACACGTCTACATATTGAGTGTCTGTCTCAACCAACCATATATCCTTTTAAAGTGTGTTTACATTCTTTTATGTTCTATTTCATAAATAGATTTTCTGATGTTGCTTGGCCAATGTGTCCAGGTATTCTTGTTTTTTCTCTCTCTCTCGCTCGCTCTCTCTCTCCCCTCTGTCTCTCTCTCTCTCTTCTTCTCTTTCAAAGTGAAAGGTATTGGATGAATTATTTGTGCTTGATTTAATAGTCTTGCCGTGTGATTAACAAAACTTAACGTCTTGGTTATGGTTTGTTTCTGTTGTTTGGGAGTAGAAGATCTAGTGCTCATTTTGGGGTCTTTTTTTTTTCTTTTTTCCCCTCTTCAGGCATAGGCAACTTCATAAGCCATGTTGCTTTGATCTTTTTTTCATAAAACAGTGTTTTTGTTATGAGATTTCCCACTTAAACGATACAGATTTACTGATGTAATTCTTTGTCTATTCTTTGCTGAACCTATGAACTTGTAGTTATCCTTCCGTTACTAAAATCTTTGTGGCTATTAGTTATTTTATATAGTTGTTAGAATAGGGCAGCTTTCATATCTGATTTAAAAACTGGAAGCTGGAAGTATTCTGCAACAGTTCGATTCTGTTTTGTCTTTCAGAATCCATTGAAAAGTTTGGTTGCCTCCTTCATTCATATATTTGTTCTCCTCCTTTCTCCCCTCCCCTGCCCTCATACCCTAGTGTTTGTGCTTCTTGCTGTGCCCCCTCTTTTTTACACAGTGTTCCTATTCCGCTTACACTCTTACTTTCTCTTATCATGGCTCTTGCAGTGATTTTCTGCTGTTTATTCCTAGAGTAAAAATAAAATGGTGATGTATGAAAAAAAGAGAGCGAGAAAGAGGTGAAATGAAGAAGTCCTGGCCAGCATTCACTGGCAACGTTAGGTGTTGTGCCCAGCTAAGATTATGTACTTGTCAAAACTTGAAACATCATGTTTATTTCATTAGATATGTGCAGGGCTTTTATTCAGTTGATTTCTTTTTTAATCCAGTGTTTTGTTTTTCATTATTTAGTTTTACAGAAAGTATGACTGTGTTTCCCATTGCTTTTTGCTACTGAGATTACATGTCTTAAACAGAAGATACCATTGTTGCTTAAAATATCATTTTAATGTCATTATTTGCACAGATGACAAGAATGTTGGAAAAGATTTTTTTTTGTATTGAAAATGTGTCACTGCAAGCTGTTCCCCCCCCCCCCCCCCCCCCCCCCCCACCCCCCCCCCCCCCCCCCCCCCCCCAACCCCGATATTATGTGAAAGCAAGTAAAAAGTACTGGCCCATGCATCTTTATTGCAAATGTGTAAGTGTTAATTTTTTGGACAGTGAGATTTACATGATTTCAGTTTCCATTACATGTTTGTTTTAGGTTTGTCACGTAAGATCTTACAGGGTTTATTACTCAAGATAGGTTTTGTTGATTTTATTTGTTCTTCGTGTGGTTTGGTTTTTTAAAACACCCCAGTGCTCTGCTTAGTTACGCAAACTGGTGTGAACAGCAAAACAAATGTCATTGACACTCACCACCACCACCACTACCCAGCCCCCCCCCCCCCCCCCCCCCCCCCCCCCCAACCATTGCGTTGTAATAATTTTTTCTTTTAAACACAAAGTCGTGCACGTCATCATTGCGGAAGAAAACCAAACAAAATCAAAGATATGATACGGTGGTATGCTTTACCAGAGTGACGCCAGGGGGTCGCATCGAAGACGATGGTGATTTCAGTGACTTTTACGCTGTGCCACCCACGACCTTCACCCGGAGGAGTGGGAGAAAGTGCAGCAGCAGCAGGATGAGGTGGGTTGACCTTACTGAAGACAGAAGGAAAACCGTGAGAACTTGAGGCTGCTTCCTCTGGACTTTGCTGCACTGCTGTCAGATTTCTCATATTCTGTCTGTCTGTAATTCATTTGCTGACTTGTTGGGTCATATTGATAATGATGATGATAGTGATAATGATAATGATAATCCTGACACACACAGACACAGATACACAGAAACACACAGATGCACACACATTCACAAGCATACAGACAAATACAAATATGCATGTACGCATGCAGGTTCGTCCATGCACACACACACACACATGCACACACACACACACACCTCTCTCTCTCGCTTGCTCTCTCTCTCTTTCTCTCTTTTTCTCTCTGTCTCTCTCTTATGAGTGAGTCACATGACTGTGTACATACTTGGGCATGTGCACAAACACCACACACACACACACACACACACACACACACACACACACACACACACACACACACACACACACACACACACACACACATGCACATAGTGGCACACAGTGTCACAGAGGGGCACATGCACAAACACACACACTGCATAACAAGGTGAACATCTTGTCTGTACATGAGCAAATGTATGCAAGTGATAGGTAGCAATTTAGCAGTGTTCCAGGTGGTATTCAGCAACAATGTTTCTCATGTTCTTTTTTCTGTCTGCCCATTTCCTTACTTGTTGCTTGTTTATAGCCATTTTTTAGTGTGTGTGTGTGTGTGTGTATGTGTGTGCGTGTGTGCGTGCGTGCGTGCGTGCGTGTCGTGGCGGTGCATGCTGTGGTGTGTGTGTGTGTGTGTTGAGTGAGTGAGTATACTATATGTGGATTTGTGTGTGTGTGTTTCAGGAGTTGGCACGATTATTACAAGAACAAGAACACAAGGTAAGTTTAATGTGAGAAGACACTAGTAAGAACATAAGTTTAGAGCAAGATAAGTTTTGATACATATATGTTAATTGAAACTCCCTATTTTTGAACAAGAATATGAAGCTAGTAGAGCAAGGAGAAAAAGTAGATTTAGACTAAGAAGGAAAGATATGTATAGAACAAGAACATGAGAAAACTTTGAGCGCAGCTTAAAGCAGCATCTCTTCTTAAATATATTTGCTGAAATGTTTAACTCTTTCCCCCATGTATACTGATGGATCTGGTCTTTTCCTGTGTATATGTTTTTTTTTTAATGGTTGCACAACTATCATACATGTAGCATGCTTAGCAGCTCGAAATTTTTCAGTTCATTGTTAGATTTCAGGTCTAGTTTGATATTCAGTATTATAACAAGATAAATTCAATTCTTACACATAAAGTTTGTTTTAGATTACAAGAGAAAAAAAAAGGTTTCATGTGATGTTGTGCATTCAGACAATGTTGCCCAGTCCCAACATGTATGGTATATGTTGGGAAATAGTTAAAATACATTGCAGGGTTGTTTCACATGTGTACGTGTATGGAGGTCGTTTTACCCTTTTTTTCTTTTCTTCTTTTTCTTTCCATTTGTGCATGTGTACTGAATCATGTCTGCTTTTCTGTCATCATTTTTCTTTTCTTTCTTTTTCCTCATTCTTGCTATTTCATTCTTTTGTGCCTTTTTCTTATTTGTTGCATTACCCTGTCCTTATTTTCAGAGATCCAAGGCAGAAGTGGATAAAACCAAGCTGAGAGAGATTGAAATGAGAGACGAACAGCTGGCTGCCATTATACAAGAACAGGAGCGGCTGAAAGAGAAGAAGTACAAGCAGAAGAGACAACAGCAAAAGGAACAGCAGAGAATAGAGGTAAATGCCCTGAAAGTTGCTCTGTTTGGGGATGAAGGGGTGTGAGTATGTGTGTGAGTATGTGTGTGCGTGCGCATGCGTGTGCGTGTGTGTGACTGATGACTAGCTGCCAAAATAATCAACTTGATGATTGTGGGCATTATATCAAGAAGAAGAAGAGCTGAGATCATGCCTGTGTGACTATGCATTTTCTGTGACCAGACATCCTTAGAATTTTTTTTTTGTAGAGCTAATCTTAACATTTGTGGAAGAAAGCTTGAACAGCATTTGTATGGAAACATGTGTATATGTATTTATGTACTGTTTGTATGAAAAGCACCCCCACCCACCCCACCCCAGTCTGACATAAATATACTTGTCAGTTATAACCTGAAAGAAACAATGATGTTTTATGTACCAGCGGCAGCAGTCGGGTCAGGAGGGCCTGCCTTTAGGAGCTTCAGCCAACATGTTGTCTCAAATGCACACATCTCCCACCACTACCGACCACAACCACCATCGGTACCGCCGCAACAGCTACACCAAATCCATTGACAATGGTCCTGCACCTCTAGAGTTTGACCCTGACGATGATGCTGACCCTCGAGGTGTTGCTGTGTCAAGGACAATGGGAGGTCGGGAACGACTGTCGTCACAGGGCAATGTGGACAGGCGGCCACCAATGCCTGTACCCCAGGTAGGGAGAGAGACAAGTTGTATGAAGGATGAGTGAGTGAGTGAACTGGGTGTACACGGTGGAAATTTTTATGTGAGAAATGTTGAAAAAAGATAGAAAGCGAAACAAAAATAAACTCTGAGCCCTAATACGAGCCCTAATACACAGCACAACCACAATGTCAAAAAAAACAACAACAAAAAACAGAAGCCATAGTTGAAATAAATTCCCATCTTGTCTCAACGCCCTTTTGTCTAAACGCAGTGAGGTTTGTAACTTTACTTTGATTTAAACATAGGAAAATGAAAGCCCAGCTTATATCACAGCTGACCACACCACCTCAGTTCACTAACTTCACAAGCAGACATAGAAAGTATGTCCCTAGTACACACCTCTTCTTTTGGCAGAACCACGTGGGGGCCACAGGACGGTCATTGAGGTCAACAACCCCACACCCCGCAACCCATCTTCCCAGCCCCCTCCTCCTCGATATCAGGCGCCCTCGGCAGAACTGTCCCCGGATGACGCCCCAGAAGTTCTGCGCTGGCTACAGGCTCAGGGAGCTTCCGTTGAAGCTCCGCCCTATGGTGCAGAATGTCGAAGAGTACGACCAGCCTCACCTGTGCATGATCCTTGCGATGAGGAGGTGTCTGGGTAAGAGTGAGGGTTTTTTTTTTTGTTTTTTTTTGTCAGTTCTTCTTTACTCTGTCCATGTCACTACCTCAACATCACCCGTTGTGATCTTCCCTGAACATACCCACACTCAGACTAGCGCTGTGGCAGGCCCGGCACCAGCAGTCTGCATCCTTCGCTACAGAATGCTGTCAATATCCAGTCATCTTGAGGAACGCTGACAGAGGAGACAGTGTGCTGCTGTGATTTGGTGATTCGTTGACAGATGAGTCTCTGCGATTGATGCTAGAATTTCCTGACAGATGGCTCCTTTCTCTCTAGCTCAGTTAATGCTGGGATAAATACTGGAAGAAAAGTTAAGAGTTAAGCTTTCTTCTTGCAACAAAGAAAGGAAAGGTAGAGTAAAGCTTTCTTCTTCAAAGAGAATATTCCATAATATCATTTGTATCATCCTCAGCTCGCTGATCATCATGATGACCTAAGTTTCAATTGCCATTCTACACAAATTCTTTTGTACAGTGTAGAAGTCTTCTGCCCAACAGGGGAACATTAATTCAGTCTAGCTCCCTTGAAGCAATTATTGTAGTTAGCAATGAGCATAGCAGGTGGTGTCCTGGGTGACCTTACTCACAACAGGATCTGCTGATGTTTCCAGATGGCCCCAGATTGGCTGATACTGACTGCTCACGGTTGAACCGTGTATGTTAGGACCACAACTGTATGTGGCTGTGCATGGGGAGGGCAGCGAGTTTTAAAAAGAAAAGGTAAAAAATCCCATGTAATTAGTGTCTGCAGAGGTTTGCTGTGTCTGGGACACCGGTGTTGGTGGGCAGAGGCCATCCCTCCCTTCCACCGCCTTGACCTTCTCTGACCTGAATCAGGTATACCACATACTGCTGGGTGGACACAGGTTTTCAAGCCTAAAAAATCTGACTTGTGAGTGGTTTGTATGTCATGACCATCAGGTCTGCGGGCAAACAGGGGCTAATGCCAGTGAAAAGACACGAAAATTTGAGGTAGCTAACAATAGCAGAAAAAACAAGAAAACAAACAGATCTGAAATAACATATGAATAAATGACCCACCCTCACATTTTATCCTGTTGGATGTTTATCGGCAGCCTGTCCAGTCAAGCGGGGTTTAACATTGCCACGGCCATCGACCCGACCTACCATCGCCGCCAGACACAGAGTGAGGAGCCTCATACTACGCATGCCAAAACCATGGTGCCTGCTTCACGATCCCTTCCACTTGCAGGTCAGTGTCTCTGGGACTGGTTGCACTGTAGTGCTTGTGTTGAAGAGAATGACGGAGAGACAGAGAGGAGGACCAGTGAACCAGACAATGCCAGGAGAAAAGGTTGCTTGGCAAAAGGTTCTTTTTATGCCTAGGTTAACTTTGAACTTTGCTAACCACATGGGATGTTGTTTTAACCTCACTAATTAACTGCCTCTAGAGTTTAGCACAGATAGTATCTGCACTTCATAGAGGACTATAATACTCTGTTTGCCTCTTTTGGTCAGTGTTCTTGTTGTTGTGGGTTTTTTTAATGATATTGCTTCTTTGTTTGACAAAACTGAAATATGTTATATCACCTTTTCTGAAGGCTTGGCAAGTTGGACTTGATGAAAAAGTTTTCAGACTTTTTTTGGTACTAATTCTCATTTTACTTTCTATTAACACAATCTTTATCTCTGTCTGACAAGCTCATATCCCATTTTCATTCAGAAAGCTAAGTGTGATAGCACAGTGGTGAAAACATTGCAGTTCATTCAGAGAGTACCAAGTTCCAGTCTTAACAACAGTGTAGGGGGAGAATGGGGAGGGGAGGTAAGGGACATGGAATTTCTTACCAGATTTCTGGGTCAGCATTTGTGCAAACCAGTTAGCCGTTGAATCATCTGTGTGTGTGTGGTGTGTGTGTGTGTGTGTGTGTGTAAAAAAGAAGATTGATGCTTTGACTTTTTGAACTGCTGCATTTTTTGTCCATACTAAAAGAAGGAAGAAACTCTGTGACTGTGGTAGTTGTGACAAGGAAAATGTTCTGCAGAGGGCGGTGAATTTTGTGACTGTCAGTGCCAGCAAGTTCAAGTTAAAAAGTGACATGAACAGAAAATCTCGATCGTGTAACGAGTAGAATATATGTCAAATCAGTTAATAGCTGAAGACAAAGTAAGACATATGTACTTGTAACATGATGCATGTTCTGAAAATCAAATGGATGAACTGCAAATTCATGATTTTGGCATTGTCAAGCATGCCAAGGGGGAATAAGCACTATCCAAGGGGAAAAACACAGATTATTGATTAAAACAGTTGTTGAAGAGGTTGGACTTTGTTGAAAGTTCTTTCCTTTTAACCAGTGACATCTTGTACAGTCACTGCCATTTCAGTTAGACTTGTATAAGTTTAAAGGATGTTTTTTGATTGATTGTTTGCTTTTGTACTTAACAGTGGATTCCACTAACACAAATCTTGATAAATTGATGATATGGTTTTGCTTGTTTTAACATGAACTTTAGTGAATGACAAATACATTGTTTAGTCTTAGACAAGCAGATTTTCTATCTTCAGGTCATTTGACATGGAGGTGAAAGAGATTCCAAGTTTCCCTCCGATTTTTACCTTTGAAAATATCAGTAATCAGAATCTATGATGTTAGAATTGTTTTCTCATTTCAATTGATTCCTTTCAAAATGGCAGCTTCACTGCATTCTTTGTTTGGATGTTGACTTTGAAGACTTTACTCATGACTTCTCCATGATCAGGCTATTGATCAGTCAGAATGGTCATATGTATGGTGTTTTCACATAATATGAAATATCAGGGATAGAAAATTCCTGCATATTATTGGAAAATAGTTATTGTTCATAAATATTGTGTCAGTCAAACTCCATGACAGTGATGTTGGTAAAAGCTGATAAAATTTCTTCACACTGGTCAGTCATTCAGTTATTGAGTAATTGAGTGTTTATCATTTTCAGAGATTTTCTGCTGAGAATGAAGTTACAGGTTTAGATCTGAATTTCGTATGAGCTTCTTTATGAAATGAGTTGGTGTTATTAATGCACAACTGCTTTTAAACTTGGCATTGTGTTATTTAGATATAGCTGTTAGAAAATGTGACAAGGTGAGTGTGTGCAGTCAACTTGGCTTTTCAGTTTTTTCATACAGCATATATTCCAACTCTGATACACACATTAGCACTTTTAAGACATACACAAGTACTGATTAACAAGAGCAAATTTCTTGTCAACTTTGATTTGTGTTGAAATATTCCACTTTATTTGTTTATGGATAAGTGAATCTGCTTAAACTTTTTTTTCTTTATGAAACTTTTTTTGCTTTAGGATGAGCGATGCTTCAGATTAGTAGAGACAAGAAGAAAGATTCACAGAAGATATGTTCTCTTTCGCTACTGTAATCATTGTAACCATCAACATGCCACAGAGTCTTAATTGCTTTTTCGGTGGTTGTATCTGTCACTGACAGTTACTCTCCTCAGTAACCTGTAAACTGCCTATTGCTATGGTCATCAGTGACTCTTTGACTCTTCAAGTGGGTAACGGCCATGATGGTAACGACTGGAAAGAGTGCAACAGTTCCCTTAAGACTGTGAAAGTCATTTCATGTTTAATCACTTAAGTAACCCTGTCAAATAAGTGAAATATTTTGCATGTAGGCAAGGTGTTTCACTACTGTGGTGGAGACTAAACATAGATCTATTGCAGATTTACTTTATGGAGGAGAAGAATGAAAGCACGTGTTAAAATTATTCAAGAAAAAGTATTTGGAGGAATTGGTGCTTTGTTTTAAGGTTGTAATTTTGCTGCATCAGATAAAAATGTGCTTTATTATCTGCTTAACATTTGGCTTGGTTTGTATTGTTATTGCCTTTTTTTTCTCTCTGCTTTCTTAAATCTTGACCACTTTCAGTGTATGTCTCTGTACTAACAATCTGCTTTGTGTGTGTGTGTGTGTGTGTGTGTGTGTGTGTGTTTTGTTGGTTTTGTGGTTCCTGCTGTCTGTACGTGTGTGTGTGTGTGTGTGTGTGTGTGTGTGTGTGTGTGTGTGTGTGTGTGTGTGTTGTTTGTTGTTGTTGGTTTTATGGCTGCCGCTCTGTGTGTTTATGTGTGTTTCTGTTGTGTGTGTGCGTGTCTGTCTGTCTGTCTGTCTGTCTGTGCCTGTGCATGTATGTTTGTTCTGAGTGTGGTCTGTGGTGCATATGGTCGTGTGTGCTTGTGCCGCGGATGCTGCCACACCAGATGGTGCCATTGAATGGGAGCCAGGGTGCGGGGTAGCTTACGCAAACTGAAGGGTAGCCTCAGACCAATCATCTCCTCACGAGGTACAGATCACCATCAGCTGCTAATTTTATTTCTATGTTTTTTTCCAACTGCTGTATAGTGTAGACTAGTAGTGAATTACATTGTTTTTGCGTTTCATTGCTTTACACTGCATATCATGATGTTGCATTGTATGTGTGGTGTCCTTTGTTCATCACATGACCTGTTCCTGTGTGTTGTATTCCTAGCTGAAATAGTCGGCTCAGCGCTGTCGGTGTGCCCTCGCAAGCAAAACCAGGGCTGCTGGATGTGTACCTGAGGATGGTTGAAGAATGTGTGTTCGACCTTTTTTGTTGTTGTTGTTGTTGTTGTTGTTGTAATCATCTCACCATGTAGACATCCACATCTACTTCTCAGGAGGATGAAGATTGTTTTCCAAGAATTCACTATGGGGCTAAAAGCAGTCCACACATGGCATAACAAAGTTTGTTTGAAGTGGGCTTTGGAGTCCAGCCTGTGACCAAACACAGAAGTAGATTGAGCCCAGTTCTGTATGAGATGTGGGCTACTACTTAACTCATGGCAGGTTTTGCCACCGCACTGTTGAACTTGACCTTTTCCTTCTTCCCTCCAAACTACAGCACCCCACCACCACCACCACCCACCCCTCCTCGATCTCCGCCCCCCCCCCCCCCTCCCGTTCCCATTTTCCTCACCAGTCCTTTCTCTGTAACCCACCCGGCACCAGTCTGAATGAACAGTGTTTTACCTCCATGGATTTTCTACAGGAACCAGGGTGACCTGTTGCTCTGGACAGTAGAAAAGCTGTTTTACTGCATTTGTTGTCTTTTTCATGCTGTCTTACTTGAGAATGAAGAAATTCATTTTAAGAATCATTTTGTATATCCTTCATCTTAATATAGAATGACAGCATTAATTTGGGGGGGCTGGATAGCTCAGTTGGTAGAGCGCCGGACTCGTGATCCTGGGTTGCGGGTTCGAATTTCGGTATAGGGGATTTTTCCCTCGGAGTTAACATTGGTTCTGACTCCATTCCCCATACAGTCCTTCGAATAAGACTATAAACCGAGGTTCCGTGTGTGAACGCACGCATAACATCTTGCACACACGTAAAATCCCATAACCAACTTTCGGAAGAGAAGGCCAGTTTGGCCGTTGGTATGGATGACACGTGACACATAGCATGCACCTTCCCCGAAGATGGAGTATGGCTGCCTTAATGGCGGGATAAAAAAGGGTCATACACACAAAAACTCCACTGCCTGGCTATACAGGGAGTGTCCGCAGGAGTATCAGCCTGCGTACGCAGAAAGAAAGAAAGAATAGCATTAATTTTAGAATCTTTCTGGTATACCCTTCATTGTAATTTTGTCACAAGTGAGAATGCGGAAATGTATTTTGAGAATCTTTCTGAAATACACTTCATGGTAATTCTGGTATAACTGAAACTGAGGAAATATATTGAGAAGAGGACATTTATTCTGACAGGCTTTCTATATTACACTTCACTCTAATGCTGTTGTAACTGAAACAGAGAAAATTTATTTTGAGAATCTTCCTGATGTAGCTTTATTACCTTTGAATATGGTTTAAGTAATTAACATTTACTTAACTTATTCATTTATCTATGTTTTAATTGCTTTTTAATCATAAAACAATTTTCACCTGATCACTTCAGTTTTGTAGGAGACCGCTTTTCAGAATGTGTTAATGTAATTTTAGATTTTCAGTTCTCTGTATGCTTAGCTAGTTCAAACCGGTATAAAGATATAGTAGGCATAATATAGACTTTGCAATAAATCTCTCTCTCTTTTTCTCTCTGCCTGTATTTCTGTTTGTTTGTCAGTCCCTGTCTAGCTGGCTGTCCTCTCTCTTTCACTCTCTCACTCTCTCTCTTTCTGTCTAACTCCCCAATCCACCCATCTCCCTCACTCACTCCTTTCTGCTATACACCATTTCTCAATTGTCCTTCCACCCACACTCTCCAAGCCCTTCTTTCTCTCCCCCCCCCCCCCCCCCCCCCCCCACCCACCCACCCACCCCCTCGTCTTCTGTCTCTGTCTTTAAACTACGTGACAGTGACAGAATGATGAAACAACTCACCTATTCAAACTTAGAGCTGTTATGAAACAGGTACCTCATTCAGACTCTAAGCTGTTGTGAAAAAACTCACCTGTTCAAACTTTTAGCTGCTAAAATGAAACATCTGACATGTTCAGACGTTGGTTTATTATGAAATAGCTGACTTGTTTAGACTTAGGATGTTGTGAAACAACTCACTTGTTCAGACTTTGGGCTGTTGTTGTAAAACATCTCACTTGTTCAGACTTAGGCTGTTGTAAAACAACTCACTTGTTCAGACTTAGGGCTGTTGTGAAATAACTTACTTGTTCAGACTTTGGGCTGTTGTGAAACAACTCACTTGTTCAGACTTAGGGCTGTTGTAAAACAACTCACTTGTTCAGACTTAGGGCTGTTGTGAAATAACTTACTTGTTCAGACTTAGGGCTGTTGTGAAACAACTCACTTGTTCAGACTTTGAGCTGTGTGAAATAACTCACTTGTTCAGACTTGGGCTGTTGTGAAACAACTCACTTGTTCAGACTTTGGGCTGTTGTGAAACAACTCACTTGTTCAGACTTTGGGCTGTTGTGAAACAACTCACTTGTTCAGACTTTGAGCTGTTGTGAAATAACTCACTTGTTCAGACTTTGAGCTGTTGTGAAATAACTCGCTTGTTCAGACTTTGGGCTGTTGTGAAATAACTCACTTGTTTAGACTTTGAGCTGTTGTGAAATAACTCACTTGTTCAGACTTTGAGCTGTTGTGAAATAACTCACTTGTTCAGACTTAGGGCTGTTGTGAAATAACTCACTTGTTCAGACTTTGAGCTGTTGTGAAAAAACTCACTTGTTCAGACTTTGGGCTGTTGTGAAATAACTCACTTGTTCAGACTTTGGGCTGTTGTGAAACAACTCACTTGTTCAGACTTTGGGCTGTTGTGAAACAACTCACTTGTTCAGACTTTGGGCTGTTGTGAAACAACTCACTTGTTCAGACTTTGGGCTGTTGTGAAACAACTCACTTGTTCAGACTTTGAGCTGTTGTGATGAAGCAATTCATTTGTTGGGTTGGTCAAGTTTTTAGCTATTGTTGTGAATCAGCTCAATTGTTCAGATTTTGAGATATTGTTGTGAAATAACTAGTTTGTGAAGACTTCAGCTAATATTGTGAAACATTTGTTAGATTTCTAGCAGTTGTGAAACAGTTGAATTGTTCAAACTTTGAGCTGCTGTTGTGAAACAACTCATATGTTTATGTTTCAGCAGTTGCTGTGAATGAACTAATTTGTTTAGGCTCTTAATTATTGGTGTGAAGCAACGCATTTGTTTGATTTTTAGCTGTTGCAGTCAAACAACTTAACTTGTAACATTCTTTAGTATTGTAAAACAACTCACTCACTAGATTATTTTTCAGCAGCTGTTGTGAAGCAACTCACTTGTTCAGATGTGTAACTATTCTTGTGAAACGATTCACGTGTTTACATTTTCGCCTTTCTTAAAGCGCAAAGCAAATATAAACCGAAACACTTTTTCTTTTGTTATCAGTTGTTAGTTTTTGTCAAGAGCGCTGGATGCAGTAGAGAGACTGTTTCAGCAGGTGTTGGGTGCTTTGCTTCATTGCCCCTTTCAGAGAGAGGACTGCTGTATGTTTCAGAGAACACAACCTCAGCTGCAGAGGCCAGTTACAACGATAATTCCTTCGACGATGGGTCCCAGGCTGCTGGTTTCCAGCCAGTTCAGGGCCAGAAGAGATCAACATTGGACAGCAGCAAAAGCCGCAAAGTACGCAGTGCCGGGCCTGAGGTGAAGGGCGGCAAGAACAGCAATTGCAAGCAGCAGTGAAGGATAGGGATTTTTTTTTTTTCTCCCTGAAAACTGCAAAGAAACTATTTTCATACTTAATTTTGTCTGACCAACGGTTGTATGAGAACAAAAAAAAAAAAACCCAGCCCCTACACTACCACACATATACCTTTTTTTTTTCTCTTTTTTTTTCCAATTTGATATTGATCATAATATATGATTTGTTGCGTGTTCAAAGACCCTGTGTTTTGTGGAGGTGATGTTCTTCCGAGTGAAATTGTTATGTCTTTTGTTCAAGAGGGATTCAATATGAAGACAAAAAATAAGGGTTTCACTTAAACCTCAACTTTGCTTTGCCATTGCATATGCTTTGAGAAAACTTTAGAGAGGACAATACCCAAAATATGAAAGAGAAGAAGATTGTGTTCTCATTGAGTGTGACATTGCATTTACAGATTTATACAGGTTTTCACTTTATTCGGATATTTACTCATAAAGTTAGTGCACAGTTTATGATTTCTTAGCCATTCTTGGAATGGCAGAGACTTCACTGTATGTTGTGAGAATTTCAGAGTTGCTGTAAATCCTAAAGAGGCTTGCAAGGTGGGAAGCCAGTGCGGAGTGATGGAAGGGTAGGGGTGGTGGTTTGAGTGTTTCCTGTCCAACGTCATCGGCGCATGGATTTCCTTTTGTGAATCGCAAAACAAGGAATGGATTTGGTTGTGATGAAGACATCTTTTTGGTTATTACTGTGCATGTGTTTCACTTCTTTTTTAAAAACTGCAGCCTGTAGCCACTGTTTTTTTTCCTGAGCTGTTGTCTTCCGTGCCCTCACCTTGCTGATTCCAGCTCTTCCATAAAAGGCCACATCCAGGTTTGTTCCACTGTGGTTCCAGTCCACAGTCCACAGGGAGCAGTCAGTGTCAAGTTTTCATGGGGCAGTTCATTGGAGGAGAGAGTGCACTGCCGCTGAGATGCCCAGTTTGTGTTGATCAGTGCATGTTCTGATCCAGTGCACGCAGAACACCATGTACAAAGCCCCACACCGCCTTTGATAACTGTTCAGTTTTGGAGCCAGAGTGAGTGAGCATTTCCCTCCCAAGTAAACCCCCAAATCCATTGAACACCAGTACTGATTAACTTGCTGATGCCAGCGACTTTAACTTAACACAAATGGACTTGGAGAGGAAATTGGAGCTGAGGTCACGAACAAAACAAGACATAACGGATCGCAGATTTTTTTTTTTTTTTTTTAAGATTATCAGTGAGAAAAATAAAAATGATGCTATAGGTGTGCTATTCTGGTCTGAGACTGCAAGGCAGAGCTGTACTCAACGTTTATTGGTTAGGCTCCAGAGATGCAGGTGCTTGCAGTCTTGGTCAGGAAATTGGAGCAACATTCTCAGAGGCATTTTGTAAAGTGGATGAAACTTGGCTGTGTGGATCCAGTCTTCCCATTTGAGCCCACTCTAGGTAGGAGTTTGCCAGGGAAAGAAAATCCCACAAGTGAATGCCTTTGGTGGGTTTCGAATCCACAGCCTCTGGACACTAGCCCACTGTGCTAACCACTGCACCTTGTGGGTGGTTGCTGTGACCATTTACACTGTAATTTCATTGAATATTTATTCGCCCACCCTCTGTCTACTTGCTTTTCCCCTTTAACTTTAGTTGTTCAAAAAGGACGAACTAGGTCAGCCCCTTGTCCAAACGGTCGCAATGAAATAATGAATATTTGTCACTGATTCTGTGGTATTTCTTGCTCTGATCTGATGGCTAGCTTCATTTTCCTTTCCTTTCCATATCCATGTCAACGATGGTTTGTGTCGGTCTTTGGTGACAGATTCAAACAGACTTTTGTGAGTGGGAGGAAATGGCGATCACCACGCCAGAGATAGTCGTCACTCAATCAGTCGCTGTGCCTAAGAAATTACAGTCAAGTGCACATAACCCAAAGCGAGTAATCCCAAATATCAGACATCAAATTAGCTCGACTGATCCTAACAGTATTTGTTGCCTCACCTGAATTTTGTTCAGCTTTGGCCGAGTAGAAAAAGTAATACTTCAGTTCGTTCAGTGTTCAGGGAATTGTTATCAGTATGGTGCTGCTTGGTAAGTGGTATCCTGCAAGCCAGTCATATGACCACAGCCATCAGAGACGGAGACAGCCGGTGCGGCGCTCAACATTGCAGCGCCCCACCCCACCTTGCTCCTCCCAAGCCCCCACACCCCTGGTGAGTTTAGGACCCGAGACCAGTATATATATTCTGAACCAGAACAGGCACCACTGATCACCCTGAAATCAACTCGGCAGTGGTGCAGGTTTTGTTAAGGTGGGAGATAACATTGTAAGCATACCTTGATAGCTCCCTGTGGGCTGCTGGAACCGATGCTGTGCCAGGGTAGGTCTGGGTACGGCTGTGTATGGTGGAAGTTGGAATTAAGTGATCTGTACTTGTAGGGCATGAAATCGAGCTGCAGGAAAAGGAGACAGAAAAGAAAGCAGTTGAAGGATGTTGTACAGGACACCAATTGATTCAGGATTATGTGGAAGTGACATTAGCTTTTTTGTTTTAGAATGTTCAGAAAGGGCTGTCATACTCTTTACTGGTCGTGATAATCTGGTTCAGAGTGATTGGGAGTGACGGTCACCTTTGGTTTGCGTATTCAAAGCATCCTCATCTTCACGATTTCACCACATATACACCACACACATTATATTCAAGTATGTACATTTTTCTTTCAATTTTCAAGGATGTTCTGCAGCAGGTGTAACATCCAGTTTGTGGGGCTGTCACGCTGTCAGTTGTATGTTGACAGCTGAGAGGTCACAAAGGAAAAGGTCACAGTCAAGTTTCATGCTGCTTCCCCCGTGTGGTCCTCATTGTGGTGCTTGTACTTGTTCCTCGAGGAGATCTCCATTCTTCCTCCACATGTAATAATGTCTGTCACTCGACGTCAGGGGACAGGGTTTGGTTCTTGGATTCAATATTTGATTTTTTTTTTTCCTGTTGTTTTGCATCGTCATGTAAACTGTGTGCGTTGTTTCATGTCATGGAACTGTGTGACATTTCCTTTTCTGGAGATTGTTGCTCCAATGAAATCTGAGCAGAACAAGAATTTGGGTTTGTTTTTTGTTTGTTTTGGGGGGAGGGGGATGGGAGAGAAAGGCATGCCTCAACCTCAGGGCTGCTGAAGGATTCAGAATGGAACTGTTATCTCTGTGTGCATATGGTTTTTGTGATTTATTTCATTTTGTTTGTATTTTAATTTTTTTATATATATGTTTTTAACATGAACATGTGGAATCGATTTTTGACTATGTAACAGCCCTGATGTGGCCATCTGCGGTCACCGGGGCTATGAACAGTTTGAAATGAAAGTGTAAATGTTGCTTTGTGTGTACATTCATAATGTAATTTATATATACAGCAACTGATTTATTGTTTGACATGTCTTTCTCATATACTGTGGAGACAGTATATGATATCTGTCCTTTTTACTAGGGGGGGAGGAGGGGAAGAATTGTTGGTTGTAGATTCGGCACTGGGAGTTTGTAAATACACGGAAGAATTGAACAGTTTACCTGTAGTTTGACGCAAACTGACTGTCCACCGAGCATTTGTGATGAAACAGCAGCAGCAGCAGCAGCAGAACTTGGCTTGAGAGAGCTGGCAATATTGCAGTGCACATGAAACGGTATGTTGAGCAGCTACAGTTGACCTTCCTGTTGTTCTGTTGGTGAGTGTGGCTTCTGTCTTACACACAGAGGCAGCAGTGATGCAAGGTGTGGGTGAGCCGAGGAGCTGTCTACACTGTTGTTTACCACTTCTCTCAACTCTTGAGCAAGGGCAGCGGTTATGCATTTTGTTGTTTGTTGAGGGGACGGAGAGCCAAGTGATGGGGCTGTGGTCAGGTCGACGTGGGATCATTTTCCATGGAGGTCTGTGGTGTGGTTGTCTAGGTGATGATGAAAGTTTGACTGGTGGTTATTCAAGTCGGGCAGGTTTCCTAGAGTATTGCAAATTTTCTGGAAGATGACAGCAAGAATTCTTTACGAAGTTACTCTAAGTGCTGGCACAATACATTGATGGGTTGTGGGGTTTTTCGCTGGTTTCCAAATGCAAAGACTTCAGTCGTTCATGCTACTAGGATTATCGTGTGGAGTCAATCTTTGAAGATAACTGACATGAAAATTTGACATGAACAGTTGTGCAAAAGGAGGAAAACGAGGACTGCTTGATGTAACCATCATGCAGTCATCATTTTCCTCCTTTTAGAAAAAAATGTATACAGTAGCCTGAATTTAAGTACGGTTTGGTTACTACCTGTTGGTGTCCAGAAAGCATGGTGAAAGGTAGAGTTAGTGTTGTGGTTCTCTTGAGTATTGGTTGTAAAGCTGTGTGACAGTTTGGGAAAGCTGTGTTGGCTCAGTACGTTGTGTGATGAGGGTGACGACGTCCACGACATCATATGAAGGCTGCTTGGTGATTTTGATGTGAACAACTCGTTTGTGAATGAGTGTGGTAGTGGTGGTTTACTAAAAATGACATGCAGGGAGGTATGGTTTTTAAAGAAGCTGTTTTGTTAAAAATTAAGAATAATTGGCATTTTTGAGATATAGATCTGACAATAGAAAACTTGTGTATTCATTGTTCAAGATTAATGTTAATTTGACTCTTCCAGTGTGCCAGTTAACACCAACAATAACAATACTCCCATGCAAACACTTCAACAGCGTAAAGCACAGTGCGATAAGCAGAAATGAAAGACAACAACAACCAAATACAAAATGTTAGCTCATTTTTTGTTCTTCCTTTCCAATGTCTTTTTAAACTACCCAGGAAATTTTTAGGCACAAAATCTCCTGTCAGATATGAATTGTTAACAGTTGTTGCGATGAAGTATTGTTGGTCAACTAGTGGTGACAGTTTTGCTGTGTGATGACAAATATGGACGATTGTTGTTAATATGTTTGTGACGGTGATGATCAAAAGTCCCTTGATGACTCTCGTAAAGTTGTCTCTGTGTGATATCCCTGACGAAGGCAAGCTAGCATTGAGCGACTGTGGTATTGATGTGTGAGGATCTTTGGTAGAGCATCACTGACAATGGATGACTGCTTAGAAGTTCAGGGTGATCATTTAGAGTAATGATCGAAGTGATGATAAAACATTTCTACAGCGTATTCCTCTTCTGTAGAGTAGAGCTTTATGCATTCTACAAGAAGATATATAACCTGTCTGAATAGCAGCTAAAGAATGTGAACATAGAATACATCATACATGCATACACATATATGTATGCATCCATTTGCTCACAAAATTTGATACTCACACACATGCACACGTGCATGCGCACGCATGCGTGCGCGCGCATGCACAATCTGTCTTTCATCAGTAATATCTTTACCGTGTGGAAAATCTGTGCTGCAAATTTCTTCTGTTTTTTGTTTTTTTTCCTGACCCATTTGCTGACCTCTGCACTGCCTTTTTTTTCTTTTTAAGATAATGGAGGAAAAGAATTGTTAATAATCACTCTTTCAGTTGTTTGAGGACTTTGCAAACTTTAAGAAAGCGAAAGGGCAAAAGGAAGGTAAAAAAAACCCGACAGACCTGTATGTTTTTTTGTGTGCATAGCCTACTGGGAACATAGAAGTTGTTTCGCAACAGTACCCAGTCTTCAGTGCTATGCAGCTCCTCCAGAAGGAGAACAGACTAACGATTGTTCCACCTGTAAGGAAACTGTGGTTTTAGCTTGGTTTGGGCTTTTTTTTTATTTATTTATTTTTTTTTTTACTGACATCAAGATGATCAGAGTTCTGTTTGATGTTCCCTTGAGGCTGTGTTTCACACACACACACACACACACACACACACACACACACACACACACACACACACACACACACACACACATACATAGATACATACATAATATATATATATATATATATATATATATATATATATATGTTCAATGATGTAAGCTTTAGATTTGATATTTTCTTGGAATTTATGGAAGTGTATGGAGGATGAACAAGTATTTTTTGTCTACTTGCTGATCCCAGAATCCTTTCTTTTTTTGGTGCCTGAGAAGCCTAACCAGTCCTTATTTATATCTATTACAGTCCTTGAAGTTTATATTAAAAGTCCTTATAAAGTCATTGATTTTTTTGTGTGTTGTTGTTAGGAAGTCTGTAAGAACCCTGTTTTAGGTGCTTGCTGGATTGCTGCTATCATGTCTTGGTAGTCAAGCTATAAGCACTGGATTGGGATCAGCTACCCATTTTGAAGTTTTATCTGCCAATATGACTTTCTTTCCGTATCCTTAATCTTTAGTTTTAAAACTTTTTTTTAAAAACATGCATTTGTCCATGATATAGCCTCCATATCTAACAACAAACAGCATGAAACAATGTTGTGAAGGATGTGAGAGAAGGATATAACAAAAATCTATCCATTGTCACAGTCATGGTCGGACCACCTTCTTCTGAAGGTCTTCTTTCCTGTCACTCGAAATGACAGGATCAGGACACGTTTTCCTAATGCTGCTCTGTGATGGTGGAACACACAAGTTGGTGGTTCAGAGGAGAAGATGCTTCCACAGTCTAGAGACACTCAGCTGAAGATTAGAGATTCCCATCACTGACATCACTTGGTAGCAGTGCAGGGTTTTCTAAGGTGAGTGGCCTTTCGGCAGCCAGATAGTGATAGTTCCATGTGGACTGTTGGTGCAAGGAGGAAGCAGGACAAATGGAGGTAAAGCTGCGCAAAATACAGCTGGATGCTGAAAGTTGCGTTTGAAAATTTGCAGGGCTCAAAATTTGCTGTGTTTGATAAAGTACAGTAATGGTGGGATGACTGGTGAAGCAAAGTAGACAATTCCATGTCAGTATGATTTACACTGATGTTTCCCCATGTGGAGGGATTGGATGTTGAGTGAGCAAAGAGTGCGTTCAGCTCTTGAGTAGTAGGATTAGTGATTGGTTGGATTCAGTTCGTTGTGGTTAATACTTTTTTCTTTCGTTTGTTATTGTAAAAACTTCTTGTGAAGAGTCAGTATGTTAGCATGAGTACCTTAATTTTTTGGATTGCAAGGGGATAACTTTTTTTTCCTCATTCTGACTCGGATGTCTTGTGTTCTAAATTGCCCAATATGTGGATGAATTGGTTCTGACGCCCAGCCTCCAGTCAACATCTTTGACTTGCAATCATGGCCAGTGTCTATGGTTACGTAGCTCAGAGTATCGTTATTTCATATGCACAAGAATTCGGTCCGGTACACGCCCCTCGACATATTTCAGCTTCATGTGCACATGTGTTTACATTTCTTGTGTAGCGTGCACTTAAGATATAACCTGTAGCGCCTTGTTTGTGGATGAAATAAACTTGTTCTAAAAAAACGTTTAGGAATGCGCCTTGTATTCCAAAACACCTCATGGTCCAAAAATTATGGTAAGCGAGACATTTTTCACCAAAGTATACATTGTCCATTTTATCAACACTTTGTTTTGTTACAATCCTATAATGAGATGACACACATATACGCAGATTGCCACTTGATTGTGTTGTGCGATGAAAACCTACACAGCATATGCAGATTTCTGCTTCACTGCGTCGGTTTTCTCTCATATTCATCTTCTCTGATTGGAGGACAGTAAAATGGCCTGGAACAACGCAACACTTGGGGAAAGTGGTTTTCATTGCTCAGATTTGAAAATGCTTTATGATGAAAATGCTTTCTAATGCTCTGAATTGAACATGCTTTCTAATGCTCTGAATTGAACATATTTGCTGATTGCAGTAGTGTAAAGTATTTTTTTTCCAAAGCATTCAAGCTGTTGCGTGTGTTGGATTTCCACATTGTTTTTTTTTTAGTATAGGGTGATGATGTCTTTTTTTGTCTAATACTAATTTTCTTTTAATATTTGAATGCAAATGTTTTTGTGTGTATTTTTAGTGGTTGATTTCTGTTTTACAGTAACAGTTTTGATATTCGGAAATGAAATGAGGTAGGGAACAGTAAACGATAAATAGTAAACAAGTGGGGTATGTTTTGCTCCCATAAGGAAATCTAATACAGAGTAACTTTTATTCAAGACATTGATATTGTTGAGTCAAGTTTTGATATTGTTGAGTCCTCATTAGGACAGAATGAATGCTTCCTGGTAGTATCTCACATATTACTCATTTGACTGTGGACATTAAACACGCACACACACACACACACACACACACACACACACACACACACACACACACCACACACACAATCAAGTGTCAGAACTTGTACATAGGTTTGAAAACCTCCAAATACTCGGTTTCATGTGGCAGCCACGGGAATCTCCTTGAAGTGATAGCGTACAATTTACCTTGACGGTATCATCTGTCTTTCCCCTCTCTTTGCCCGCTTCCTCTGTCCCCGGTATTGTCATGTGGAATATCTGCAGTATCTACCTCACTGGCAGTGTGTGCATTTCAAGCCAGCACAGGCAGGATGGTATGTGGTGGGAATGCTGTAGCCATTTTGATGGTGGTCACCCTAGCTTTCAGGCCTCCCTACAGTTGATACTCTTTTTTTGATGACAGGATTTTCACATTTTTTCCATTCTTTTCATATTTCTCTTTGAAGGGGAAAAGCTCTAGAAGATGGTTGAAAGAATTTTGAGATCACAAAATGAATGGTAATCTACCTTCGGTCACTAATTAACCTTTCCCTCTTGTCCCATGACAATCATATCGCGGTGACGAATGCTTGGGCTGTCAGGGATTTCCATAGCCCTCTGTCTGAAGTCATGCACAGCGTGTTAAAGGTATGACCTGTTCAGTCCTTATTGTTGACCATCAGGCCTTCTTTGATCTGCCTCTGTGACATCCAACCTTCACTGTACCTTGTACAATGGTCTTGGACAAGGAGACAATGTGACGTGCCTGCCTGTAGCAGGCACACCGATCATGCTTCGTAACTGCAAGGCAAGGTGCTTGTCTGCCAAGGTGTGTGTTGACTTCTTTCCTGGCGTTATCATTCATCCTAAATGATTTGTAAGTGAGGGCACAGAATCCATCTGAAGTGTTTGTTTTAAAATGCCTGGATGTTCAGCTTGAGATCCAGCTGATGCATCCCTGAAGAAGGATGAATGTTTCCATGGCTCATAGAATTTTAACCTGAATAGGAAGCTGATACATGTTTTGTGTCAGAACCAATAATAGGATGATCAGGCAGACAGTGTTAGTGGTCAGTTTTGAGATGTAGTCACTTTGGATCCTAAGGTGACTGTTTTTTGTTGTTGTTGTGATCTACGAAAGGAAATCAGATGTCACTCCCCATGCCATAACCCTCCACCCCAGCGTTCCTCATTCGCTGCATGTCCATCAGCTGTGGGTCGTTTAGGTACTCTTGGCTGTCAGCTCTTTCAGTCTGGGCCTGCTTCTATCCACCCATTCTCTTCAGTTTTCTTTCCGTCAGTAATATGCCTCCAGTTTATTTCAAACACTTTTCTCGTCTTTGTTTTTTAAAAAAAGGTTTGGTGATGTATAAAACAACAATTTAGTATCGTGCAGTGCATTCTTTCGGAGGAATTTTGAAGGCTATGATTTTTTTTACACGCATCTGTTGAATGGTAGAAGGAAAGATGGGAGGACTTTTATTAGACTGCTGGTTCTGTATACCAAGGGGTGTTCCTGCCTAGCCATCATATATGCACAGCATGTCAACGGAAAAGTTAGACTTGGTTTCAAAGCTTCCCTCCCTACCAGGATAAGATTATAGATTTAATTTGAAGCTCCCTCGCCCCTCTACCCCTCATTAAAGACCTGTTTATCTTTAACCTGTGTACACTTCATTCACCTCCCAGACAATGCTCTCTTCCTTCAACCCATTCAGTGCCTAACTTGACGAGATAACTCGACGGCAAGGGCGTAACTCAACTCACTTTCAAGTAGGAGAGAATTTGGTCATTAAATCATTTCAGATGATTCACAGGATGACTCATAACAAGATGGCGATGGCACCCAGTCAAATTATGAAATAACCTGGAATAGTGAGTGCAGTCCAAATCCTTTGACAAGTCCAACTAATTTCAGTTAGAATTATGCTTTCATATTGATTTATTTTGTACAGCTTCCTTTGGCAATGCACTGCCGTTGTATTTGAAATTTTATGAGTTTTATATTTACTGTGTGCACTGGTTTTTCTGTGTTTTCTTTAAGGGTGCCCTGACCTCAAGGTTGCTTTTTTTTCGGCCAGTCTCGAATGGGTTAAGAGACTGATTTAGCACTAAAGAACTTATTATGGAGTATGGACGATCCCTTGCTGGTCAAAATAGGGAAGAGTCGTTCCACAGAGGTCGGAAAACAATATCACATTGTATGGTAAATGATTTGTTGCAGACCTTTTGGTCGTTGTGAGGAGAGAGTGATCATACAGAAGGGTTTTAAGCAGAGGTTCCATTGTATAAAATCTAGCGTCCAGTCAGGACTACCTCCTCAATGAGACCTAATATTTAACAGCTTCACTGCTATTGGCAGTGAATGTCGACAGGGTGACAGACTGCCGTTGACAACAACTATGGCATATACAAACTGCCAAGGCAACGATCGTCCTCTTAAAGGGGTCTCTGCTCACTTTCATTCTGATAGGACATAGATACTTGGTCATGTGATACTTAGTGTTTTGTCACACTGGTCTGTGTTGTAGGTGAACACCTTACTTATGTATAAGTTTTCAGAGCATCTTTTTTTCTGTGCTTTCCAAGCTTATTTGTGGAGTTAGTGTAGGAGGAAGCAGGCTTACAACCATAAAATGTATTTATAAAGCATGACAGTGGTTTTAGACCAGACGTTTTAGATTAACATGCATAGTTAATCACGAAAATTGATGCTTTGGTTGGTTAGATACTGCCGATTTAGTGAAGTGATTTATCACACAGCTGCGTGTGTCCACACAGCCTGGAATTACAGTGTACTGTAGACAGGCAGTCTGCTATTTAGCAAACAGAGAATTAGGCCAGCTAGCATGGAAAGGGTTAAAGATTTCTGGAGATAGTGGTTGGAAGGTTGCTGTATTGGCTGCATTTGACGTTTGGTTTTTATATCTCTCATGGAAGAAAGAACAGGCAAATTTCTTGTCTCCTTTTGCCAAGATGGATGAATTGCATAATTCTCCAATTAAGACTGCTTTACAATAATGTTGGTACAAGCATATGAAACCTAAGACCCACAGTCATGAACTGGCCATAAAACAGAAGTAACCACACTCTTGATCAAACCTTTGGGGGAAAACCTGGATGCCACTTGGGTGCAAAATATTTTATAACCACTTTGAATTTTGCCCAAGTTAAACTTAAAGTTAAACCACTTTGAATTTTGCCCGAGTTGAACTTAAATTTAACAACGTTTTGATTTTAGTGTTGGTTGTTTTCTCTCTTTGTGGGGAGTTAATTTTCCAGAGACAGATTGTAAAAAAAAAAGTCTTCTACTACAGTCTTTCTTCATTGGACTTAGTATTGATGCTGATGAATGTTGCTGCTTGCGTAAGATAAGATAATGTTGCTTATAGCCCAGCCGACCGCAAAGGGCCACATTGCTGCTTGCGTAATGGATAGAACAGTCTGCAAACAAAATGCAATATGATTTAGTTTGATCCTGCTCATATCTTTATTTTTTATGTTAGATTATATGTAAATCTCTTTTCTTGCTTATCACTTAAAATCAGAGACTGTGTAAAAAGCCTTTGCCATCTCCATAACACCTAGGTTTTGCATCATTTTTCATTTCATGTAAAACTTTCTGTAGCTATGACCAGCTTTCTTGCTCATTTAGGTCAAATTTATGGTGAAAATAGTTTAAGAATGCTTAGCAAAAGTACTTTAATGCATCTAGCTCAAGAGTGAAGCTGTATCGGCTTTGATTCTAAGGCCTACCATTGCTCAACAAGGATATGTTGGGATATGTTTACTTCTCACCTTCACTCTCTCTGAAATGTTTAATTGTTTATAATCATCCATTTTGTTTTTTTGCTTTAATCCCCTGTTCAGGAGTTCCATCGGGTCATTGACAATAAAGTGTTGAGCCGCAGTAGTTGTTTGCCAAAAGTATAGATTGTACCATATATGTTTGTCCCAAACCATGAGTTGCTTTCAGTCACTCTCATTGAAAAGGGAAAGAAAGAAATAATATATTTCCAATGGGAAAACATTCTGTGTGGTAATAAGAATTCTCCTTACAACACTCGTTCCTTGCCCATAATGGGACAGTCTTCATCTTCAGGATAATTGTCTCGCCTTTGCTACGTCATCTTTCTTATCATGTATGCCTATGTGTTCATGCATGCATATACGTCCTTATTTTGCACATGCTCAGATGTAAGCACGCTCTCTCACACACACACCATTTACAGATTCTCTCTGTGTCTCTCTCTGACTCTTCTCTGTCTCTGTCTGTCTGTCTGTCTGTCTGTCTGTCTGTCTGTCTCTCTCTCTCTCTCTCTCTCTCTCTCTCTCTCTCTCTCTCTCTCTCTCTCTCTCTCTCTCTCATGATCAGAACACACGCAGAGATTATGTCAGTAATATAGGTAGGAATCTTTTCATGGATGAAAGTTTATGTGCAGAATATTTTGGGTTGCTTGGCGTGTGTGTATTCCCCTTCTTTGAATTTATTCGTTTTGCTCTGCATGTGTGCGTGCGTGCATGCATGCGTGTGTACATGCATGAGTGTGTGCTTGGTGTATTTGTGGTGTGTGTGTGTGCGTGTGTGTGTGTGTGTGTGCGCGCACAGCTCACGCAGTGCGTGCGTGTTTGTGTGAGGGGGGTTGTTGGTGTTGTTCTTGTCTTCTTAAAGAATTTTTTTACTTAATTTATGTTGAGAGTTTCTCATGCTCTTGTACAAAACTGTTTGTGGTTTGTGACTTGAACAGAGTTACCCGTGGTTTGTGACTTGAACAGAGTTACCCCTCTGGTATTTTTGGAAGGCTTCTTTATCTCATGTTCTCCCGGATTTGTGACCAGTCGTCACAGTGTTTTTCTCCCCACACTGAATCATGAAATGCAGTTGTGAAATTCTGTTATGGTTCTTATGCTAGTTTTGGGGTGAAACTGTGGAAATTGGTCACGGATGAAGGATAAAACAGCACTGTTATCAAGGTAGATAGGGGGGAAAAAACCCACCTGCTTGAAAAGGTAACACAGATCCTGCATCCTCTAACATAGTTTCCTGCGCAAGTGTGACATCTCCCACAAAATGATAGAAAACTTGCATTTTTAAGATATTAAAAGAGAGATTAAGATATTTTCAATGGTAAATGTTCTAGGTGTTAAGAGATTAAAAAAAAAAACACTCTGGTGCTCCAAAGTGCCTAGTGGTATGGAAGCCATTTTGACAACAACAAAAAAAAGACTTTAAGTGCATGATTTTATGCAAAGCACTGGTCGCTTTGTGCTGAGGGATGAAATTGACAGTGGAAAAAATAGTGCTATTCACCATTTAAAAAACGGGGAGCCCTTAAACTCTAGGACTGCAACAAATAGATATGGTCAGTTTTGCAGCTGGAGACAGAGCCGGTGGGCGGTTGGGGAGAGGCTTAGAATGATAATTTTTTATGGGCAGATAAGGAATACCCCCATTGTATCACGATCGACTCAGGAAAAGGCACAACATAAATTTCAGCTTTGGTGATTTCTTTACTTGTAGATAGATTCTGGCCCAGACAGTAACCTTGTTAATTTACAATGCTAGGTCTCCATGCAAAGTATACAAAAATTGTGTGTTTTTTTATTTCTTATAAATTCTTGACACATTCTTTGTGATTATGTGGTCAGGAAATTGTTTTTGAGTCATGCAGTTCAGAAAGGAACCATAATGCTGGACAAACTTTGGGATTCTGAACTTTAAAAGTTTAATATTTTTTTCTGTGATGTCATTGTACAAAAGTGTTTCAGGGAAGAGGGGGGATGGGATTTATTTTTATTCTTGTGTTCTGGCTTGTAAGAAAAGGCATGTGTGAACTCCATTGTGTAAACCTTTGAGCATTTTGCCGCATTTATCTTGGGACTCTTAACGTAAACATGAGTTTAGCATTTTGTAAAAAATATCTCTGATCTTACATTTGGTAGGCTTCCAAATCCCAATGTAGAGTTTCTGTTTTGTTGTTGTCTTTTTGACTTTTTTTTTTTTTCATTCATTTTGATGGTTTTTTGTTTTCATCTAGCTTAGTATTTATTCTTGTTAACAAAAAAATCTCTGGTTGCACAGCCAGATTGTTATTATGCAAGTATTAGAAATGATTGATATGTGTGTGCTGTGGTGGTGGTGTTGTTGTTGCTGCTGTTGTTGTTGTTGGTTGAATTACTGTTGAATGCTGCCTCTTGATTTTTCTTGAAGGGCACTACACCGAATGGACGGTTGAACACAGAAATGTCCTTGTTGGTTTGTTTTCACAGAGCGTGTTGGCACCAGTGAAGATGATGACACCTATTTCCTTTTCCCTGTGAAATGTACCTGACGGAAATATTCTGTTTTGTTACGTCAGGCGGGTGTTGAGGATGCTGGTTTCGTTCTCTCTTCATTAGGGGACTGTTACTTTCAGTGGAATTCTTGAGTATAAAGTGTCAGGCTTGATGTGACCTCTGTGGTTGGCTGGACTGTATCATACAACGGCTTGAGAATTGAGTTGTATGTGTCAAGAGGTCTGTGAGTGCGTGTATGTTCATTTCATACGTTCACTTTGAGCCACTTTTTCACTATTTGCTGTCTCATATTCTGTGCCCCCTCAGTTAATCACTCACATGATGCTTGGCCTGGCCTCCATATACACAGCTACTACCTGCCTTTCCTAATACGATCTCAGGATTGGCAGTCTATACGGGTGCAGCCTGTATCGAGTCGTAATGAAGCAACCCTCAAGCAAATCACCGGGGACACGTTGCACTGGTGCCAGGTCCTGTGGGTGATGTTGAGTGGTGCCAGTTCTGATCCACCAGTCACAAGACGCTGCCAACAGCATCTTCTGCAGATGACAGTAACTGCTTTATCACAGAGGCGGTGTGAGTGAGCTTCCCTCTCAGGAAAATGCGTAATCGTATCCAATCAGCAGCACTCCCTTTGAACTCGCTGATGCCAAAGGCTGTGAGATAACTGGTCAAAAGCATGGATGTGGACAAGAAAGTGAAATTAAGGTCACCGCAAGTGATGAGCATGAAAGGCCGCAAAAATTGATGCCTTGTTTGTGTTGTTTTTGTTTTTTTAAATGATGATTAGCGAGAAAGATGGTAAGCAGTCCCCGTGCCATTAGACAGGGCTGAGTCCTGTGCTTCCTTTCATGATATCCTGGCATCAACCAAGTCCAGGAGATAACAGAGGCCTGCATTGTTGGTCAGGAGATGTTAGCAGTTTTCTCAGAGTTGCGTCCGTCAAGTGGATGAAACTCTGCTACAGGTTCTGTGGCGCCCCAGTGGTGTTACAGGACTCCGGGATAGGTAATAGGTGTGACATGGTTCAGGTCCTCCCGTTTCAGACCACTGCACATTTGACTCTGGGCAGGAGCCGGCTGGGGCAAAAAAAATTCCCACAAATGTGTACCTCTAGTGGGACTGGACCACATGACCCCCCAACCTGCAGCTTGCAATACTAGTCACTGCACCAGGGTCGCTGATCACTTCTGTGTCGCCTGCCAGTTATAGGAAAATATGATTCATCCACACTCCATCCAGCAGTCTAGGGAAAGGAGATTTAGAACGCCTGTTTATTTAGCCACCCATAAAGGAAATGAAGTATTCCATCCATTCTTTTATTCATTTCTTTCTTCAAACATGTGCCTTGACCTGACTGAGACGTTTGACTGTATGATTGTTCATTGATGCATTATACATTTCTTTCTTCTGTACTATTTATGATTGTGCATGACGATATAGGAATTGCATGTAAAGTCATCTTCTCCTGGGCATTTTTTTTAAAAACCTGATCCATTTTTTTCTGAAGTGCATGTGTTGCCAATAGGTTTGTATACACTTAGTCGGTGACTACACAGATTTGTAAATCGGTGCGCACACTGTCCATGATTTATAGAGTGAAAGATTTTTTTATGACGCCGTTTGTACAGCAGATTTTGTTTGAGTGGAAAAAGCATGTACTTGATATATCATGGAAAGGTCCAGATTTTGCTGTTAGAGTATGTGGGACTGTATTTTGTTTTTCTTTGCTTTTTTTTTTTTTTACTAATTTTTCTTAGTCTGCCCGTCCAAATGGGATATTTTTCCTCCATGTCCTCATATCAGAAAGTTTAATGTATTTCTCAATAATGTGTATAAAAGAATGGTCTTTTTTTCCCATGCAGGTATTGGTGTGGCTTTCTCATTCCCCCATTGCCTGTGCTTGTGAAGTGAATAAAAGTTGCTTTGTGGCTTAGCTGTGCATAATACTTGTAGTCAAACTGTTTGAAGTAGTCATTTTGTTGATTCATTTCTGATTGTTAAGTCTAATCCTCTGTCTCAGCCTTCTTAAACACAATAGTTGTGCTTAAACATGATATGCATCGCTATGAGGTGAAGCACAGTTTCATATTTGTCTGTGGAATCTCAGTGTTGATTATTCAACAGTATGATAAATATGGTTTAAGATTCCACGGTTGGCACTTGAATTTATGGTCGCACCATTGTCTGAAGCTGAGGAAACCGAACATCTTCTATCATTCACCCATGAAAGCGATCCAGAGTATACACAGATAAAGTATACCTTGGTTACAGTTACAGTGGGCAGTTTCATGCATCAGAAATATGAAAATCTGTTTATGGTATAGAAAGAAACAGGCGATTCTTACTTGTGATATTACAATCTATGCACAGGCTTAGTAGAGGCCAGTTCATCTGGCCAGCAAGTCAAGGATTAAAGCATTTGGCTGACTCTCTTCGTTTGTGTGACTGTTATCAAATCTTTCAGTTGTGCATTGCTTTGCTTGTAAATCTTGCGTATGTCTGTGTCACGATCACATGCTGTGCTTTGCAACTCTGGTGACGGAAGGGAAACCAGGAATCAACTCTTTTGAGTCGCTGAAATTAGTAACTCTTTGAAGGGTTAAGAGGTCTTTAACAAATAAAGATCTTGTGGTAATTTGTCAGCTTTGATTTGGCGCTGTAGAAAGTGTTGATGAATGAGTGCAAACATGTTGTCTAATGAGGAACCTGGGCTGCTTGTGAAACTGTTGTTGGATGCTTATTACGTGCCTAAATAGATTTGTTTGCAAGAAAACTTGTGTTACGTAACTTAAGCATCTCTTTCCCCTTTGGGTCTGTCTCTCACTGTGTCTCTGCAACTTGTAGCCAGCCTTTCACCGTGGTAAAAAAAGTTTTGTTTGCTTTTTTTTTCTCTCCATTGGATGACTGCTTGTGGTATGCTGTTACTTTTTGATTAGTAGATGTAGGAACTAGTGTATTTTATCATTTTGAGGTGAGGGCCATTCTCTTAGTTTTTGCCTGCTGATGGTAGTGGTCTTTGAACGATTGTTAATTTCTTTTTTTTTTTCATTTTTATATTTTATTGATGTGTATGACTTTGAACAAAATGTTATCAGTTGGTGATGGTGACATGTTTCGGTTTTGGAAGAGTGAGGGCTGTGAAATTTTCTTTTTGTTCTTTTTTTGTTGTTTTGTTATACAGAAAGCTTTTATTTGTTTCCTTGTCTTTTCTATTCACCTTCCCATTCTGCTTTCCCAGCCCCTCACTCTCTTCTACCCTCCTTCCCCAGTCCCTTACTTAGTCCCCCACCCTGCTTCCCTCACCTTTCCCCAAATCTCCACAGAGCCCTACACCACCCCTCTTTGCTTCCTTTACCTTTCTTAATTTTGTGTACAGATTCCTCCCCCCCCCCCCCCCCTTCTCCCCTCCGAAGATGTTTTCTTCTTGTCTCTTACATTTTTTTTCTAAGTCAGATTGTTTGCAGCTTTATCATCTTAACCCTGTTCTCCATGCTTTGATGCAGGGGTCCGTTAGTTTTTTTTGTTGGTCCATTTCTGATTTATGCATCTTATTCATGGAAAGGAGAAGGGTATGGTGATGATGGAAGGGGCCAGGGAGTAATTCAGTCTGAGTGTTTGGTTGTGTCAGTCCCTATACCTCAGACTTTCACGTTCATCAGGTTACATTTTGGGTCCTGATGGTAACTACTTCAGTGATGTTCTATAGAACAGTCTCATAAGTGAAAGAAGTCTGTCATAATTCTGTCTTTATGGATTTAAGATATGTTTTCTTTATATTTGAAAATTTACTTTTTATACACATATACAAATTTGATCGCTGAGATAATTGATGAAATGAAATCATTTGTGAAATAACATCAAGAAAATGCATGCGGAAAGATGCATTTTTACCTCAACACACAAACCAGTTTCATGATGGGGGAATGCGTAGAAGAGGTATGGTTAGACAGCCATGCCTTTGCTTGGGGATTCTGTGCAGGATGAAACAACACAATGTGACAGTGCAAGAGAAAACCAGTTTGACTTTTTTTTTCCTTCACTCATTTAGGCATT
>CM031611.1:62271231-62278731 GCA_018398815.1 Conus ventricosus
CCTGTGGTGTGCGTTCCAGTCGGAGATGGTCTGAGGGAAGAAGGACATCTGTCTCCAATGCGTCCTGCAGGATGGAATGTCGTGGTGCTCAGCCTGCTGCTCTCTTCTGTTTTGACATGTAGTATGAGTTGATGGAGATGAGCTGAGGATGGAATCTGTAGAACATTGCCAGGCAAGCTTGTTAGTGTCACTCTTGCAGGGTTTACCAGTCCAGCGAGTTGCTAATGCAGCTGATGCAAGGTGTATGGTAGTGCCAGCTGATGATCCATCTTGCTGCTCCATGTTGGACCTTCTCTATTGCCTGGATCTCACCGACAATGTAAGGATCCCCACACGACAGCAGCTTATTCAAGTACAAGTGTGAGTGGCACTTGGGCCGAGCGGTTCTGTGGGTGAAATTTTGTGGACTACTGGGTTTCCTGGGTGGTGAGGGAGGAAGGGTCTTTTGAAGCACAGATTGTTTGTTGTTGTTGTTGTTGTTGTTTTTCCTTGATGACATTATTACACATGGTGTCATCAGCAAATAGTCTGGCCTTGGACTTGATGATCTTTGTAAGGTCATGCATGAACAGGAGAAAGGGAAGTAAAGCCAGGAGTGGGCCTTGAGGAATGCCTGAATATACTGGAGTGAAGTCGGAGCTTGCTGTCTCCACGACAGCTGCCTATTGTCTGTTCTCAAGAAAATTCCTTACCCAGGAATTAAGGCTGCCTCTGAAGCCGTAGACATATTCATATTGTTTATATTCCTTTCACCTGTTAGTTTATGTTTTTGTTTTTGTTTTTTTCTTTTTGTTTTTGTTTTATTTCAATGGGATCTGTGTTTAGTTTGTTTGATTTTTGTTCTGTATTTCCTTAAAAGAATTTTTTTTACTAATTCAGTTTCATCTTTTTTTTTCATATACCCTGTGCCTCTTCCCCACCCATTCCGTATTGCCTGCATGGACCAGTTTGTCTCGCTGATGACATTTCAAACAATGATCAGTTATCTGTCACCAGTCACTGCACATCCGCCTGTCTGTCTTTCTATCTTCACAAGTGTTCCCGATCTTCAAACTTGTATACATGTTCTCTACTTCAGCTTTTGTTCAGTCCATTTCCTTTGTCATCCAGTTTCTGGTTTTGAATTTTCCCTTCCTCTTTTCCTCTCTCTTTCTTACCTTCCAACTTTGCTTGCCATCATCCCCCCACCCACCCCATGCCCTAGCATCAATTCCCCACTTTTATCCCCCATTTCTTTCCTTCTGTCTCTTTAATATTGGTATCAGCATGTGAATATAAAAACTAAGTCATTTAAAACTTGTAATAGTTGACAATGTCATCAAAAAACAAACTGATGATGACATGGTCATGATTTTTTTTTTTTTTTTTTTTTTTTTTTTGAGGGATAGAGCAGGAGGAGGGAGGGGGAGAAGGACAGAGGGGATGGGCAGGGTGGGGTGGAGGTGTTCTTTTCCTCTGGAATACGCTTTTGAATACGATGGTGACCTACTCATTTTTGAATGAACCAGTATCTTAGGGAGAAGAAGAAGGAATAGCAGTGGTTGCTTTAGATTTTGGAATATCTGAAATGTTCCTCCCCCCCCCCCCCCAATACTCCTCTTCCCTTATGTATGCATAACCTACCATTTATACTGTGTGTGTGTGTGTGTGTGTGTGTGTGTGTGTGTGTGTGTGTGTGTGTGTTATGTGTGTGTTGTGTGTGTTTGTGTGTGTGTGTGTGTGAGAGAGAGAGTGTGTACTATGAGTGACTATTGCAGACATGAGCACAATAAGTGACCAATGTTCTACTTACAAACAGATAGTGTTTCAGATGATTTGATAACCTCACAGTTCAGATTCACCGGCTGTGTACTGAAGCATTACTAATATGCTAAATATGCTTACCAGTGCCATCAGTGATCAAGATTATAAAAAAAAAAGAAAAAAAAGAAAGACATTTATAAGTAAACTGACTGGTTGTTTCTCTCGGGTCTCGTTGCATACATATATGCCCCTCCTCCCCCCACTGCACCTCCCTTCACCTTCCTCCCCTCTTTTGTCCATCCTCCTCTCCCCTGCTTTTTGTCATTTCCTTCCATCCACTTCACTGGTGTACAGCAGCTCTCTCAGGTACAAAAATAAGCTGTGCCATTACAGCTAAGCCTTCTCAAGAACATGACACAGTCAATATCTGCTCTGCTTTGTACTTTTTCAGAAAATGAAAAGAAAAAAAAAGGTGTGTGTGTGTGGCCGGGGGGGGGGGAGGGGGGGGGATCACGGTGTAGTGTAGAGTTTAGTAAGAGCAGTCATTTGTGTTCGATTTCCTTCATGTCGGTTTTGATCGATGAGAACATTGGTTGCACACACCCTGTGTATATGACTGGTGTAGGTGGTTGGTGAGGAGGGATAGGAATAGATATGTAAACCCACTACTGTCAGCTTTCAAAAAAGGGATGGGGGGGGGGGGGTTATGAAAAAAGCTTGTGTGTGCGTCTGTGTGTGTGTGTGTGTGTACGTGCATGCGTGCGTGCATGCATGTGTGTGAGTGTGTGTGTGCGTGTATGGGTGCATTGTGTGTGGTGTGTGTGTGTGTGTGTGTGGGGGGGGGGGGGGGGGGGGATGAAAAACGCTTGAATGTGTGTGTGTGTGTGTGTGTATGTGCGTGCATGTGTGTGAGAGTGTGTGCATGTGTGGTGGTCAGTGTGTGTGTGTGTGTGTGTGTGTTTGCTTACTTTCTAGAGAGGAAAAAAAAGAAAAAGAAAAAGCACACTGTTGCTGGCAGACGATTCTGGGTGTGTTTGTGTATAGGGTGGTTGGAATGTCTGCATCACAGGGCATAATGCCATGGAGTGGGCACAGATGATGAAGCAAAAAAAAAGGAAAAAAATAGAAAAAGAACAAGATGCGAAGCATATAAACGTACTCCCAGTTTTCCAAACCGCTTATAAATCGGCCAAGTGCTTTGTGAGATAAAAAATAAAGGCAAAATAACGGTTTTAACGGTTATTTAACCGATGTACACTTTTGAAACCGGTATTTTAGTCCTCACTGGGCTAAAGCCTGTGTACATACCAAATTTCATCCAAATCGGACAATATGTCAAGAATAACGGTTTTTTATGGTCAGATTTTGAAACACTGCATGGAAGTGCCATTTGTGTGTGATAACCTTTCTATATACAAAATTTCATTAAAACCCACCAATATATAAGAAATAACGGCAAAATAACGGTTTAACGGTTATATAACCGATATACACTTTTGAAACCGGTATTTTAGTCCTCACTGGGCTAAAGCCTGTGTACATATCAAATTTCATCCAAATCGGACAATATGTCAAGAATAACGGTTTTTAATGGTCAGATTTTGAAACACTGCATGGAAGTGCCATTTGTGTGTGATAACCTTTCTATATACAAAATTTCATTAAAACCCACCAATATATAAGAAATAACGGCAAAATAACGGTTTAACGGTTATATAACTGATATACACTTTTGAAACCGGTATTTTAGTCCTCACTGGGCTAAAGCCTGTGTACATATCAAATTTCATCCAAATTGGACAATATGTCAAGAATAACGGTTTTTAACGGTCAAATTTTGGAACACTATATAGAAGTGCCATTTGTGTGTGATAACCTTTCTATATACCAAATTTCATTAAAATCCACCTATATATAAGAAATAACGGCAGAATAACGGTTTTTAACGGTTGTTTAATCCATTTTCAGCATTACACCACTTACATATGGACAGAGGATCCGATTTGTCACAAGATCATCCAAACTGCTTATAAATTGGCCAAGTACTTTCTGAGATATTCCATAAAAAAGAAAAACCGTTACAGGCCATTACAACCATTAGTAACGGCTATAACGGGGCAAACTAAGACATCAGGCATCATCCGTGACCCATAATGAACATACCTGCTAATTTTCACAAAGATCGGCCAAGTACTTTCGGAGATATTCCATAAAGAAAAAAAACGTTACAGGCCGTTACAGCCATTAGTAACAGCTGTAATGGTAAACTAAAACGTCGGGCATCATCCTTGACCCATAATGAATATTCGTACAAATTTTCAGAAAGATCGGCCTAGTAGTTTTGTCTGGAGCGAGTGGAACACATTTTGACCACGGACACACAGACAGACACACACACACACACACACACACACACATACAGACAGCATTTCGTCGTTCCCATTCTAAAGTACTCCCTGTTCTATAAGAACTGGGAGTACAAAAACGAAAAGAAAGAAACAAAGAAAGAAAAAGAAGGAGAAGAAGAAACAAGCGAAGGCAATGTAAGCAGTAGTACAGCTAAAAAAACAATATAAAAAATCCATAAAACTGTTGGACCTTGCTTTAAAAGAAAGAAAAGAAAGAAAAATAGAAAAACTGTGTTAATAATTAATGTATTGCTAATGAAACTGTTGGACCTTGGTCGAAAGAAAAATCTGCAAACATTTACATTATCAACAGACCTATTGACAACTTAACAGATGGGGAAACAAGCGCAGGCAAAAACACTCCATGTTTCAATGAAACAACTAAGTAGAGATACATGTTTAAAATGGGGGGGAAAAAAAGAGAGAAAACAGGAACTATAGGAAGGAAAGAAGGCATAAGGTAAAACTATTAAACCTCTCATTGACACCCTATGGAAGACCACTGAATTCTCTTTATTGACAGAACCATTTGTTTTGCTTGACTTTACGTGGGTAAGTGTCGTAAGTTCTGGTAATGGTTGTGACAGTTCAGCCAAAGTGACAACAAAGACCCCACACTGCTAGTAGCAGCTAAAAAAAGCCACACATCAGATCATGACTATGTTCTGTGTGCCTTTCTGTATAATAGTTGGAGCGTTCATCAATAACAGTTCTAAAACTCATAAGTGGATAAGGAAACAGGAGAACACAGGCGGATATTGCTACTCCTGATGTGTGCTATCTCAATTTCAGAGAACTCATTAGAGGCCTTTTCCATTGTCTCTTTCAAGATATGGTGTCAAGGTGACACTTTTGTGTGAAACTCGCAGCAAGGATGAAGCCTGAACTTGAAAAAAAAAAAAAAACATAAGCAGGAAAGAATTGCATGACAGAGCTAGCTTTAAAGTAGACTATGTTAAGCAAAATTGTAACATATCAGTGAGTGTACGAGGCAGACAAGAAAACTGAGTCGTCATGTTTTGTGTACTTTCAGCTTAAGTCCCTCCAAGAATTCATTGCGGTTTCAGCTTTTTAAAACTCAAATCCAGCTTGCTGTATGCAATGTCTTCAGCATGCAAAGGGACACAACTTTCCTGCAGCACATGCCAACAGGAAGAATACAATGTCGTGCTTGCTTGTCTCTCTTTGTATCCCCAGAGTAAAACTTCAAAGGTTCTAGGTGACCTTGCTTATAGTTAATTAAAATGTCCACAATGATCACAAGGAAATTTGTGGAAGAATGGATCTTTAAAGGAAGTCTTTATTGAGAGATAAATCTACCACAAAGTCTAAAATAGTACAATAAATCAAGTCTTTAGCCAGAGAAAACCTTTCTTCCAGCAGGGGGGTGGAGGGGTGTATTGTATGAATACTGCATAACATTGTATTGAGTAATATTGTATCAAATATTCTTTTCTCATCGAAACAAATTTCTTTGTGCTGATTTTTATTTGCGCTAATGAATAAAGTTTCTCTATACTTTTCATCAACTTCCATAGAGACATTTTCTTGCGTATGTAGGGATCACCTTTTTTTCCCACACTTTCATTCAGTATATAGGAAATCATTTTTTCCCCTCAAACTTAAAAAAACAACATCATTTTGATCTGATGATACTGGACCAAATTGTGGCTTTTACTTAAATACAAAGACTACATGAACCTGTAAATTCAAAGAAGAAAGCATGCTTCAACCTTTTTTTTTTTCTTCTTCACAATTTTGTGTTTTAAGATGGCTGCTGGTCTGCGAGTGATACGTGGTCCTGATTGGAGCCTGGATGACAGAGATGGAGGTGAAGGTCATGTGGGAACACTTGAACAGATCGAGGACAACAAAATGGCTAAAGTTATTTGGGATGGAGGTCAGTCGACAGAATGCAGAGCATCCAACGGTCAAGGTTATGATCTTCGCGTGCTGGACAATGCAACAGTTGGTGAGTAGGCCCACAAGAATTATTCCCAAAACTGTGTCAGACTAAAAAATGAATACAGGTAAACTGTTGCTCTTAATCTTTGTGCCTTGTTTGTTGCAGTTGTCCTTGACATCTGTGAAAATGTTGAAGTCAGTTTTAATTCATTTTATTATATCTGGGTTGTTGAAAATTAGCGTTGAGAGGCAAGATAAGATGGCCTCAACAGTTTGTAAAGATACTTATATTTTCTTTGCCTTCACTCTTACCTCTGCTGTGTGTCATTGGGGACATCACACTGAAGAACAATTCTCCAGATTCATCCAGTTCTGGCAGTTTGTATGCCCAGGCTTAAGTCTCAACAGATTCTGCAATGTTGTCAGTCCATCATTTTTTTTTTTTTCTCTTTCTTACCATCTCCCTCATTCAACAATTCCCTGGAGGATTATTTTAGGAAGGCCACTGGATCTTGTTACAGGGCCACACCAGAGTAGTTTTCTTTACCTAGGTGATGTCGGCAGATCTTCATATGGTCCAATGTGCTGCTTGAAGGTTTGACGCATTTGGTCACTGGTGTCATGATCAGTACATCTGATGTTTAGTATCTTCCGGTTATAACTCGTTTCCATTGGTTGGATTTTTCTTCCCAGATCCATCATCAGGGTCCATGTCTCGCGTGTATAAGGAAGATGGAATATACCACCATAGGCTGGAGTCTGATCATGTGTTTCATGGGGGGCGTTATTGTCTTTCCATACAAATTCAGGCATGGACAGTTGTTGTTGTTGTTGTTGTTGTTGTTGTTGTCGTCGTACCCTGGCTAAAAGACTCCAGGGATCATCCGAACAGCCGAAGCACTTGAACACTATGGTACAAATGCATCAGCTGGGGATGAGAACATGACCTGTGTGACCGTTTTTGATTACCCTGATAATGTTATGCTAGGAGCTTGTCACAACTGAAGACAATCCCGCATAACTATGCAGAGCACAACAACATTTTGATGTAGCCTTGGTGTTCTAGCCTATGTCAATTGGCCTGACACAGCCTTAAGCCAAGGCGGAGGTATGGACATTGTCTTTGCTGCCCTTGAGAGGGTTTTTGGTGTGGATCCTTCATTGCTAATTAGTTAAGCGAACTGTCCGACAGGTTGTAGTTTCTGAAAATAGACGCTTAGTCAGTACTGGTGGTGGTGGTATTGTGGCTAGCCATTAGCCTGGTCTTCAAGGTGCTGATTTCTGTGCAAAATCATCTTGATGTTTCATGGAGTGTTTGAACAAGCTCGGCAGGGTCTTCTTCACTGTCTACCAGGCCATCGATGTGTCACCTGTAGTTAAAGGTACGTCACCTTCGATGTGTCACCTGTATGTTAAAGGTATGTCACCTTCGATATGTCACCTG
>CM031611.1:62281231-62283731 GCA_018398815.1 Conus ventricosus
ATGTCAGTACAGTCATAGCAGTGGGTAATGACAGTATGTCAGTACAGTCTCAGTGGGTAATCACAGTATGTCAGTACAGTCACAGTGGGTAATTACAGTATGTCAGTACAGTCACAGTGGGTAACCACAGTATGTCAGTACAGTCATAGCAGTGGGTAATCACAGTATGTCAGTACAGTCATAGCACTGGGTAATCACAGTATGTCAGTACAGTTATAGCAGTGGGTAATCACAGTATGTCAGTACAGTCATAGCAGTGGGTAATCACAGTATGTCAGTACAGTCATAGTGGGTAACCACAGTATGTCAGTACAGTCATAGCACTGGTAATCACAGTATGTCAGTACAGTCATAGCAGTGGGTAATCACAGTATGTCAGTGCAGTCACAGTGGGTAATCACAGTATGTCAGTACAGTCATAGCAGTGGGTAATCACAGTATGTCAGTACAGTCATAGCAGTGGGTAATGACCCGTATGTCAGTACAGTCACAGTGGGTAATGACAGTATGTCAGTACAGTCACAGTGGGTAATGACAGTATGTCGGTACAGTCATAGCAGTGGGTAATCACAGTATGTCAGTACAGTCATAGCACTGGGTAATCACAGTATGTCAGTACAGTCATAGCAGTGGGTAATCACAGTATGTCAGTACAGTCATAGCAGTGGGTAATCACAGTATGTCAGTACAGTCATAGCACTGGGTAATCACAGTATGTCAGTACAGTCATAGCAGTGGGTAATCACAGTATGTCAGTACAGTCATAGCAGTGGGTAATCACAGTATGTCAGTACAGTCATAGCACTGGGTAATCACAGTATGTCAGTACAGTCATAGCAGTGGGTAATCACAGTATGTCAGTACAGTCATAGCAGTGGGTAATCACAGTATGTCAATACAGTCACAGTGGGTAATCACAGTATGTCAGTACAGTCATAGCACTGGGTAATCACAGTATGTCAGTACAGTCATAGTGGGTAATCACAGTATGTCAGTACAGTCATAGCAGTGGGTAATCACAGTATGTCAGTACAGTCATAGCAGTGGGTAATCACAGTATGTCAGTACAGTCATAGCAGTGGGTAATCACAGTATGTCAGCACAGTCATAGTGGGTAATCACAGTATGTCAGTACAGTCATAGCAGTGGGTAATGACAGTATGTCAGTACAGTCATAGTGGGTAATCACAGTATGTCAGTACAGTCATAACAGTGGGTAATCACAGTGTGTCAGTACAGTCTCAGTGGGTAATCACAGTATGTCAGTACAGTCTCAGTGGGTAATCACAGTATGTCAGTACAGTCATAACAGTGGGTAATCACAGTATGTCAGTACAGTCATAGTGGTAATCACAGTATGTCAGTACAGTCATAACAGTGGGTAATCACAGTGTGTCAGTACAGTCATAGCAGTGGGTAATCACAGTATGTCAGTACAGTTATAGCAGTGGGTAAGCACAGTATGCCAGTACAGTCATAGCACTGGGTAATCACAGTATGTCAGTACAGTCATAGCAGTGGGTATTCACAGTATGTCAGTACAGTCATAGCACTGGGTAATCACAGTATGTCAGTACAGTCATAGCAGTGGGTAATCACAGTATGTCAGTACAGTCATAACAGTGGGTAATCACAGTGTGTCAGTACAGTCATAGCAGTGGGTAATCACAGTATGTCAGTACAGTCATAGCACTGGGTAATCACAGTATGTCAGTACAGTCATGGCAGTGGGTAATCACAGTATGTCAGTACAGTCATAGCAGTGGGTAATCTGTTGCCGTGGTTCTGTGCCTTTGAAAACTGTGTATGTCAATACAATGGATAATCCGTTGCCATGCTTTTGTTGATTTTAAAACATCGTCGATCAACACAGCTGTGACAGTGGCTAATCTGTTGCCATGGTTATGTGACATTGAAAACACCCGTAGATCAACACAGTTACAGCAGTGGGTCATCTGTTGCCATGGTTATGTGAGTTTAGGAGCCTGTAGATCCACACAGTTAGGAAAGTGGGTAATCTGTTGCCATGGTGATGTGGCTTTGACAGCTCTGTAGATCAACACAGTCATGATTAGTGAGCAATATGTTGCCATGGGTATGTGACTTTAAAACACTGCACATCAACAGTTATGACAGTGGCTGATATGTTGTCATGGTTATGTGCCTTCAAACTTACAGTAGTCAACACAATAATGACAATGGCCATCGTTACACGGCTTGAAAAACACAGCTAGACGTTCAACACAATACCCACATTGTTACCTGGCTTTGAAAACACTGTGCTCAACACATTCATGACAGTATCCAGTGTGTTGTTGCATGGCTTGAGAAATGCTCTGGCTCGACCCAGTCATGACAATGGTAATGTGTTGTTGCATGGCTTGAGAAATGCTCTGGCTCAACCCAGTCATGACAATGGATAATGTGTTGTTGCATGGCTTGAGAAATGCTCTGGCTCGACCCAGTCATGACAATGGGTAATGTGTTGTTGCATGGCTTG
>CM031611.1:62288731-62311231 GCA_018398815.1 Conus ventricosus
AAGTATTACCTTGCTGTTTTATTCACATATCTCAGAGACTATCAAAGAATTTTTTTTTCCTTTTTGCTCAGAATTATTATTTCTTACCCCACCCCACCCCCTTTCTCATTTTGTAACATCATAAGCTTTAAGGAGTGTGATTGTGTTTGTGCAGTTTCATAGAAAATAATGGTGGATTTTGGTGTGGATTTTGAATATCATTTGAAGCAAAATCATTGTTTCTGAGGATTGTTTTTTTGGTGTGTTTTTTGTCTGTCCTGTATCAGCTATCTAGGAAAATCTGCATCTGTCTGCAGAAGATTTTTCCCGGTAACATTTGTCTTGCACTGTACAAGATTTACTTCCCAAAAAGACTACATACATAGCTGCTGTTAAAATTTAGACTCTTTTTTTTAAAAAACTTTGTGTTTTCTATAAACATCCCTGTCTTTGCTTGAAGTACATTTACAGGCTAAAGATACCTTCCTTATTTAAAGTGCTAATTTAAGGGGATTATGTGGAGATTGTCATTGAGAGGTTGCAGGGTATTTTTATTGTTATGATTATCAATATTATCATATCATCATTATCATTATATTATTGTTATTATCATTATTAAATTTTTGTTGTTGGTGTTACTACTTCGACTGTTGTTATTGTTCTTCTTCTTATGGTTGTTGTTGGGAGTAGTGGTGTTATCATTGTTACACTCAGATGATTTTGTCAATAGAGGTACAGGTTGTTTCTTATTGAAACCTTTGATAGAGTTTGATGTCGTTCGCATGCATCGCTTTGGCTTTGTTTAGATGTCTGACCCCTTTTGTGTCACTCTGTATGTGAGAAGTGAACAGAGTAAATCCTGCGTGAAGATCTTTACTAGCTTACTGGGACTGTTTGTTCTTGCGTTCCCCAGTTGGCGTGATGGGGGGGTCACTCAGTAAATGCTGCCACGTGGGCATAAGTCGGTCATGCATGTACTGTGTAGGGTGAGAGAGGATCGTGTGTGTGGTCATTTTTGGTGACATCAACGTACAGCCCGCCACAGTTCACGGAACTGCCAGCCACAGGGCTTGTTCACAGAACTGCCCGCCCCAGTTCACGGAACTGCCAGCCCCTGTTTCTGATCAAAATGCAAAACAAGTAAACGTTGCAGAGTGAAACTAGAAAAAAAAAAGAGTACAGTTTGGCTGTATGAAAGAGTTTTGTTTGGTGCTGTGGTATTAACACTAACTAGACACTGACTGCTTATCAGTCTGTCCCTGGTCCTTTTCTCACAACTTCGTCAGCTTATGAATTTGATCATTAACGGAAAAATTGACCTTGACCTTAGAAACCAACAGCACTTGGGGAAGTAGATACAGTGCCTTCTGCAAGTGCTGAGGTAGCGACGGGAAGTTTTCTATAAAGCAGCAGTTTCGTGCAAAACACTTTCTGCATGGCTCCTAGCTTTACTCGCTTTTGGAAACACATGCCTGCTTGTTGAAAGTATCTGTGACCGGCCCATTCTCATTAACTCACAAAGCTGTAACTCTCACGATCATCAAAGATTTGCTCTCTGATGCCCTTCTTATGGTCGGTCTCTCGTTTTACAGGAGGTGAAGGCAAGACAGGCACTGTCCTTGAAATACTGACCCCAGCGCCCCACTCGGCTCGCAGCACGGTGAAGGTGAAGTGGGAGAACGGGCGATCCAACGTCTACCGGCTAGGGTACAAGGGCAAGATGGATTTGCAGTTTGTAGAAGAAGCTCCAGGAATCGAGTGCTACCCTGACCATCTTCCTGTCTTGGGTGAGTCAAGTGGTGGTGTTTATGGCGGAGACAACAGAGGCCACATTAGGGCTCCAAGCAAGTTAACATCCAAATTATGCGCAGATTCAAACGCAAAGACTGAAATCCCGGTTTTAAGTCATGTTCTTAATGACAGTAAAAGTCTCAAAAACAGTTTGTCATCGTTTATGTTTCATCAGGTCATTTGGAAAATATTGGTTTTCTTTAAAGCCTGGATGAATCTTGGGTGTGCGAGGCAGGAGAGAAGAAGGTTGTTGGGTTAGCAGGGGTGGATGGGAGGTGGGCACGAAGAGGGATGGCAGGGACAGATGGAGGAGCGTGGAGTAGAAACAGATGCACAGTGAACATTTCTCTCTCTGTCTCATTTTCTCTGTGCCCTTCTCTCTCCCCCGCTTTCCTTTCTGTCACCTTCTTCTTTCAATGTCTCCTGCAGCATGCAGTCTTTAATTCTTTTCCACCTTTCAACACTTGCAAAGAAGTATTAATTGATGAACAGGAACACCACGTTTTGCTCCCATTTTCAAACAATTCAAGACATTTCAATGTAGTTTGTGGCACCCATTTACCTAGCACACATATGGGCAAGCGTGAAGCTTCCTTTTTTTTTTGGGGGGGGGGGGGGGGGGGAGGGATGGGGAAGGGTGGGAAGTGCAGTGGAGGGAAAGTTTCTGTGTTTGCTCTATGTGCCTGTTATCTGTATAAGTTCTTAATGAATGAAATATACACAGGCAGCATGGGTGTGAGTTATGTGACTGTTCCTCTTTGACAGCCAAACTCACCGTCCTTGTTCAACATTTACAGCTTTGTCTCACTGTGTATAGACAGAGGGGAAAAGACAAAAGAGAAAAAGACTCTGCTATTATTGACTGCTTCTGTCTGAAAAAAACAACTGTGTTGTTTATTGACTGCTTCTGTCTGAAAAAGACTGCTTTTATTGACTACTCCTGTCTTCAAAAGACTATAGGCTATTATTGACTGCTCCTGTCTTAAGAAGACTATGCTATTATTGACTGCTTCTGTCTTAAGAAGACTATGCTGTTATTGACTGCTTCTGTCTGAAAAAAACTGCTTTTATCGACTACTCCTGTCTTCAAAAGACTATAGGCTATTATTGACTGCTCCTGTCTTAAGAAGACTATGCATTATTGACTGCTTCTACGTTAAGAAGACTACGCTATTATTGACTCTCCTGTGTTAAAAAGACTAGGCTATTATTGACTGCTTCTACGTTAAGAAGACTACGCTATTATTGACTCTCCTGTCTTAAAAAGACTAGGCTATTATTGACTGCTTCTGTCTTAAGAAGACTACGCTATTATTGACTCTTCTGTCATGTAGCTTTGGATCAAGATATTCAGCAGAAAGCAGTAATAACCTATGTTTGTTTGTTGTTGTTTTTTGAAAGATGTTGATCACTATAAAGAAGTAGCTGGAAAGGACGGCGCGGCAGCTGAGACCATCGCAGAAGGGGACAGCGTCATCATCACCGCGGATGCTGCACAGCTGCAGGAATTGCAGAAATCACGCAGCGGCTGGGCTGTCGGCATGGCACAAGTTTGTGGAGGACTTCCTTTCCACCCTTCCTTTCTTCTTTCTTTCTTGCTTTTTCTTCTTTTCTCTTTCTTTCTTGCTTTTTCTCCTTTCTCTTTCTTTTCTTGCTTTTTCTTCCTTTCTCTCTTTCTTTTCTTGCTTTTTCTTCCTTTCTCTCATTCTTTTCTTGCTTTTTCTTCCTTTCTCTCATTCTTTTCTTGCTTTTTCTTCCTTTCTCTCATTCTTTTCTTGCTTTTTCTTCCTTTCTCTCATTCTTTTCTTGCTTTTTCTTCCTTTCTCTCATTCTTTTCTTGCTTTTTCTTCCTTTCTCTCATTCTTTTCTTGCTTTTTCTTCCTTTCTCTCATTCTTTTCTTGCTTTTTCTTTCTTTCTCTCATTCTTTTCTTGCTTTTTCTTCCTTTCTCTCTTTCTTTTCTTGCTTTTTCTTCCTTTCTCTCATTCTTTTCTTGCTTTTTCTTCCTTTCTCTCTTTCTTTTCTTGCTTTTTCTTCCTTTCTCTCTTTCTCGTCGTTTTTCTTCCTTTCTCTCTTTCTCGTCGTTTTTCTTCCTTTCTCTCTTTCTCGTCGTTTTTCTTCCTTTCTCTCTTTCTCATCGTTTTTCTTTCTTTCCTCCCTTTCTTTTTTTTACTCCTCCATAAGCATGCCTTCCTTTCTTTGAAGCACTCTTCCTGTTTCCTTAGCGCTCTCCTCCATTATCCTTCCTTTCTTTCTTTCAAATACTCTTCAGTTTCTGTTTCAAGAAGGTGTCATCACTGCGTGTGGACCAGTCCGTATATGCTACACCACATCCGCATAAGTTTCACGACCACACAATGGCATGGTTTAAAGCTGATGGATAAACGAAATAATGACTAAGACGAGAGAAACAAACCCTCTTCCAATTATCATAGCTATTACAGAATCTCTCTGTCATGATAAAATCAACTGTCTCCCTTTGTCATAATTGTGTCAACAGTATTCCAGTTGTCAAACTGATATGAACAATATCTCGGTTGTCTTAGAGATGTTTCTCAAATGCCATGGTAATGTTTACCATGTCCCACCGTTTTTCAGAGTGGCATCAACAGTCTCCTAGCTGTCGTGGTAAGAACAAAGATGGGGACAGGAAATGGGGAATCAAGGTCACCATGACAGCAGGGAGGGCGGGGATGATGAAGGTGATGCCAAGGAGTCCCATTCAGGTCTGACATTATATGACAGGCCTGTACTCTACGCTTACTGTTATAACATCCTGCGGTCAACAGACCTGCAGTGCTGGTTAGGAAACAAGAGCAACAGTCTGCAAGAAGCATCCATTAGATGGATGAAACTCGTCTGTGTGAGCCAGCAGCAAACTCGCCTCTGGCTAGGAAGCAGTTGGAGCTAAAAAAAAATCCCATAAGTGAGTGGTTCTGAAGGGAATTGAACCCATGACCTAACCTTTCAGTCAGCGATGCTGACCTTTGTGCCACAGTGGCTGGTTAGCGCACACTAACCTAATCTTCTTTGTACACTGTGTGATATACACCTGTCACCATGGATCTCCATGGCTGTCTTTGTCGACTCCCCGCGGACTGCAGCCATGTTTCTTCAGCTCTTCTCTCCATTTTCTGTGCACCCATTTCTTACGGGAATAAAAACAAAGAACAGCAAAAATCTTAAGCAGGTTTTGTATTCCATACGTCATTGATTCTTTCTCTCTCAATTCTCTTTTCTTCAAAGTCATTGGCGAGTTGTATAGATGTACTTATGTAGAGAAAGTGACTGCCTGACTTTGTAGATTGCATTGATGTACTTATGTGGAGAAAGTGACTGTCTGACCACTAACACATAACGGGTGGTTCTTACTGTGCTAGTAATTTAATTATTTCAGAAAGTCATTCATACCTGTGCTTGTCTGCAGTGCATCGGTAAGGTCGGCAAAGTTCTCGGTTTTGCTCCGAATGGTGATGCCATAGTCTCCTTTGGCAACAAGAAATACCGACTGAATCCTGCGGCTCTGAAGAAGGTAGGAATGGGGGATTTCTTGTTGGGGCTGATTGAATGAAAGATGGTCATTCTGTGAACCAAAGTGTTGGATGTAATTGTGTGTGTGTGTATGTGTTGTGGTGTGTGGGGGGGGGGGGGGGGGGAGGGGGGAGTGATATTAAAGTTGCAGATTTACTTTCTAATGTTATCAAGATTAACAGGTGAAAGATTAACCCATAGCATAATGGCCATAAAGGCAATGAACTATCAGAGTTGCACCTTCTTGAGGGCATGACATACACTATGGAAAGGGGTGAAGCACAGCCTTTCCCTTCATTAGCCTTAGACTTCCTTGAACGTACCCATTTATCGCTGGGTGGATATAGACAGTTTCAGTCCAACCTTTGTCAGCTCACAACTGAACATTCTAGGTATCTGACTACAAGCCCCACACCAGTGTTACCTCTTATTAATTCGGGAACACACACACACACTTATTATTGCTTTTTTGTGTGGCAGAAGTGTGCATTTATCAATATTAATGAGCGATATTGATTGAGGTCATGACTTTTGATTTTGTTCCGGATCAATGATGTATATGCGTTAGTGGTGTGTGGCACCCTCACTGCTAATTGGGTGAATAAATGTTGAAGATGTCGTTGATTTTGATTGATCAGGTGAGCAGTCTTGCTGTTGGGAGTCACGTCCGGATCCTTGATGATGAGGAGAAGGTGAAGATGCTTCAGGAGGGACATGGTGGATACAATGCGAGAATGCGTCATGTAAGTGTCTAAATACATAAATACTACTAGAGCAGGTAAAACAATGAGAGAATGCATTTTGTAAGTGTCTAAATACCTTAATACTACTACAGCAGGTGGAAACAACGAGAGAACGCATTATGTAAGTGTCTAAATACTACTAGTGCAGGTGGAGACAATGAGGGAATGCATTATGTAAGTGTCTAAATACTACTAGAGCATAAGGAATGATATTCCCCCTGCTTTAGACCACAAAAGTCACATGATTCAAGCAAAATAAAGATTTATGCAAAACACCCAAGCATCCGTCCTAAACTCAAGCATTGTCCAAGAGATTTGATTCTGGTATGCATTTAGAAAGAAAGACAAAATTTCCTCTTTGAGTGACCTTCTCTTGTCAGAGTTTTTTTTAAAATGATTTTAACTTGGAAGCAGCATGCCTAGACTACCGTTTGCTGTTTGCTCTTGGATTCACACTGTGAAACGAGTCGCTATGCTCACAAGCATGCTACTCACACACAGCGTATATCAATGAATTTAAGTGGCAGTTCATTTTATTTGTGTAGTATGCTGAATCAAAAGATAATGCAACAGAATTCATTTGTTAAGACTAATAACAACTACAGAAAGTGTTCTGAAAGCGTATATGTTCAAAGAATAATACAGGAACAGGTGTTCTGTAAGTGTTTTTAACCTCACAGATAATGCAATAACAGAAGGCTTACTATTAGTGTAAACACATGAAAGATAATACAAGGATGTAATGCATTTGGTAAGTCTACATGCTGAAAGAATGGCATAACAACAGAATGAGTTCTGTAAATGTATGTACTGGAAATACAAAATTAGAATATATTCTGAAAGTACAAAATCAGAATATAGCCTTTATACTTTAAATAATGACACAACAGAAAACATTCAATAAGAGTTCGTCATGTTTTATCTGATAGGACAATGGAAAACATTCTCTAAGCACTTTTACTTTAAATGAAAGCATTCTATTAGTGATCATACTTTAAATGATAATACAACAGAATGAGTTCTGGAAGTGTATCCCCTTAGAGGATTATATATGATGGCAGAATGCATTTTGTGACTATACACAGTGAAAGGATGAAATGACTTCAGACTTCATTCCACAAGTATGTACACTTAAAGGAAATACCTGAACAGTGCTGCATCAGTCCAGCATGCGCTAAGGAAGTGTTCATCCCTTGTCGACACTCTGACCTCCCGCTTTCCACAACCCCTGAATGAACCTACAACCTACAACCTCAGAGTCCTGGATTTGCTCCAGCCTGGTGAAGACCCTGACTGATTTTCTTTTATCTTCTGGCACTGACAGCTGCTCACAGACCCCTAAGGTTACACAAAAGACAGGAATCTGTCAGCTGCAGACGATGCTAGGGGAACCCTTGTGACTACCCCCTTCTCCTCTGACAATCACAACAGGGAGTAGACCCAGCGAGGGTTTTCTACAGGAGTTGACCCTAAAAATATGGTACTTGGGAATGCAGCAAGTGTGATGGCACTCGCGGGATGTCCCTTAGAAACCAACCATTGAGTCTGAGCCACTTCACCACCCTCAAATGAACCAACCACATCAACCATCAAAGCAGCCGGACAGCATGACCCAAGATCACATGCAAATGTACACACTTCACACCCATCTTTTTCTCCCTAGCACCCTCCCTCCCACCCCCCACCCCACCCCCCCGTCACTATAACCTCACACAGGTGGCTTCGGTGTAGGATCATCTGATCCTTAAGAGCTGCAGGGTTTTAAGGATGTTGGTCTCTCCATTTACGTACATTTCTGACTCAGTTGCCAATGCAAACTCAATTTAAAGGCCTGGACTGCAATTAAGAAAACACAGAATAAAAACCCAACAACAGTGCACGCAAAAAAAAATGCACACAGTAGAAATAATGATAGAAAAAATGAATCGAACACAGTGACAATGCAGATCCAACATTCTGAAGGAAACCGTACAAGGGAGGTAAGCATGAAAGCATGGTCCTACCTGAAAAACAATTGGACCTGTCAAAGGATATGCGCCACACTCTGTTCTGAGTTATCTGGTAAGATGTGGCGGCCGTCTTATTAAGAGCTGTCTCAGACAGTCATCTGAAATGAGTTAAGTGTATTTCTTTACCAGATGATTGTTTATTGTTTCATGACAGTAGGGATGCCATGACAGATGGTTGACTAGAGATCTCCACAGCCCTCTGTCCTGAATCATGTGCGACATTGTAGAGGTAATCTTCATCCGCTTCTTTCTCTCCTTCTGTCCTTTTCCTTTACTGTTCCTTATCCTCCATCATCTTTTCTTACTTTGCGGTTGTCTAGGTTTTCATTTCCTCCTTCTCTCCATGCGCATCCCCCCCCTTTTTTTTTCATTTTTATTTTACATTTGTTTAACACAAAACTAAATAGAAGTCTGTCTGCCTTTCAGTGCCTGGGGAAGGTGGGGAAGGTGATGAAGATAGACAGTGATGGGGACATTGTGGTTCAGTTTGGTGACCGTAACTGGGTGTTTGCGCCTGCTTGCTGTGTTGCTGCCCCTGACGCCGAGATCGATCATATTTCTTCACACGATGATGGAGGGGATGCAGTAAAAGTCAAGCTTGGTTAGTACTACTTTTTAAAAAAATTTCAGAATGGTTGATTTCCTTTTGGTTTTATCGTTGAAAATGTGCTGGCAATGTCTAATGTTGATTTAAAGTTGAGAAATCATTTTCATAAAGCATGTTCTGGTCTAAGAATTGTCCGGTCACTTTTACTCAGTCAGGATTATCTTCATTATTTTTGCTGTTATTGTCATCGACTATTGGACTTCCAACTGGTTTTTCATGATCATCATCATCCTGGTTATTGTAATTGTCATTTTTTTTAACCACTGATATTGCAATCACTGTTATCGTTCTCTGCTGTCTTCAAAATCATCACTGTTAAATTGATTGTATTGTTTTCTTTTGTGTTGTATTTTTCATCATTACAATAGATCTGTTTAGAATTCAGGCTGCTCTTCTCATGGAGACGATGTTCATCTTCATGATCGTGCATGATTATAAAAAAAAAAATTTCCCCATGGCTTCCACTTTCTTATGATTTCTCAGATTTCAGCAAAATTTGAAGATGAAAATCCATTTGAAAAAGAAAAGTATTGAAAGAAAACTTCAGTGCAAAAGAGAAAAGTGGCTATGGAATGTGCAGAGCACTGGTTGCATTTTGTTGGTATGCTGGCAGACGACGTCAGTACAACAAAATCTAGTTCAAACTTCTTCAAGAGAGCAGGCAGTCACCATTTTGTTTACCAGATTGAAGGGGAAGTAATATAATACTCTGACATTGTTTGTCAGCAAGATGCTGTGAAAGTGATAGAAACTGACAAAAACTTCAAACAAATGGAGCTGGTTGAGGATGTTCCACCAATATGTGGACGATGTCACGCACAGTGCTCAGGTTTGTGTCACAGAACACACCATTATCAAGGCAAGTTTCAAATTTTTGTCCAAGGAGGGACGTGTGTGTGTTGGGTGTGAAAAGGGAGGAGGGGACAATGGGGGCATGCTCTTTTGATTTTCCTTTGAATTTTAAGATCTTTTTTACTTTTCTTCAGTGAAAACCTTGATTTTCATTGATTGATCATTATAGAGGTGGATTTTCCCACAGAATCATTCAAGGGACAACTAGTCTGTTGCTGTAAGCTTTTGTATTTGCAACAACAACAAAAAAGTGAACATGTATTGAGTGCTTAATGCACTAGGGATCTCATCCTCGATAGTTTGATCCGAAAGACTCCAGTGAGCTCTAATGGATAGGGGGAGATTAAGACACCTGCTGCATTCCAGACTTGAACCACGGAATTGAGATCCTCGTGGTTCCTAGGCAAATACACTGTCCCTAAGGTCACCATGCAATATATTATGGTGATTACTGTGATACGTATCTTTATCATCATGATCATCATCACTTTGATCCTTATTACCTTTGCTGTTGTTCTGGCAGGAGACAACGACTCCTCAGGTGACCTGTTAGGTCTGCTGGCGGCACTGGCACAGATGACGGGTGGTGGGGTGGCATCAGAAGGTTTGTTCCTCAAGGCCATCGCCGAGAGAGAGGAGGACAGGGCGCTTGGCATGTTGCGGAAGGAACCTAAACTGGTATGTACTGAAATGTTACTGTTGCTGCTACCACAGCTGCCGCCACCACCACCACTGATGATTGTTAGATTGCATGATAATAATACTTTTCATCATCTTCATGTTCTTGTAGGCTGTATAGTATGATGATAATGATGTTGATCATTGTCATTATCAATGCAATACAGACCATTCATTGATATCAAACCAATTTTTTTTGCACAGCAGAAAATGCAAAGATGCATGGACTGCTTGATTTAATTTTTTTTTTACTTGGAAGTTTGCATGTAACAAAAGTGTAATGCATTGATATATGCATACAGATATGACACGCATTTTTTGCATGTTAAGCTGCTTGGATGCTTATTATTATTTACTGTGTTCATATGTGAATGTATGGATGCATGCAAACAGGCAGGCAAACAGACATGTATACATTATACATACATACAAACATACATATGTGATACATAAACATGCATATGTGATACATACATACATATATACATACATACAAACATACATATGTGATACATACATACATATTTGAGGATTCACACCACATACAAATAGAATATATAAGTACTGAAATAGGAAACCACAAAAGCAAAAGGATTTGAACATTAAAAAAAAAAAAAATCAAACGATGTAAATATGTATTGACTTTTACAGCAAGGAGTCTTGTTACAGTTGATTTCAGTAGAAGAACTGAAATGGATGATCAACTGGTAGATAGAATGTATATGCGGGAAAGCAGTTTACTTCTGTGGAGAGTGCTTTCCCTTAATACATCTCTGTTCATTAATCAGCCAATCAGCAAGGCTTTACATCTTGTTCATCAGAAGCAAAACGTTCATTGGTTCTTGTAATCATTTTTGCTCAGAGTGGGGCCGAAAGGTGAAGAAATAAAAGGGCAATCAAGACAGACGTGAAATGGTTTGCCAAAAGTAATCCAGACAAGTTCTGTTTTGGCTGACAAAACTAGGTTTTTTCTCATTGAAACAGAAATCAGGAACGGTTTTGCTTATTAGAAGACTCCAAAACTGATGGTTGCTCAATGTAACAGAGGATGTCAGTACTGGTTTTTACCAGTGGTATTCACTGTCAGCGGCCGGTCCCCATGAACCCCATAAACATTTTGTTTGCGCAAAATGATTGTGCAACATGTGTATGTTTGCAGCTTTTTACCCATGGTAGGAATTCAGAACCTGTCAGGACGCACGGTCACATACGAACCCAGTAATACCGTATTCTTTTGTCAAACCAATGTCACTCAACTATCACACACTGTAATCGTCATCAGCTCTAACATCACCCAATTGCAGTGAAGTATCAATCCACAGACCAAGGCAAAAAACACCCAGTTCACACACACACACACACACCCCACACACACACACACACAACACACACACACACACACACACACACACACACAAATCCTACACACACACACACACACCACACCACACACACACACACACACACACACACACACACACACACACACACACTCACACACACACACACACACACCCACACACACACACCAAAATCCTATACACACATGCACACACCCCACACACACACACACACACACACACACACACACACACACACACACACACACACACAACCAACACAAAAACAACCCACAGCCAAGAAGCCCCCAGGTTTTTTTTGTTTTGTAAGGGGAATGAAACCCCTCCAAAATTTAACTTATAGGTATGAAAACCCATTTTCTATATTCATACACTTTTAATGAATTAGCACACACACACCACCCCGCAACACCACACCACACACAACACCCCCCACCACACCACACACACTCAGTCACTCACTCACTCACTTGCACAGATGTCTGTGGATGGGTATAGATATATTTCTGGTTGTTTTATTTTCTTGTTTTATAAACAAGTTGCATTGAAAGATTCATTCTCTAACAAAATAACAACAACAGTGATTTGTATTTATAAAGCACTCTCAGATCTCCAGATTATATTTCAAGCATCAAGAGGACTAGCCATTTCAAAATGGAGAGGGGAGACACGTGTGGGGAAAAACAAGAGGTCATAGTTGAAGTGATATCGAGGGTTGGAGAGAGAAAAAAAAATTGTTGAACTTGCAAAAGAGGTAGTGGCAATGTTTCATACTTTGCATTGATTTGCAGGCAAACAGCGGTACAGATGAGCTAACGGCGCTGCATGTTGCTGCCAATCGAGGTCTGATGCGTATCACAACCGCTCTGGTGGAGGCTGGGGCGGACCTCAACAAGAAAGATAAAGATGGAGACACTCCCTCATGGCAGCACTAGCTGGAGGGTAAGACATGTGGCTGACCCCTGCCCAGAGTCAAGGGTGCTGTGGATCAAATGGAACACGCACAGTTCGGAAACTGACAGGTTTTTTTTTCTGGCCTGACCGAATTCTTACCCCCGAGTTGAGTTTGCTATGGGCTCATTTGGGAAGACTGGGATCGCACAGTCAGGTCTCATCCACTTAAACGGACGCGTCTCTGAGAGTGTTGCTCCAATTTCCTGACCAACACCGCAGGTGTCTGTACCTCTTGGGCCTGGTTGATGCCAGGATATGCTATGAAAGTAAGCACAGAGTATATCCCTGTCATGCAGTCTCAGATCAGAATGGAAATCCAGGAGTATCATTCATTCATGTCAATCCCACATCCTAATCACATCAGCATTGAGAAAAAAATAGTCTGAAATTCAGTGGCCCTTCATGCCCTGCTCTCATAGTGACTTCAGTTTCGATTGCTCTCCATATCTTTGGCCTTTTTTTTTTATCCTGTTGGGGTCAGTGTATCAGAGAATTGATGGGGACTGTTGTTGGACATGTATTGGCACCCTTTGGAGGGAGAGCTCACTCATGCCAGCTCTGCAGCTAAGCAGTTATTGTCATCAGTAGGGGGTCTAGTTGGTGGTGGTGTCCTGTTTATGCTGAATCAGAACAGGCACCACTGAACACCACCAAAGTGACTCGGCAGCTGGTGTGTTGCCTCATGACGATTTGATATTAGACTGCTACTGAGGATTGCTGGTGCCAGGGGCTCCGCTGGACAAGCATGGTGTGGCTGTGGACGAGAGGTCAGAATGAGCAGTGTGGGTGGAATGCCACTGAGGTAGCGCTGGTGATGGAATAGCAAAACGAACAAACAAAGAATAGCAAAACAAACGAAAAAACAAACAAACCCCTGACAATTAGAGGGTGGGCAGCAATGTGCTGACAAATGTGAGCACAGTTCAGACATATTACAAATGGAAGTGTCTCATTGATCTGCATTTATTATTGTTGTCTTTCTGGTGATTCGTACTGACCTTGGCTATGGCTATCTATATCATGAGTAAAGAAAGTGACAAGCAGAGTCACTACTTCAGCTGCGCTCATATGAATTTTTTGGCTGGCAAAGCTGATTTCAGTAAGTTGGAACTGTTACGGCTTAAAAATGCCAATACAGCCTCTAAACCTTGCTGTCAGAGTGACCTGGTGATGCAGGCATGGTGGCTGCTCTCTTGCTAAGCGCTTCTTTGTCTCTGATGCTGCATGGGGAAGGCGACAGCTGGCAGAGTCGTGCATGTAGATATTCTCACCACTTACATCTGCCATGTTTGGGACTAAGCCTCAGCACAGGTGCTGTGATGAGTCAGTTCCATACCTGCAGTGATGTCCATATGTATGTTAGTTTGATATCCATATTATGTATGTTAGTTTGCCTGTTAGTCATTACAGGAGTATGGCCAACAGTACTCATTGCAACAGCCCTAGTCATTACAGGAGTATGGCCAACAGTACTCATTGCAACAGCCCTAGTCATTACAGGAGTATGGCCAACAGTACTCATTGCAACAGCCCTAGTCATTACAGGAGTATGGCCAACAGTACTCATTGCAACAGCCCTAGTCATTACAGGAGTATGGCCAACAGTACTCATTGCAACAGCTCTAAATATAGTTCTGTCACCAGCTGGTGGGAAAGCCCCTTCTTTGCCTTTGCCAGCCACCGCTTGCCTGCTGTCATCTCCTCACTTCCATCCTGACTCTCTCTGTGTGAAGACGATTGTAGGGAAAAAAGTCAACAGGAAAAAAAGTCAACGCCAAAACTCAGAAATGTGTGAGCACGACTTGGCCTAACGGCCTTCGTTCATTCGTCCTTCGTCCTCTCTCGGGCTTCGCCCTACTCTAATCTAAAGACCATCGATTCTGCTTTGGAGTAGACTGGGTCCCTCCGTGACTTTTTTCCCGTTGACTTTCTTTCCCGTTGACTTTCTTTCCGATCACCGTGAAGACAATAGTTATTTCTCCAGGCTCTGTACAATCTAGTATTTAGTGAATAACGTCTTTTATAGTCCAGCCGTTGCTCTCTCTGGATGTGATAAGTGAAAGAACCCGCAACAACATAATTACGATACCTTGTCAGTAATATCATGTGTATGTTTTTGTGGATCATAAAGGACGCCTATAGCCTAATGGCTAGCTCTGGTGCATGAACTGTGTGCGTGTATATGAGTGTACATGAGAACTAGATACCCAAAGTCTGCATTGTATGTGTCTTGCCATAACTTATTCCAAGATCTTTATTCCCCAGTAGTGTGTGGAGGCGGGCACTTCCAGTAGCAGGCTAAAAAAAAAAAAGTGTAAAATAGCAAAATGAAGAAACTAGTCATAGCATCTTGTCAGAATCTCGCTCATGCAATGTTAACACACTGCCAGACAGACAGATAGAAGAGAGTTTCCCCCTTACACTCTTTAGTTGAAATGCTTTTGACTGTGGGTCACAGCATTTTTTACTGCACAGTTTTCAAGACAAAATATTGACCAGAGGCACGCATATATGACACTGTGCACAAATGTAGATAGGCCGATAGACGTCATGCACATACGTATGCACACGCATTCTCTGAACATGTTATTCACAAATCTGAAAAGAAAGCTGAACAAAAATTGACCCTCTTCTTTAAGTCAATTCATCTCAGGTTAGAAAAAAAAGTAATCCATTTGTCAATTCATAAAGTCTTTCATTATATATCATCTTCACCTCTTTTCATTTCTTTTCACCATGTCTTAGCAGGAAGTTTGCAATGCCTGTCATAGACCAGTTGTGACCTGTACTTTACATTCAACAAGGACACCACCTGTGTCATTCCAAACAAACTGTGAGGCATGCACCTCACAACACCTCCGCATATGATGCCACTGACCAGTCTGTCCTCCCAAGACAGCCGATCATCCTCCAGGTGATAAACCAGTCGCCTCTCTCTATTCATTGACTTCATTCAGTTTCGTTCATCTTGCACACGCTGCATGGTTTCCCCGACTAGGTGGACCAAGGCATCTTGCACACGCTGCATGGTTTCCACGACTAGGTGGACCAAGGCATCTTGCACACGCTGCATGGTTTCCACGACTAGGTGGACCAAGGCATCTTGCACACGCTGCATGGTTTCCACGACTAGGTGGACCAAGGCATCTTGCACACGCTGCATGGTTTCCACGACTAGGTGGACCAAGGCATCTTGCACACGCTGCATGGTTTCCACGACTAGGTGGGCCAAGGCATCTTGCACACGCTGCATGGTTTCCACGACTAGGTGGGCCAAGGCATCTTGCACACGCTGCATGGTTTCCACGACTAGGTGGGCCAAGGCATTTGCACACGCTGCATGGTTTCCACGACTAGGTGGGCCAAGGCATCTTGCACCGCTGCATTGGTTTCCAGGGACTAGGTGGGCCAAGGCATCTTGCACACGCTGCATGGTTTCCACGACTAGGTGGGCCAAGGCATCTTGCACACGCTGCATGGTTTCCACGACTAGGTGGGCCAAGGCATCTTGCACACGCTGCATGGTTTCCACGACTAGGTGGACCAAGGCATCTTGCACACGCTGCATGGTTTCCACGACTAGGTGGCCAAGGCATCTTGCACACGCTGCATGGTTTCACGACTAGGTGGGCCAAGGCATCTTGCACCGCTGCATGGTTTCCACGACTAGGTGGGCCAAGGCATCTTGCACACGCTGCATGTTTCCACGACTAGGTGGGCCAAGGCATCTTGCACACGCTGCATGTTTTCCACGACTAGGTGGGCCAAGGCATCTTGCACACGCTGCATGGTTCCACGACTAGGTGGACCAAGGCATCTTGCACAGCTGCATGGTTTCCACGACTAGGTGGACCAAGGCATCTTGCACACGCTGCATGGTTTCCACGACTAGGTGGGCCAAGGCATCTTGCACACGCTGCATGGTTTCCACGACTAGGTGGGCCAAGGCATCTTGCACACGCTGCATGGTTTCACGACTAGGTGGGCCAAGGCATCTTGCACACGCTGCATGGTTTCACGACTAGGTGGGCCAAGGCATCTTGCACACGCTGCATGGTTTCACGACTAGGTGGACCAAGGCATCTTGCACACGCTGCATGTTTCACGACTAGGTGGGCCAAGGCATCTTGCACACGCTGCATGGTTTCCACGACTAGGTGGGCCAAGGCATATGAGGGTAAACAAGACTAAAAAAAAAATCCATCTCTTTTCAATGGTTTGCGTGAGCATCCATTTATGTTTTCTGTTGACATACTCTTTTTATATACTAGCACATATCAGAACTTGTGGGCACAGTTATGGACACACCTGGACCTTGTTGCTTATGACAGGACAGAGAGCTGCGAAGATCTCTACCTGTCACAGCATTCATCTCAGCACCATGAAACCTACAGTTACTGGACTTTGATGTTGACGATGATAATCTATGTGCTGTTTGATCATGGAGTGTGAGTGGCTGACTGCATATCACTTGTATTCACGTTCATTGTCAGCGCTCTGTCTGTCGTCAGGTGTGACCAGGTCTCTCTGTATCTGGTGAAGAAAGGGTGTGAGCTGAATGCTACAAACAAAAACGGTCAGACTGCCAGTCACAAAGCTGCAATCAGCGGCTTTACCCATGTGCTGCAGGCGCTCTTGACCGGTGGAGCCGACTTCAACGTCCAGGTGGGTCAGGTCTTTTCATGGAGACTGATGACATGGTTGTGCACGATGTGGAAAGTCGATCGCTGCTTGCCTAAGTCTAGGAGAGTAAAAACCTTTTTCATTTTCACTTGGAGTAATATTAATCACAGTGTATTGACATGAGTGTGCATGATATGGAAAGTCGATTGCTGCTTGCTTAAGTCTAAGGGAGGACAACCACTTCATTTTCAATTGGGTAACATTGATCACAGTGTATACAAATGCCCATGTTCAGTGGAGCCATTTTTGTCTTGTGATTGATGGAGATGTTTTAGCTTTGTTATTTGACTAAAATTAAAAGAAGGTGAGGCCAACCACAAGAGGAGTCGCTGCTGTGGAATTACGTTGCTGAAGGTCAGTTATGCCTGATACGATTCAGCATACACAAGACACCACCTGCGAAATGCATTCTGTTGGTGATTATTGCTTACTTTTAAAGTCAGACTTAATGAATGTCTCTTCAAGAGTGGAGGTACTGCGCTTTACTCACTGTGCTGCACAGCGCTGCACAACACCACATGAACTCCTTTTCACTAATCTGCATTTCACTACACTGTGCTGCACAGCGCTGCACAACACCACATGAACTCCTGTTCACTAATCTGCATTTCACTACAGTGCTATGCTTTGCTACATTACACCACACTGTGATAAACTACACTCGGCTGCTATGCTCACTATGCTGCATTATGCTACACTATGCTATACTTACTACACTACACTACACTACACTACACTACACTACACTACACTACACTACACTGTGTTATACTGCACTGAACATCCCTACATAAATTCACTACATACTCTATGCTACGCTACACTACACTACACTGCACTGCACTGCACCACACCGCACCGCACTACACTATACTGCACTGCACTGTATGCACCGCACCACACCGCACCACACCGCACCACACTATACTACACTACACTGCTCTACTCTGCACTTCACAACCCTATTGCTGAGGTTGCCTCCCATTGCTCATGTTCCAGTAGATGACTTGGACCAGTCTGGGACATATAGAATACTACAGTCCCTTGACCAAAAAAAAACAACAAACACAAAAAAACATAATTGTGAAGGCGAAAAATTAAAAAAGATTTTTGGTACTGTGCGGCAGGATGAACTGGAGACACACCACTCCATGACTGCATTACCAAGAGCAGGATAGATGCTGCTGAGGTTATCCTGTCCTGGCCTGGCCTCACCTCAGGCGAGCAAACCGGAAAGGGCATCCTCCGCTTCATTTTGCCTGCATGAAGGACCAGCCGGGTGAGTCTGGGTCACGTTGCTGGGTGTCTGGGTCACGTCACGGGGTGTGAGTCTGGGTCATGTCACTGGGTAGTCGCTGGGGTCATGTCGCTGGGTGAGTCTGGGTCATGTCACTGGGTGAGTCTGGGTCATGTCACGGGGTGAGTCTGGGTCGTGTCACTGGGGGTGTGAGTCTGGGTCACGTCGCTGGGTGAGTCTGGGTCATGTCACTGGGTGAGTCTGGGTCACAGTCGCTGGGGTGAGTCTGGGTCATGTCGCTGGGTGAGTTCAGTCTGTCATTGGGTGAGTCTGGGTCATGTCCTGGGTGAGTCTGGGTCTTGTCGTGGGTGAGTCTGGGTCAGTCCTAGGGTGAGTCTGGGTCATGTCACTGGGTGAGTCTGGGTCATGTCACTGGGTGAGTTGGGTCACGTCGCTGGGTGAGTCTGGGTCATGTCGTTGGGTGAGTCTGGGTCAGTCGTTGGTTGAGTCTGGTCATGTCGTTGGGGTGAGTCTGGGTCATGTTGTGGGGTGAGTCTGGGTCATTCGTTGGGCGAGTCTGGTCATGTCGTTGGGTGAGTCTGGGTCATGTCACTGGGTGAGTCTGGGTCATGTCTGGGTGATGTCTGGGTCACATCGTGGGTGAGTCTGTGTCATGTCATTGGGATGTGTCATGTCATGGTGAGTCTGGGTTCTGTCGTTGGGTGAGTCTGGGTCATGTCACTGGGTGAGTCTGGTCATGTCACGGGGTGAGTCTGTGTCGTGTCATTGGATGAGTCTGTGTCATGCCATTGGTTGAGTCTGTGTCATGTCATGGATGAGTCTGTGTCATGTCATTGGTGAGTCTGTGTCATGTGATTAGGTGAGTCTGTGTCATGTCATTGGATGAGTCTGGTCATGTCATTGGTGACTCTGTGTCATGTCATTAGGTGAGTCTGTCATGTCTTGGGGTGAGTTTGTGTCATGTCATTGGGTGAGTTTGTGTCATGTCATTAGGTGAGTCTGGGTCTATGTCATTGGTTTGAGTCTGTGATCATGTCATTGGGTGATGCTGTGTCATGTCATTAGGTGAGTCTGTATCATGTCATGGTGAGTCTGTGTCATGTCATTGGTGAGTCTATCATGTCATTGATTGAGTCTGTATCATGCCATGGTGAGTTTGGTCATGTCAGGGATGAGTCTGTTCATGTCATTGGATGAGTCTGTGTCATGTCATTGGTGAGTCTGTTCATGTCATTGGATGTGTCTGTGTCATTGTCATTGGTGATGCTGTGTCATGTCATTGGTGAGTCTGGTATCATCCATTGGATGAGTCTGTGTCAATGTCATTGGTGAGTCTGTGTCATGCAGTAGGTGAGTCTGTGTCATGCCATTAGGTGAGTCTGTGTCATGCCATTAGGTGAGTCTGGTCATGCCTTAGGTGAGTCTGTGTCATATCATTGGATGAGTCTGTGTCATGTCATCTGGGGGTGAGTCTGTGTCATGTCAGTGGGTGATGCTGTGTATGTCATTAGGTGGTCTGTATCTTGTCATTGGGTGAGTCTGTGGTCATGTCATTGGTGAGTCTGTGTTATGTCATTAGGTGAGTCTGTCATGTCATTGGTGAGTCTGGTCATGTCTTTCGGTGAGTCTGTGTCATGTGCATGGATGAGTCTGTGTCATGTCATTAGGTGAGTCTGGGTCATGTCATTGATGAGTCTGTTTATGTCATTGGTGAGTTGTGTCATGTCATTGGATGAGTCTGTGTCAGTCATTAGGTGAGTCTGTGTCATGTCATTGGATGAGTCTGGTCAGATCATTGGTGAGTCTGTGTCATGTCATTGGATGAGTCTGTGTCATGTCATGGTAGGTGAGTCTGTCATGTCAATTGGATGAGTCTGTGTCATGCATTAGGTGAGTCTGTGTCATGTCATTGGATGAATCTGTGTCATGTCATTGGATGAGTCTGTGTCATGTCATTGGATGAGTCTGTGTCATGCCATGGTGAGTCTGTGTCATGCCATAGGTGAGTCTGTGTCATGTCATTGGATGAGTCTGTCATGCCTTTGGTGAGTCTGTCATGCCATTAGGGTGAGTCTATGTCATTATCATTGGTATGTCATGTATCGGATGTCATTGGGTGAGTCTGTGTCATGTCATGGGTGAGTCTGTGTCGTGTATGGTCATTATGGTAGTCTGGTCATGTCATTGGGTGAGTCTATGTCATGTCATTGGATGAGTCTGTATGTGCTTGGATGAGTCTGTGTCATGTCATTGGGATGACTCTGTTCAAGTCATTGGTGAGTCTGTTGCATGTCATTGGTGAGTCTGTGTCATGTCATTGGGTGAGTCTGTGTCATGTCATTAGGTGAGTCTGGTCATGTCATGGTGAGTTCTGCATTATGGCTTTGGTAGTCCTGTATCATGTCATTGGGTGAGTTGGTGTCATGTTATTGGGTGAGTTGGGTCATGTCATTGGGTGAGTCTGGTCATGTCATGGGTGGGTCTGTGTCATGTCATTGGGTGAGTCTCTGTCATGCATGGGGTGAGTGTGTCATGTTTGGGTGAGTCTGTGTCATGCTGGTGAGTCTTTGGCATGTCATGGGGTGAGTCTGGGTCATGTCATGGAGTGAGTCTGTGTCATGTTTTTGGTGAGTCTGTGTCCATGTTATGGGGTGAGTCTGAGTGACATCAATGGTGAGTCTGTGATGTCATGGGTGAGTCTGTGAGTCACTGGGGGAGTTTGTTCATGTCATTGGGGGTGAGCCCGGCCATGCCATGGGTGAGTCTGTGTCATGTCATGGGTGAGTCTGTCAAGTCATTAGGTAGTCTGTCATGTCATTAGGTGAGTCTGTGTCATTCTTTGGGTGAGTCTTGTGTCATGTCATTGGGTGAGTCTGTGTCATGTCATTAGGTGAGTCTGTGTCGTGTCATTGGATGAGTGTGTCATGGCATTGTGTGAGTCTGTGTCATGTCATTGTGTGAGTTTGTGTCATGTCATTGGGTGAGTTTTGTGTCATGTCATTGTGTGAGTTTGTGTCATGTCATTGTGTGAGTTTGCGTCATGTCATTGGGTGAGTTTGTGTCATGTCATTGTGTGAGTTTGCGTCATGTCATTGAGTGAGTTTGCGTTATGTAACTGGGTGAGTTTTGTGTCAAGTTATTGGTTGAGTCTGTGTCAATGTCATTGGGTGAGTCTCTGTCATGTCATTGGGCGAGTTTGCATCATGTCATTGGGTGAGTTTGTGTCGTGTCATTGGGTGAGTCTCTGTCATGTCATTGGGTGAGTTTGCATCATGTCATTGGGTGAGTTGCATCATGTCATTGGGTGAGTTTGCATCATGTCATTGGGTGAGTCTCTGTCATGTCATTGGGCGAGTCTATGTCATGTCATTGGGTGAGTTTGCATCATGTCATTGGGTGAGTTTGCATCATGTCATTGGGTGAGTTTGCATCATGTCATTGGGTGAGTTTGCATCATGTCATTGGGTGAGTTTGCATCATGTCATTGGGTGAGGCTCTGTCATGTCATTGGGTGAGTTTGCATCATGTCATTGGGTGAGTTTGTGTCGTGTCATTGGTGAGTCTGTGTCATGTTGTTGGGTGAGTCTGTGTCAGGTCATTCTGGAGAGACAGTTGAGAACTCTACTCAAACCTGACAACTGAAAAGGTTAGCTGAGTTTGCGGTTAAGCCCCTAAACACAGTGACACGAAAACACAAACGTAGAAGTAAACCAGGAAAAAAGTCATGCCTGTTGAAAGAGACAGGACTTCATGACTGTGTGGTGGCAAGATCAACAACTCCAAAACTATTAGTCACAGGCACATGCAGTTAACTTTTTAAGTGCAAGTTCGATAGCTGGGAACTTGGGTAGTAAATGAATTAGTTCACTAGCTAGCTCGTTAGTCAATGTGGCGGTCTTCTGCTTTGGAAATCTTTATAGCATGAAGATCTGCTGTCAAGATTTCTTTTGAAAAATAGAAAGATTGGAAGGGAATGTTGAGAATGGTGTGATGAAAGTTCATTTACATCTGACTGAAACAATACACATCTCTATGCTTATCTTCTGTGAAGACTA
>CM031611.1:62313731-62353731 GCA_018398815.1 Conus ventricosus
TGCCCAAATTCAATTTGAGATATGGCCTCCTAGCAAAAAAACACCCAATCAGGAGTGGAATCAATAGCGAGCTGCCGATTAGCTGGTGCTTCCAAGCACATGCGCCAAGTAAATTCAGTGTCATTGCATATTTCGCCAAAATGGCATCAAAAAGGACCATGGAAGAAGATTCGCCGCACACTCTTTCTCCCCAAGGAAGAAAACAGCAATGAAATGACGGCAAACATTCAGGAATGTTATACACAAGTGGCCATTCATCAAGCCAGGAAAGAGGGGCGAGGGGCATGCATTTAGTGAAATTTGTGCCTGCAGTCACTCTATCAAACATGTGGTACAGGCAACTGCGGGCAGCATGTTGAGACTGACGAGCACGTTTATGTTGCGTCTTGAGTGAAATCGCACTTACAGAATATTTTCTCTATAATGTCCCTAAAATGATGGTGTGTCCAAGATTTTGGAGATTTGTGTCCCTGAAAGTAGAAAACTGAGGTAGGCATCTCTGCTAGTAACATGGGTGACGGCAAGGTTGTCATAGCTGGGGCGATAGGCTGCCACTGCCTATTAAAATCTTCTAATGGCATGTTTCAAACATTCTGTGATAACCAAAGTGCAGCTTTGGACTTTCCGAGTAGCCTAGCTTTGAAGCCAGGTGGAGCAGCTTGTACTGACAGGGAAGGAGGTGAAGGCAGGCCAAGGGGGCCTTAAAATCAGTTCCTCGATTGGTGTAGATAGGACTCATAAACCTGGGAGACTAGTCCATCTAGGAGAAGGCAAACCCTGATTTCAAACCTCATCTGTCTTGCCAGACTTTTCAAAACAAAGCAAAGGCTTCAAGAGAAAAATCTGAAGAAAATCCAAACGTCGGACCATCTTAGTTGTTCACTGTTGTCTACAACCTCATTCCTGGCAGCTTCTGTGACGGCGTTGGCACCTTACTATCACAGCCTGTTGTGGATCCGTCCACAATGTGGAAAAGGGGGACATGCTATACAGGCAGCAGCCTGTTCTTAGTATCACATCACCCAGGTCTGAATCCTACCACTCCTCAGTCACCTACAGTAAGTCTGTAATGAGGAGAGAACACTCCAGCTTTGTCTGCAGCAGTGTTATAACATGGGGAGTAACAGATACTGGTTAAGTGATCAGTTGACAGGCACAGAGCAGATGCACACAAGGAGACAGACACTCACACACACGCACGCACGCACGCACGCACGCACGCACGCACGCACGCACACACACACACACACACACACACACACACATACACACACACACACACGCATACATGCACACACACACACATACACACACACACGCACGCACGCACGCACGCACGCGCGCACACACACACGCACACACACACACACACACTGGGTTGCTGCTGATTGTGAAAGGGATCCTCAGATGTCACTGGACATCAGTCGTTCACCTCTATCCGGGCAGCTTCCAGGCAGCAAGGTGCTGTCCTGCCAGGATTCGCCATCCTAATGAAGATCAGGAACCATCCAAACAGCAGACTGCAATCATCATGCCATGCAGACTTGACCGAGTGCTCCGTGCTGAGTGCAGCATGAAGTTATCCTGAAGGATGTCCACTTTGGAGGGCTGGTGTGCGAAAGGAGACCCGGCTGCTTCCCCAGCTATGATGCATAGAGATGTGTGAGAGAGACACAAAAGCTATGGGCATGGGAGCCGGAATAGCTCAGTTGGTAGAGCGCCGGACTTGTAATCTTGGTGATCCTGGGGTTGCGGGTTCGAACCTCCGCCGGGGCGTTTCAGTACAGGGGGATTTTTCCCTCGGAGTTAACATTGGTTCTGACTCCATTTCCCATACAGTCCTTCGAATGAGACTATAAACCGAGGTTCCGTGTGTGAACGCACGCATAACATCTTGCACACACGTAAAATCCCATCGCCAACTTTCGGAAGAGTAGGCCAGTTTGGCCATTGGTATGGATGACACGTTAAACATAGCATGCACCCTGCGTGAGAAATGGAAAGAATGAAGGAAGTAAGAAAAATGAATGATCGATATTGAACGATACTGACTGGATGACACGGGAAACGACTGAATGAAGCACCGGCTGGCAGCTCTTCAGTCGGCACTACCCAGGTAGGCAGCCCGTTGTGTAAACGAGTGTGGATTGTAAAGCGCTTAGAGCTTGGTCTCTAGCTGAGAATAGGCGCTATATAAGTATTCATTATTATTATATTATTATTGATACCAAGCCTTAGGAGATACTTGCAGCCAGGCATACAAGATGGTTGCAGTGAACACCCCAAGACAAGGGAAGAGAATCTGGCCCAGCAGAACACAGGCGATCATGTGAGAGGAGTGCTGCAAACCCCAGTGGGCAAACCACCACGAACAGACTTCACCTTTGCACCTAGACTGTCTCCCTGCTTCAGTCTGCACAGTTGCAGTGTGGTCCACCAGACGGGCAAACAGGAAGACAGCATGGATGCGTATCCATAGTCAGCCTTGGCTGAAGTAGGAGTCTGTCAAACATGGGTCTTTTCTTTAGAAATGGATGTTTAAGAAAAGAAAAAAAAAAGGATGTGCACATACGCTAACTCAGCACAGACAGACACGCACGCACGCCGCACGCACGCGCGCGGGGAGCACACACACACACACACAACACACACACACACACACACACACACACACACACACACACACACACACCACACGACTGAAGAAAACATTGATTTGCTTTTAATGAGTAAAAACACTATGGTCTTACATAAGGAGTAAGAGACAGGACAACATTGGGATTCCAGACCTGAGAAACAACCAGAATAACCTAATACAGGACCCTGAAGGGAAAGCAAACTTACTAAACAAGCAGTTTTGTTCAGTTTTCTCAAATCCCAAACCTTTAATTAACGTTAGACTAAAGGATGATGATAAACTCCCTGAAATGCAAAACATCAAAGTAAACAAAGCAGGAGTATTTAAGTTACTGACCAATATCAATGAAAACAAAGCTACTGGTCCCGATGGCGTTCCTGGCAAGCTCTTAAAATTATGTGCCAATGAATTGAGTGAGGTATACCAATTACTTTACCAAGCTTCACTGGACCAGGGAGTAATACCTGATGAGTGGCGAGATGCGAGCATTGTTCCCTTATTCAAAAGAGTGACAAAACAAAAGCAGAGAACTATAGACCTGTATCTCTTACATCCATATCAGCTAAACTACTTGAACACATAATATATAGTAGCATAATGGACCATTGACAAATATGACTTCTTAAATAATTCCCAGCATGGTTTTTGACAGCGAAGGAGTTGTGAGACTCAACTTATAACAACTCTCAATGATTTTAGTAACTGTTTAAATAACAGACAGCAAATAGATGCAATTTTTTTAGACTTTTCTAAAGCCTTTGATAAGGTTGACCATGAGGGCCTGCTGCTTAAATTAGAACACATTGGCATTGACGGTTCTTTGCTAAAATGGGCTAGATCATTCCTCGTTGGGAGAACGCAGAAAGTTGTTGTGGAAGGGTCGTCATCCATTGTAAACCAGTCTTGTCAGGTGTACCACAGGGAACTGTTCTGGGGCCCTTGTTTTTCTTAATTTATATAAATGACATAAGTAGAAATCTCTCTCCTGGAACTACTATAAGGCTTTTTGCAGATGACAGTTTAGTATATAGAACAATCAGAAGCAAGAATGATACTCGCATTCTACAAGAAGATCTAAACGCTTTACAAGAGTGGGAAAGAACTTGGAAAATGGAATTTCATCCCAAAAGTCGCAAGTGTTGCGTATATGTAACAAACGCTCACCAATTAGATCAGATTATTCTATCCATAATACTATTCTTAAGAAACTAATGCTGCAAAATATTTAGGCGTGATTATAGATAGTCGTCTCAAATGGAAAGAACATTACAATTTAGTATGTAAGAAAGCAAATAACATCTTAGCTTTCTATACAGGAACATCAATGACTGCCCCCAAAAGGTTAAAGACGACTGCTACAAAACACTGGTTAGACCAGTACTGGAATATGGTTGCTCAGTTTGGGGATCCTTACCATCTAAAGGACATTGATAACCTCGAAAAGATTCAGAAGAGAGCAGCACGGTTCGTAACAGGGAACCACATCAGAGAAAAGGGGAATACTAGGAAGAACATGAGGAAATTAGAATGGAAACCCTTAGAAGAGAGAAGAGCTTTTATTAAACTTAACACCTTTTTCAAAGGCAGAGCTAAAGTAATTGATATTCCAATGGAACAACTAGTATTGAATAAAAGTAGCACCAGGAGTGGCGGTCAATGTTATACCATACCGCATCAAATTTTGACACCCACTTACATTCTTTTTTCCCAGTTCTGTACGGCTGTGGAACTCACTGCCGGGGGGCCATCAAGATTGCACAAGTGCAATCTCATTCAAGGGACAAATTGATTCGACAGTTTTGAGATCTGCATATTGATGATTTTCTATTTTTTTTTCCCCCAGATTTTTTATTATCAACCTGGGCCTAAAATTTGGCCATTGCTTTTAAATCGAGTGCGACCCCTTGTTGCCAAATTTGCTCCGGGGCCAACAGTCAGAGTCCCCACTGTTTTTTTGTTGTTTTATTTTTTTTTTTAATATGCGCGCTGGTGACCTACTCGTTTTTGATGAACCAGTGTTTTAGGAAGAGGAAGAAGAAGAGAGGGGAGGACTTGATTATACAATTTGGGGCCAGGCTTTTTCTTAGGGGTCTTGTGCAGTCTTTTTTATTTTATGTGTAGAGAAGTTATAAATAATCAATATTTGCTTCGCGCACATTCTAGAGACTCATTCACAGTGCTTCACAAGACTGTATTGAGACCAGTTCCCATTGAATCATTCATTTTGTGCATATTTCTCATGCGCAGTGAGCACAAAAACATAACAGACATGCAGTCATATCTCTAACCATACACAGTCAAACAACACATAATCACCAAAGCTTTACTGTTCTGTTTCTCACAGAGGAGATGTGTTTTTTAGTCAGATGTAGAACCAGAGATGATGGCAAAGTAGAGGATAGAATTTCTTCGGTTGATCCTGCCAGAGATCAGCAGTGAGGGCAGTAAGTGCAGAGGTGTAGTCACGTGTTCAAACCAGGAATTAACTAAAACTGAAGGCAGATCAGCCTGCTCTTACTTGTAATGAATAGCCTGTTCCCCCCCCCTCCCCCCCGCTTTGATTACCCTGAACAGCAGCAGAACCTGTGGATCCGAGTATTGTAGGTCATCTGGATATGTCTGTAAATCTATCTGTCCACAACATGACTCAAAAACAGTGGAGGTTGATGTACATGAAATTTGAGAGAATTGTGTATTGGAGTCATTCTCCACAGTCTTTGAATTTTCTGGTCTTTAAGTTCAACATTGGTGAACCGTAAAGCCAGCTCAGAAAATGAAAAACAAACAAAGAAACGGACAAATTGTTTGCAAATGATTAAAAAAAAAGTTTCGGAGAGGGAATGTAACTCTTATTTGTGCCAATAATGGCTTAACACATCCGTCACTGACAATGTGTATGTTTATAATCAGCCAGCAACACACATGGACGAACTATGAGTATACATGTAGCAGTCGTTTTAGGTACAAAACTTGTGTTTACTTTAACCTTAGGCACTTTTAGTGGCAGTTGAGTTGCTTCCCTTGTTTGGTTAGTACTCTTTGTGAATGTGAATATTGAAAAGGTGATTTTTTGAGCCATTTTGAAACAAAAGTGAATCAAAAACATCTGATATCGATAGAATAAATTGTGTATCTGCTGAATCTTGATGAGCCTGCCAAGAGGGTTTCCGATGATAATTTCATTTGCCTCAAGACAGTGATACTAGAGGTCAAAGTGATGAAGAAGGTCATGTAGAAACAGCGTCAGTGTCAGATTTTACTTCACTAGCCAGTACAAGTGGACAGACTGACCGTGATTTGAATTTATAGATTATTAAATTGTAAATACCACAGATAAACATGACATCCATTTTGCATCAAATACACCCACATTTAGCGTTGATTGCACTGTATTTTAGGCTCCTGGGCAGGTTTGTTGGCAGCTACTGTTTTTCTGGACGTTTCATGGAGGCAGGCTCAGGTTGGCAGAAAGGTCAGGCACAGGCGGTGCCGTTCCAGTAGTGGTAAGTGGATAGGGATGAAGCTGAGTGTGCTGTGTACAGGTGCTGATGTGAAAGCTCGAGATGGAATGGGAAATACCCCCCTGCATGTCACACTTGCTGGCTTGATAGCGGGCTCAACTGAAGTTGGTAGGGTAGGTATCACTGTGTAATGTATGTGTGCGTGTGTGTGTTTGAGTGTGTGTATTTGTGTGTATGCATGTGTACACATGTGTTTGAGTGTGTATGTGTGTGAGTCTCTGTGTGTGTGTATGTGTGTGTGTGTCGGTGTGTGTGTAGTGTATGTGTGTCAGTGTGTGTGTATGTGTGTGTGTGTGTGTGTGTGTGTGTTGTGTGTGTGTGTGTGTGTGTGTGTGCGTGTCTGTGTGTGTATGTATGTGTCTCTGTGTGTGTACGTGTGCATCTGTGTGTGTCTGTCTGTGGTGTGTGTGTGTGTGTGGTGTGTGTGTGTGTGTGTGTGCACGCATGCACATGTGTATGTTTATGTGTATGTTTTTGCTTGTAAATATATGTGTGTCTAAGCATAAGATAATCTATCATCATCATCATCACTTCTAGCGCCGATTTCGTATTTACCGTTCTCATTTTCATCATACACACTCAACATGATTTACCAGGCCTTGAATCCCTTCAGTCAAGTGACAGGTATGATTCAGTCCATCACCATTCCACAGATACTGATGCTGCTGGGTCAGAGGGACAAAGTGAAGGAGGAGGTGCGGACGCAGTTGGCCTGTTTCCTGGTGCAGCGAGGGGCTGACCCCATGGCCAGAAACAATGACGGGGTACAGGCGCTCGACGCCTGCCCTCCCTCTCACGAGAGGGTCAAGGAGGCCATCAAGAAGTTTATAGCCAACAAGTAGGTGCCTTTTAATAATAATAATAATAATAATAATGAATACTTATATAGCGCCTATTCTCGGCTATGAGGCCAAGCTCTAAACGCTTTACAATCAACACTCGTTTACACAACGGGCTGCCTACCTGGGTAGTGCCGACTGAAGAGCTGCCAGCTGGCGCTTCATTCAGTCGTTTCCCATGTCATCCAGTCAGCATCGTTCAATATCGATCACTCATTTTCCTTACTTCCTTCATTCTTTCCATTTCTCACGCAGGGTGCATGCTATGTGTAACGTGTCATCCATACCAATGGCCAAACTGGCCTACTCTTCCGAAAGTTGGTGATGGGATTTTACGCGTGTGCAGATGTTATGCGTGCGTTCACACACGGAACCTCGGTTTATAGTCTCATTCGAAGGACTGTAAGGGAAATGGAGTCAGAACCAATGTTAACTCCGAGGGAAAAATCCCCCTGTACCGAAACGCCCTGGCGGAGGTTCGAACCCGCAACCCCAGGATCACCAAGATTACGAGTCAGGCGCTCTACCAACTGAGCTATTCCGGCTTCCTTTTGATTGAAGGTGTGAAAGGCTTGCCTGCATGAGCGTGCAGAGACATAGACGAACAGAGGAAATGTCTGAAGCATGCACAGATATGCACAGTGATGTGTCAAGAAACTCATGCTGGTAGTTGTGTGCATACCTGCATATATCTGTATGTGGACATACATATAGTTGATGTATATACGTGCATGCATGAACACACACACTGTCATACACACTATTGCACATGCACATGCACGAGCTCATGTACACACAAATCCACACATATATAGCATGTATGCACACACGCGCGCGGGCACACACACACACACACACGCACACTCACTCACTCACTCACTCACACACACACACACACACACACACACACACACACACACACACACACACACACACACACACACACACACACACACACACACACACACACACACACAACACAACACACACACACGCACGCACTCATACACGCAAACATACATGCATCCATGCACAACACAAGCACACACATGCACACAAACACACACATGCATACGAGCTTGTGCACACACATATACACATACACATGCACGCATATGCGTGCACACACACATGCACTCATGAGCGCAAGGGGATGAGGGATGTCAAGGAGGAGGAGGGGGGGGGAGTGCATTCGTCATGACCCATGTCCACCGTCACCCAGCCCTCACGCCCACATCGCGATGTGTCTCTCCTGCCCACCCCCATGTGCATACGCCGTAATGGATCACCCATCACCGTCGCAGCGACAAACCATGACACATTCCCCTATCCTGACGTAGACAACTAACCAGGACACCTTTAAGCTGACTATATCAGAAGAAAAAAAAAATGAACGTGAAAGGTGCAACAACATCATTGTCTGAAAGGAAATCTTAAACGAAGCAGGGAACAGTGAAAAAAATAATTAAAGAACAAGTTGGGTAACTCTTGCTCCCTCGACCATGACTCCAAACGAATGGTGCTGTTAAAGACATCCCCTTAAAGACATCCCTTAAAGACATCCCCTTAAAGACATCCCCAAAACAGGATGTTCCAAGCTTGCCCATACACCCTGTACCTGACAGGCAAGCTTGGAACATCCTTACTTGGGGATGTCTCCTTGTTTGTCCTGTGTTCTCTCTCTTGTCATTTCTGCTAGGCGATTGGGTGTTGCAAGCAACATTCGTTTGGAGTCATGGGCGACTGTTCATTTCCTCAAGGGAGCAAGAGTCACCCTACTTGTTCTTTAATAACGCCATTGTCTGTTTAGGTCATGCCGGCCTTTGTTGCCCTCATTCAGGCTGGCAGAAAGAATCTCTGGTCATTTCACAAAGTTGTGATATTACATAACCAGTCAAAAAAAAAAATGAAAAGACAAAAAAAGGTGAAATAAATGCATGCAAATTCAGTGTATTTTAGAGGGGAGGTGGTGATGATGACAGTATGGATGGGAAATGAAAAGAGCCATATGATAGATCCACCAAGATGTTAAGTGAAGTCCAGCAAGATGGTATATGTATCATGTGTCCAACAGCATTAAGTTTCTGTCAGGCAGCCATACTTAGGGGCTCTGCAGACTGGACGTGTAGCCTGCAATATTGCACATGGACAACAAGATCTTCAGTTAAATGTGTCTTGTTTTGACATCAGTGTATATGCCCTGTTAAAGGATCAGACATTAGAGGGTGTCCCCATACCCTTTTGAAGAATCGACAGAAGCAGATATTTGGATAGTTTTTTTGTTTGTTGCCATCTCATCTTCCATTCCTTCTGAACTTCATTGATTATGGCCCCTTCACACACAGCCACGCTCAGAGGGTCCTCTTGCAGCCCTAGTGCTGTTGTCCTTGAGAAGCGGTCATTATCAAGTTGTGGTCAGGCAACCCACCAGAGCAGACACAGCATGACTGCCAGGTCCCTTTGGGGCATTTGAGAGTTCTTGTCCTGATCCAGGATGCGCAGGACACCACATGCTGAGCCCTGTACCAAAGACCACAATTGCATTGTTGTCGAGGGATTGAACATCCCCCTTCAGAAGGTGGTGCCATGTCTATCCAGTGACAGTTCCCACAAGGTGCTGCTATGTCTATCCAGTGACAGTTCCCACAAGGTGCTGCCATGTCTATCCAGTGACAGTTCCCACAAGGTGCTGCCATGTCTATCCAGTGACAGTTCCCACAAGGTGCTGCTATGTCTATCCAGTGACAGTTCCCACAAGGTGCTGCTATGTCTGTCCAGTGACAGTTCCCACAAGGTGCTATGTCTCTCCAGTGACAGTTCCCACAAGGTGCTGCTATGTCTGTCCAGTGACAGTTCCCACAAGGTGCTATGTCTGTCCAGTGACAGTTCCCACAAGGTGCTGCTATGTCTGTCCAGTGACAGTTCCCACAAGGTGCTGCCATGTCTATCCAGTGACAGTTCCCACAAGGTGCTGCTATGTCTATCCAGTGACAGTTCCCACAAGGTGGTGCCATGTCTATCCAGTGACAGTTCCCACAAGGTGCTGCCATGTCTATCCAGTGACAGTTCCCACAAGGTGTATGTCTGTCCAGTGACAGTTCCCACAAGGTGCTGCTATGTCTATCCAGTGACAGTTCCCACAAGGTGCTGCTATGTCTGTCCAGTGACAGTGTCTATCCAGTGACAGTTCCCACAAGGTGCTGCCATGTCTGTCCAGTGACAGTTCCCACAAGGTGCTGCTATGTCTGTCCAGTGACAGTGTCTATCCAGTGACAGTTCCCACAGACTTGCCAGTGCCACCAGCACAAACTTCCAGTAGACATGGACTTGGAGAGCAGATGAAAACTGAGGTCACCATGAGGTCAAGGCATGAAGAGCCAGATAATTATGAGACATTGTCTTGAAATGGTGATCAGTGAGGATCAGGATGACAGGACTGATACTTTGGTGTTAACTTCTGGCCTAAGGCTACTTGATAGGGCTGCAGTGTTAACTTCTGGCCTAAGGCTACTTGATAGGGCTGCAGTGTTAACTTCTGGCCTAAGGCTACTTGATAGGGCTGCATGTTAACTTCTGGCCTAAGGCTACTTGATAGGGCTGCAGTGTTAACTTCTGGCCTAAGGCTACTTGATAGGGCTGCAGTGTTAACTTCTGGCCTAAGGCTACTTGATAGGGCTGCAGTGTTAACTTCTGGCCTAAGGCTACTTGATAGGGCTGCAGTGTTAACTTCTGGCCTAAGGCTACTTGATAGGGCTGCAGTGTTAACTTCTGGCCTAAGGCTACCTGATAGGGCTGCAGTGTTAACTTCTGGCCTAAGGCTACTTGATAGGACTGCAGTGTTAACTTCTGGCCTAAGGCTACTTGATAGGGCTGCAGTGTTAACTTCTGGCCTAAGGCTACTTGATAGGGCTGCAGTGTTAACTTCTGGCCTAAGGCTACTTGATAGGGCTGCACTCTACATTTCCTCTCATAACTTATTCTAGCACCAGTCAGGCCTAGAAGAAATATACACCAGCAGTGTTGGACAAGAAGTTTGTGCAAGAGTGTTAGAGAAGGAATTCTGTTTTACGTCTCGTCACACATATAGGCGATTGCAGACGTCTAAATAACATAGTGTTTACAATTTTAGACTATTATCATAAAAGAAAAGAGGACGATGTGGTTACATAGAACAAAAATAAAGGATAGATGAATTGTAAGACAGTAACTATGAAAAATTAGAGAAAAATAACTAAAGTAATCTAACTTACGATTATATTATAAAATGTTCCTTAATGGACTTTCCAAAAGGTTACTCGTTAATTTAACAAGAGAAACAACTGGCAACGAATCTAAAAGTCAAACACATTAACATGCCCAGTGTCAGCACTTGGTATAACACCATTCAAAAAGGGTTTCGTTAGTTCACACTCAAAAATCACATGTTGAACTGAAAGATCCCACGACATACGCACTTAACAGTCTGGCAATACTTGGTTCGTAGGGATTTACATAAAAGTCTAAAAGTCAGAGTGTCAGAGAAGCATTCATTAAGTGAATGAAACTGTCTGAGTGGTTAGTAGTGCAGACTCCCGACTGGGAGGTCATGGATTTGATTCCCATCAGAGCCATTCAAGTGTGGGACTTTATCTCTCCCAACCAGCTCCTACCCAGAATAGAGTGTACTATGGGCTCAACTGGGAAGATGGGACCATACAGTCATGTTTCGTTCACCTAATGGATGCATCACAAGTTTTCCGACCAACACTGCAGGTATCTGTATCTCTTGGGCTTGGCTGACACCAGGTCAGATGGTTAAAGTAAGCTAGTGCACAACCCCATCATGCTGTCTCAAACTAGAATGGAAATCTGTTGCATCATCCTCATTCTCATTGATAAGCAGCAACAGTAAAGTCTCAAATTCATGCCCTACGCTCATGGTTACCACAGTTTTGATTTCCTCTCTACACCTAAGCCCTTGGTGAGTTTTTATTGGGGGGGGGGGGGGGGGGGGGGCACTGGTATTGGTAAGTTTTTGGGGTACTGTTGCTGGACAGAATTGGTGGTGCTCTCTGGAGGGAGAGCTCACTCACACTGGCTGGATGTCTGAGCAATTACTGTCATAATTAGGAAGCTTGGTATGAAGTGTCCTGCGTATGTTGGATCATGACGGGCACCGCTGAAGACCACCACAGTGACTTGACACCAGTGCAGGGTCTCCTCTGGTGGGGTGCCTCAGGGTGATTGGACACTGACTGCTCCCTGTGGATTGATGATGCCAAGGCCGTGGCAGGACAAGGTGAGTTGTGGCTGTGGATGTGGAGCGGGAATGAGCAGCGATGGTGCAATGCCCCTAAGGTGGAACAAAAGACGAGACAAAAAAAAAAGAAAAAAAAAAGAAACCCTCTCTGATGGGGTTCAAACTTACAACCTCCCACTCCACAAGTCTGTGACACCAGATCTGCACATACTTGAACTGAAAGCTTGGACTAGCAAGATCTTTAATACAGATATGTTTTGACGTTTGGTGTTCATACATTCCTGAAAAGACCCAGGAGAAAGTAGATGTGCACATTCTTAGACACTACAGGTCAAACAAGAGAGGTGTAGCAGGGACAGGTAGGTAATCATGATCTGAAATGAAGAGAGTGGCCCAGGTTCAAATCTGTTAGTCATGTGTTTCTGAAGTTTTCTATTGTGTTGTGTTGATTCATCATCACAACATATATCTCTGCGTGACATTTGGGCAGCTCTCCTCCAAGAGGAGAGCTTGTTGGCTTAGTAAAGTCCCATATTGTTTTTGCTCTTTGTGTGTGTGTGTGTGTGTGTGTGTGTGTGTGTGTGTGTGTGTGTGTGTGTGAATGTACTTACTCAAGTTAATTAATTCACAGAGTTTTGTCAGGCACAACTCGCATGTCGCCATAGCCTCTTTTATATGAGCTAAAAGCATGCCATACCTAGGACCTTGCATTATCATCTCATGAAAAGGGCCAGCACTCAGAACCACTATTTAAGCCGAATGGAAAGAAGGAGAAAGAAAAATATTCACCATATCTGAGACTTGAACCGTGAACCTCAGATCCACTGGACCACCACCCCGCTTGAGTGTCATGACCTGAAGGAATAAACAAACCCTCTGCCCTTCCCCACTCCTTGCACTGCCTGAAACCAGCTCTGAATCTATGTGGCGGACAATTGACGATATCACCTGTCAGCATCTTTTTGAACATAACTGAGCTTGATGAGTTTGCTTTTTTGTTCTTCTCGCTAGCCGTTCTGCTATCACAGAGGGTCGTCAGAGCCGGGAGGGTGCGGCCAACCTGGACGCCTTGTGCTTCAAATGCTGTGCCAAAGAAGCCCAGATTCTGTTGGTGCCGTGCGGTCACCGCATCCTGTGCAGAGAATGTAGCTCTGGGTTCTCCAGGTGTCCCACGTGTGATCAGCCCATCAAGCAGATGTTTGATAAAGGTAAGAAGTGTCGAAACGTTCTCATGAAAAGTTTGATGTAATGAAGTTGTTGAAGTCTTATGTATTTTGTGGATGGTCTCTTTAAGGTGGAGAAACCTCCAGCTGGGACTATTAGAAAAAAAAGTAAGTTTATGAAGAATGAGGAGTCACTGATGAATGAAAAAAATGTTAGTTTTGTGTGTGAGATTGTGAATGTAGGGATGGGTGTGTGGAGGGTCATTGAGATGGAGGAGAGTGGCGCTTGTCCTTGATGGAGGAGAGTGGCGCTTGTCCTTGATACATACAATATTTATCATAATTACTGATGTGTTAGAGGGAAAAGAAGATGGGGGCACCTTGCCCAAAGCACATGCTGCATATTTGATATATCCGTTTCTCAATTTTTGTACATGTTTTTGTGGTGGTGGTGGTGGTGGTGGTGGTGGTGGTGGTGGGGGTGTGTGTGTGTGTGTGTGTGTGTGTGTATGTGTGTGTGTGTGTGTGTGTGTGTGTGAGCGCATGCGCATGTGTGCATGCATACGTGTTGTTGTATTGTTAGCATTTTGCAGAAATTACATGCATTTTGCTTTCTGAAGTTGTATGACTATGTCAGTGTAGTATTTAACCAATGTTACAGGTGTTAATCGCTTCATGGTTTTGTTTCCATGTTCTCCACAGATGGCAGGAAACTGAAGGTGTGCATCGTAATGTGAGGCCAGACAAAACTGATGAAGAAGATACAGGATTCAGCAGTGCATGCAACCAGCAACCTTTTGCTTTAGCCTCATGTGTTGGTGTGGATTTTCTACAGTCATGAACATTATTACACTGCATATTGTGTCCTTTTAGGTACAGCCAACTACACAAACTTCAAATACAGGTTTCGGGATTGTACTTGGCCAGACCAGCAATAGTTTAGGCATGATCACCATAAGTGATTTGTGTAGTCTTATTATGTTTGGGCGGATAATTTTCTTTGCTGTATATTACTTAAAGTTGTGTGTGTGGGTGATGAGTTGCCCATGTTTTCTGTGAATGATGAACAAAGTGCAGCTGTTCATCTAGTAATTACTTTTTTGAAAAGAGACAAAATGTTGCATTTATTGTGGGTGTTTATTTGTTTTATCTGTTGATTTGTTTTTATTGTGGGTGTTTATCTGTTTATAAAGGTGAACACTTTTTAGTCAAGACATGTGTAGTGTTTTTTAAACGCATTCTGTAGCTAACATGAGCTTTATGTGGATAACATGAACTTTCAGTATTTAATATGAAGAACTTTGAGTTGCAAGGCTTGCGGAAGCCATGAGAGTGATTAATATCACAGCACAAGATATGGCAGAAGTTCAGTTAAGCGAGTCCTTGATGACAACGTTTGCTGGATATTTTCTTGGTCAGTTGGTGAAGGAGTTTACTTCCAATCACTGTATAGCTGATGTGCTGCATTCCAGTGTTTAGATTGAAGATATATTTTGGTAATTAGACATTTCGTAATCTGTGCGTCCTGGGTACTGCAGTACCCAGACTCAAACATGTCTTTATGTCTCTGGAAACATCACAGCTGTTCTTATGAATTTTTAAGTATTTTTTTAAACCCATAGTTTACTATAAATCATCAAATTTTGGTGTGAGTGCATCAAAAACTAAAGAAATAATCAGCTAAGTCAGTGGAACGATGCGCTTGTGATAATGCTGGTCCGGTGAACCTATACTTTAAAGAGCGGAACTTCGATATTGCAGCACATGGAGTATGGATTCAGGTGGACCAATTTCTTGGGTAAAGTTTAAACTCTTGAAGACCCCGATGAGATGGGATTCATACAACACGCGACGTCCGAACAGGGATGAACACAGAGAAGACATACAATGAAGCCTATATAAATTGTATGGGTACTTGGGGAACCTGCTTCATCACCAGTGTATAGTCACAAGCAATATCTTGCAAAGGTTAGCAGTGTTGGGGGTGGGGGGAGGGATGGGGGGGGGGGGTAGAGGACTTTGGAGAATGGGTAAGAGTAGAGAAAAGGTAGGGGGGGGAGGATGGTGGGTGAAGAGAGAGGAGAGTTTGCAGAGGAGGTGGGGGGGGGGATGATCATGTGAGGGTTATTGCTGTGTGTAATACTCGGGGGGTTAGTCCAGACTCTCCAGAATAATGCGACTCATTAAGGTCAAAAGAAGGAAGAGTGTCAAGCTCAGAACAAAGGAAATCTTTGGCTGTTAGCATTATGTACATGGGTATGACCTGTCACACATACATATATGCATGCATGAGCACATACACATGCAGTACACACACATTAATTGACTGAAACCACCTTATTGCCAGATTAACGTTAGTTGTCACAATAACAGTCACACACACACACACACATGCATACATGCACACACACATGCATGCATGCATGCACGCACACACGCACGCACACACACACACACACACACACACACACACACACACACTCACATGCACAAACAAACACATCGGACTTGCATTTGTGATTCCACATATTGTTGTAATGATTTCTGAGAATGCGTTGCTTGAGGTTATGATTTGTAAACTGAAGCCCTAATCATAAATAGTATGAGGGCTATTTATATCTGCATCACATTCGATTATGTTAAAATAGCATCGCGTAGTTCAGTTATGAACTGCTGACAGAAATTGTCAGCTGTATGTTGATGGTGGAGGTTTTTGTTCTTTTACTCTGTACACAGAGGAAATACTGTGAAGCATGAACTGGTTTTGATCCTGTCTGTTTTGTTTGTTGAGGTAATGGAGGTCAGTTACAGAGATGTTATTCAAGGGTCAACACATCTTTGACAGGAAGCATCAATAGTTGTTTCACGCTCACATCCTCTGTAGAAGGGAACCATAGATTGCAGATTTGCTAGTTAAATGTATCAAACTCACTCTTACTCTCCGCCTATGTAGTTGGAAGTTATCACCCATGCTTGTCTACTTCTTGTGTTACTGTACACTTGTCAGCAGGCCCTGTCGATGTCATGAGTTTATTTTTAGGCTCGTTACCTGCAGTATTAGTAGATTGGATAGCACCGATTTGGTGGAGCCCACCTTAAGTTTTAGATCGCATGTTACACTCCTCCTGATCTGATAATTGTAAGTTAGAATTGAATTTGTGGCAATTTGATTTGATTTTTTGAATTTTTAATTGTACGTTTTGATTTGAGAATGATATCATTTATCAAAATCTACTTCCCCATCATAATGCATGATTTATTATGCATTCTATCTGTTGTTAATTCCTACAGTGATAATGTCAGTTTACGCTAATGCCATGACGGAAAGAGTGAGTTGGTGATTACACTGCGCCAACCACTTCTGTAAGTGTCTTGCAACCTTTAGCCTCTCGGGAGCAAAAAAAAAAAAAAGAAGAATAGGCAAGAAAATGGGGTCTGTCTCCTGAGGAATCATGCGACTAGTTGTCATAGAGAACAAAAGTCATGGTGATGGTGAAGCTCATAAGAAGGAAAGCGAGTCAAAACATGGTAGTGCCTTCAACAGGTAGTAATGTTGACCATGTGGTCAATAAGACAACGTTAGTTGCCGGTAATACTCCAAAAATTCTTTTGTATAACCAGCCACCATGACAGAGTTTAGATTTGTGGACTCCTGGCACTGAGGTCCTTGCATACATTCCTAACAGAGCCTTTTGTTTGTGGGATTTTTATCACATGACTGGCTCCTACCCAGAGCTGGGTTTGCTGTTGGCTCATTTGTGAAGACTGGAACCTTACAGTTGAGCTTTATCCACTTAATGGATGCATCTCTGAGAATGTTGCTAAAATTCCATCCACTTAATGGGTTCGTCTCCAAGAATTTTGCTTAAATCTCCTGACCAACTCTGCCAGTATTTGTAGCTCTCAGACTACCCGAAGATGGAGTATGGCTGCCTTAATGGTGGGATGAAAAACTGTCATACACACAAAACTCCACAGCCTGTCTATACAGGCAGTGTCCACAGGAGTATCAGCCTGGGTACGCAGAAAGAAAGAAAGAAAGAAAAAGTAGCATTCAGACCTGGTGATGTAGTCTTGTGTCAATCTGCTCGTTTTGCCCTTAACTTTCATCATACTTCATCCAAAATTTTGTGTGCCATACGTCATGGATTTTCAGGTACCCATTTTTGTTGTGGAAGAATAAAAACCTTGCTGTACATCATGGGTCTCCAGGGACCCATGCTTTTTCTGAAGGAATAAACTCTTTCCATATATGGTGGATCTTGAGGGACTCTTTTTTTTCTGAGGAACTGAACCTTGCCAAACCTCGTGTTTGGGCCCAAGAAACTGTGATAAATTGTGAAAGGCGGAATCAGAGTGTTTTAGTATTTGTTAAGTGTAGGCAGGCTAGTTTTTTAGTGTTTGTTGTATATATGTAGACTAGCTGGTATTAACGAAGTGACAGGGAGATTGTTAAGTAATGAATGTTATAAGCTTTCAGCAAATGATTTGAATTGTTTGTTTCAATTTGCATCATCATGTGAATAGAGATTGTTAATTAATGAATGTTATAAGCTTTCAGCAAATGATTTGAATTGTTTCAATATGCATCGTCATGTGAATAGAGATTCTTAATTAATGAATGTTATAAGCTTTCAGCAAATGATTTGAATTGTTTGTTTCAATATGCATCGTCATGTGAATAGAGATTGTTAATTAATGAATGTTATAAGCTTTCAGCAAATGATTTGAATTGTTTGTTTCAATATGCATCGTCATGTGAATAGACCTTTCACATGGGTCCCATGACTGTGTGTGCCTGCATCCATGCAAAGCCTGGGTTTGGCTTTAAGCATCATGCTGTTCATGCGATGTGTTACTCAGACCGGTTGTAATGTGTGTCACCAACAGACCTGTGTGGTGTGCATATGTGCGCATACATGTTTTGCCGTTATTGAAGTTGCTAGGGATCATGTGTGTGTAAATGGGTGTGTATGCATGCCTATGTATGTTGCTCCGTGTGTGTCTGTGCTTGTGCGTGTCTGTGTGTGGGTAGGCGTGTTCATATGGATGTGTGCGCATTCTTGAGTGTATGAATGTACACACACATATGTATACAAAAGAAAAAGAACAAGCAGTGTGCTTGTGATGCACCTGAAAGTATGAGCATCCAATTGTACTTCAGAGAGGGAGTGCGTGATATGGAGTGCACATTCATGTACCTGGAAAGTACCTTTTCAGTATGTATGGCCAGCTGCACATGCCCAGCCTTACATGTTTTTAAATTAAGAATGAAGCCAACGAGATAGTTCCAAGTTTCTGCATCTTTAGATTGCATGGGTCTGGCTAGTACCATGAGGCATGGTTTGCAAGGTTTCTTCTTTGAGGATATGGGTCTGCTCAAACTCATGAAGTACTCTGTGTGTGTGTGTGTGTGTGTGTGTGTGTGTGTGTTGTGTGTGTGTGTACTCCTTTATTCATTGACAAAAACAATTTTTAGTACAGATGCCATGCTTTATTAGTAGATTTTTGTTGTTTGTTTTCTCCTTTTATTGACAAAAACAATTTTTAGTACAGATCACCTACTCCTTTGACAAAACCATGAAATTTTTACAGAGATGGGTTCAGAATTAACTTGGATATAAAGTAAAAGTTACGACTTTAGATCATTTAATGCACATGATATTCAGGGAAAGTTGAACCGACAGCAGAGAATACATACATACATGGCATTGTACTTCTTTTCTGATGAATGACAACACAATTTTGAGGTCTTTATGATGAACAAGTATCACGCAAATGAGGTAAAAGATGATGTAAAAACTTGTCAACTGTATGCGTGTTGCGCATTTGTGCAAATATGGTGTGCGTGAGAGAGAGAGAGAGAGGGATAGAGAGAGAGAGAGAGAGAGAGAGAGGTCTGCTATTTCCATTTGTTATGAAATTGAACAACCATATGCATTAAAAAAGATACATGAATGAATATCTATCTGTATATCTGTGTGTGTGTATGACAATTTTAGATTGAGCTGAGATTTATCTGATGGAATCACTGACAGAGATGCAACAAATCCAAAGCTAAATGGCATCCATATTTGATTTGTATATACTTGCCCATGGATCGTCCTCCTTTTGCAATGAAGATATCCATCACTGGATTTTTCAAAAGAAAAAAAGAGAAAAAAAAAGGGGGTGGGGGTTGAGGCCAGGTGGAGGAGTGGGGAGAGGGGAAAAAGGGAGTGGGTGGGTGGCGGGGCATCTTAATAAAACAGAGTTTGAAAGAAGTGCATGAAAGCAGAAGTTGAAGCAACAACAAACAACAAAGAAGGCGGAAATGATGTAGCCGTTTCCAGTGATTAAAGTGTTATCAATGTGAAGTCAGTTCTTTCTTCTTCATTTTTTTTGCTTGTTTTTTTCCATGTTTACCTTATTTATTTGTTCTGCCTGAGGAAGACTAACCGGTCAAAACACATGTTAGCATTGTCATTGGTTCAGTTTGTTTGACGGTCTTGTAACCCAACTTTACTTCAAGAAAAGTGGGTCACTTTAACGAATGTGTTAGCAATTGTTGGTTTTTCTTCATTCATGTTAACAGCAGTTATTTCGTCAGTCGTCACATGTACATTTATTGATGAACATCATCATCAGTTGCTGTTATGTCAAGCAATATTTTTGGTATTCCAGTGTACCAATGAAAACGATTGAATGAAGCTAGTTGTGTGGGTAAAATCAATCCAATTATGCAAGTCCATGTTTATATGTGACAGGATAAAGAAATGGGCAGGGGGTGGTGTGAGGTGACTTTTGTGGTTGTTGTTATAAAAGAAATGGGCAGGGGGTGGTGTGAGGTGACTTTTGTGGTTGTTGTTATAAAAGAAATGGGCAGGGGGTGGTGTGAGGGACTTTTGTGGTTGTTGTTATAAAAGAAATGGGCAGGGGGTGGTGTGAGGTGACTTTTGTGGTTGTTGTTATAAAAGAAATGGGCAGGGGGTGGTGTGAGGTGACTTTTGTGGTTGTTGTTATAAAAGAAATGGGCAGGGGGTGGTGTGAGGTGACTTTTGTGGTTGTTGTTATAAAAGAAATGGGCAGGGGGTGGTGTGAGGTGACTTTTGTGGTTGTTGTTATAAAAGAAATGGGCAGGGGGTGGTGTGAGGTGACTTTTGTGGTTGTTGTTATAAAAGAAATGGGCAGGGGGTGGTGTGAGGTGACTTTTGTGGTTGTTGTTATAAAAGAAATGGGCAGGGGGTGGTGTGAGGTGACTTTTGTGGTTGTTGTTATAAAAGAAATGGGCAGGGGGTGGTGTGAGGTGACTTTTGTGGTTGTTGTTAGTTCTATTTCTCCTCTGCTCCACTCCTCCAATTCTTATGGATAATGTTGTCTGGTTTTCTTGCCTGATGCTTAGTGATGTGATCCTGAAAGTCTGTTTTCCGTTTGTTTGTTTGTTTTCTCATGTACTCCTTGCTTTGCTTATCTTTATACCGTATATCATTTTCTTTATTAATGTTGCACTTTACGATGAATTATACATCTGAAGAACCCAGTGCACACACATCTTTTGTATTGCAATGTTCCACTTTGAGCAAATTTTCATGGCCTTTATCTTGCATTCTATTACAGAGTTGGCAAGAAGTTGGTTCAGAACTTTTGCACAGTGGTTTCTTATAATAAAACAAACCATTGCTAACTTTTTTTAATATGAAGATGTGTTGTACTGTTGTGATTCACTGGTTTGAATATGGCCGTCTTATTTAAACTGTGCAGATCAGTGGCTTTAATCTATCTTAATAAAATGAAAGCAAGTCTAAATGGACTGGTCTGGCTTGTATTTCAGTGAATTTACTACTTGTGCATCGGGTACGATCTGTGTGAGTCATCACATGCATGAACATTAGATAATCTGATGCTATGCATTCAGCTGTACAAATTTATGCACATTCTCATGCACACACAGCCTCAGTTTCAAAAGAGTTTTATAATACTTCACTGCACATACAGCCTCAATTCCTTTAAGTTCTGCAATGCTTCGCCGAACCTTGTTCAACTGTGTTCAAAGCAACATTGCAGGACTTGCCCAGCACTGAGGCTTTAAGTGCAATGAACCCTTGTAGAAATATCATTTCCCCACAAACACCAGTCAAACTGATAGTTGTAACAAGAAATGATTTTGTTGCACAGACAACTCATGAGAAATGAGGTCTGCTGCTTGTACATTCTCTTTTAAAGTACCAAAACCTGCCCTGCGTACTGCAGGCCAAGTGTTTGCCGAGTCTCTGCAGTACGATTCAGCTCTCACTACCCTCGCTCAGCGCATGTGCACAGCACTGTCAACAGCTTAACCAATCTAAACACAAGTCTTTTTTCCAGTAAGCAATCATTTGTGAGTTTGCACTCTCCATGAAGGGCTCATAAGCAAGTGAAGCGGCTTAGGGCAATTGGCCCACACCATCAACTGAGTGATCGAGCTGCTGACAGCAACTTGGCCTGTGTTACACATCCCTGGCTTCTTGCTTGGATCTGACCAACATCGTGTCAACGTATCCTATTTAAAAAGTAAAAAGAAGAATTTTTTTTTTTCTATCAATCTATTTTCAGAAGTGGTACATGGGTATTTCCATGAAAATGTCCACTCTATCCACACTCTCCTTCCACTGTCTTTTGTGAAGAAAGATGTCTGGAAATGCTTCACCATGCATCAACCCAGAGACACTATAAAATCTCTCCTGAAACTATACACAATTTTCAGTTATCTTTCAATGTAATTTTAGGCATTTGTCACAAACAAATTAGCTATCTGTCAGCCAGTCTTGGTGTATGGACATCAGCACAGAAAGAATGAATCACCTAAATTGATCTATAGGATGAGAATAAAGAACTTGAGCCAGACTCTCACCGAATTCTACATTAATTGAGATGAACAAAACTGTCGCGGATAGGATAACAATAAGAAAAATTTGGCCTCAAAGACATCCCCCTCCCCCGCACACACAAATGCACATGTGTCACCACCATCATCATCATTACATTATCATGATCCATTTTGTCATATTAACTTGGGAGTTGTATTGACTTTTTTTTTATATAAAAAGTACAACCACTCAACATGTAACAAACAAACATAAAAATGAGAATTGGAGTGAAACCATTCATTTTGAATTAAGGCATTACAATACATTTAAAACTAATCTCAACATACCATCTTTCCTCCCCCACTCATCTTTCTCTCTCTGTGTGTCATATCCCCATTCTGCAACGCTCTCGTTGACTACTCACATTTACAACACACACACACACACACACACACACCAGACACATGTCTCCCCACCCCACCCAAACAAATGGCCTGTTCGCTTGTCTTTTTTTTCCAGCTATCACTTCTTCATCCTTTAATTCTTTTTCTTTCTTTTCTTTTAGCTAAATGTTCTCCATTCTCTTCTTCCTTCTTATTCTGTTTCTTTGTCTCTCTCCCTCAGCTCTCCTACCTTCCCTCTCCCTTTGTGAATGTGACAGCCAACTGACCCAGCTGCTGCTCTTGCCAGTGATGAAAACCGCATTCTTCTTTATAGGTAGAAACGCACCAATATTGTTTATGTTTCCAGTCAAGATAAACCACTAAGCTGCCCTCTTACCAGAAAAGAAAGAAACTTAGGCATGAATGCTGCAGTACATGATCTTGAAAATGGTCACCAAGACAGCATAGGAAAGATATATGAAAATACTCAAAGCCAGATGCATGTGTGCGTATGTGTTTGAGTGAGTGAATGAGTGTGTTGTGTGTAAGTGTGTGCCTGCGCATGTGTGTGCGTGTGTGTGTGTGTGTGTGTGTGTGTGTGTTTACACAAATTAATCGAACACATAAACAGACAGTTTTAAGTTTTATTCCCAATTTCAACCAAGTAATGTTTGTGGTCTTCAATTCATCACTGCCACTCAGCACCACTTCCACCGTACATGTTCATTAATTTCCAAAAGAAGCAGGAAAACAGGCGTTTGTGCCACACAAACCAAAGAAAACTTTCATAAGCGTTTCATGAAACAAAATAACCGATTCATAAAATTATTCATAGTATTTCTGGCTTGTGAATGATGCTATGAAGGCAGTTATGAAGAAGTCTAACCAACTTAAAGACTCGAGCCCTGGTCTTTCTAGTCATTTCAACTTCTTTTGAAATGATTAAATTCAAACGAACAAATGTCCCATATGACATACACTGATTCTCATATACCACTGGGAAACTGGTTTGAATGTTCATTAGACACTGTTGAAGTGCTAGCCCTGTGAAAAAATATTGCATATTTAGAGCTCTGTGAGATAAGAGATCAGTTTTTTCCAAATGAAAAACATTTAATAGAATTTTCACATTATCAAAAACACACGCACACACACAAACACCGTCATTCCCATTCTGAGGACATGAACAACTCAAAGGCTGAAAATATGTTTGATGTAAGTATGAAATCTGTGCTATGAACGGTAAAGAAACAGCAGCACAGCTGACAAAATTTCTGGATCATCACAGTACCTAAATAACAGGAGACAGCATATATCAACTGATGTCTTTAACCAAAGGGAGCACAAGGACAAACGAAAAAAAAAACACCTCTGCTGAATCATTCTTTAAAAAAAATGCAAATTCTGCTATTGGACTGATAAATCTCTTCCATCATAAACTCTATCGTTACATTATGGAACCTCTATGTAAGAAATGTCCAATAACGGTCACACGCCTTGAATATTGCCTTTTCATCTTCTATATTATGTGTTACCAACTGTTTTTCTGCCTTTAAGGCCAATTTTCCTCTGTTTTGTCTGAGAACATCTTTACACATTTCTCTTTTTTATCATTTGTAACATTCTGGCTACACTCATAATCCAGCACACAAGTATTGAAATTTTTAGCACTGGGACAGTCACTAGCTTGTTTTCTGCAGTATTATCAGGTCAAGAGGCCTTTTTACATGTAGCATTTTGGCAGTAACATGTCTTTTGACTGATATTTTTTACTTAAAGAAAATGAAAGAATTGTGTCAGGCGAACTGTAAGGAATGGCTGGCATATACAGTAGTTCCAAGTCTCTGCTCTGCCTTAAGGATATCAGAAGTTAAGCTGTACCTCAAGAACGGCGTATCCTCTCAATCAAAACATTTACAATCTGAACTCTGTGACTTATCTTTGTTACATTATGACAGCTCTGGCGACCCTGTGTGGTCATCTGGCTCACACCGATGAATAGAGAAACAAAAGGCAGGCAAAACTGAGGATGGAAGGAATGTAGAGATAAATTCAAATGTACACCACAACTTATCTGAAAAATATCAGTGCTGAAAAGGATCTTTGACAGAAAATAACATTTCGAAATGAAGCGTTTTAAAAGATGGAATTTCTGCATCCTAGTGCAATACTTTTCACTTATGAGTATTTGTAATATATTAGCATACACAGAGCATCCACAACCAAACCGCCTGAGTGTCAGTAAGGGTGTCAATGCACAACTACAGTGGCAGTGGTCCCTACAGATTGAGGAACTCTCTCCCAGTACGCTCCCCCATTACCCAACAGCCCCACGATGTCAGGCTGCGATGGTGGTTTGTGCGAGGTTTTTCATAATTTCTCTATGGAAATGCCAGATTTGTGAGCAGCGGCGCACACTCATGTTTGCTAAGCCCCAGCTACCGTCCCTTTGGCCAACTGTGTCACTGAGGGGAACCACAGAGGGGGCTGTCTGGGCTGCCAGATTAAGGACAGTGTGTACAGTGGTAATTCTATTTGATTTTTTTTCTCTCGCCCATCTCTCAGACATTTTCAGATCTCTTGCCATATTCCACAGCTGAAGAGATTGCTCAGAGATTCTCTGAAGTGCCGTAATCTGTTGATGGCCACCTGCACTGCACTCCTCTATGGTGGAAACCTTGGAAAGAAGGGACATCTTCAAAGGCGTCCCCATTAGAAATGTCAACATTGTCAGAAATATCTTCAACGATGGCTTTGCCTGCTGACCCTGCATAACCCCTGGCCTCACTTGCGAGATGAGAAGGAAGGGTTGGCAGTGGCCCTGAGCAGAAACACTGGAAGGGCCTGCTCCACTTGTTGACATAAAGACTGGCTATGCAATGGGAAGCCGGATAAAGGCCTTACTAGTGCTAGGGGGGAAGCCCAGGTGGGAACTGATGCACCCTAAACCAGCATCTGTCTGACCAGAAATAATGCCACTATGCCATGCACTGTGGCTAACAGGGCTGTGGTGTTGACCACGGAGATGCCATGGCAAAAAAGGAGGCTGTTGGCGGTTGCAACTTTGCAACTTTTTCACATAAGGGCTATGCTTTAAAAAGACAGAGCCATACATGCTGCTGCTATGGCAGAACAGGGAACCTGGGAAGCTGTGAACTAGGCCAGCATGGTGGAAGATGTAATCGCAATGGGCATGCCCGAGTCAAAGTCACTCCTTGTCCTGTAGTTGAGAACACATCTTTGACAGTTTCGGGTCACAGCAGCTTGGATCAGACTGTCCAGCATATCAACCATTACTGACAATGTGACATCAAATATTCTTCTGACACACTGGTGGTCACCACCGGGGGGTAATGTCCTGAACACCTCCCTGTGAAACACTGTCCAGTGCAAGAGCATCATCACAGGTTGGGTCCAACATATTCATACCAACAACACTACTAGCACTTATTTTCTGAGAAAAGTCATCCATTTTGAGAAGTTTTAAGCAAATATCACAAATGGGACAGCATGGGAGGGGTTACATATGCCAGTCATCAGAAACAGGGAAAGCCACTTCAAAATCAGAGGTTCTAGAAATTGTGGAATCTCACCCACACAGCTATGAAACCATTTCTTCTCTAAGTTTTACCTTCCAAGTAGACATTATTTTTGCCCTGAAGGTCACACAAGGCTCTGTGAGAGACTAGAGTATAACAAATACCTATTAATGGAAGTTACATATCTACAGGAGGCAGAGATTATAAGAGAATGAGTGCATGTACACACATATGAATGTAGATGCGTTCTGACATAATGAAATATTGCACTAATTATCAGTTTAAATTTGTCTAATCATGGCAGAATTTTATAACACATGAACAAATCTAAACTTGTATACAACATCTAAGTGAGATAAACAATGATTTCTACAATGCCAAGAGAATAAAACTGAAACTTATGTGCAATGTTTCTAATCCTTAATTTTTTCGCATCAATACACAGAACATTTTCTCAATTCACTACAATTGGAATGCGACCACGGCTTCCAAGGTGCATGCCAGTCAGAATGAACGCAATGTAGAGGGAAAATCCCAGAATGCCCAGAAGCAAGAGAACAAAATTGCGAGAACCCAGCTCAGTCGCACATTCCTGCCACAACCCAGACACAAACTGTCCACTGGACGGATTTCTTCTTTTGCTCTGCAGAACTGAAGTTAATCTGTAACAGTAATGCACAATGCATGGTAAGCATGAATCAGGTCACTTTTGCTTTCACAGTCAAATGATTAAAGGCACACGACCCCAAACTAATATTGCTTGTGGAACCCATTCATCTATCCAAATTTTATACAGAGAGGAGGCACACAAACACAAAAAATAATGAAATTTTCTCTGTGAACTAAGTTGTAAATGTGCTCTTTTATCCAAACTGACACATGTCCACAACAGCAGAAAAACATGAACAAACAAACAAATGGTGTTTGTACATTACTTCCGCTATTGCTTCTGTTAGCAGACTTGTGTACATCTAATGGTTTTCACTCTGGCTTCCTAGCTTATTCCATACCTGACAAACATAGAATAATCACTGTCATCAATGTGGGCATTAACTTTCAAGGCAAAGAAAAACAAATTTGGATCTATGGTTATACTATAAAATGTACCCATCCTCCCGTCCCTCCTAAATTCAATCTCATGCAGCAGTCTAACAGAAAAAAACTGGTGTGTACCTTACTTCTGTCTGCGGCAGGAGGGAAACAAGGGAGACTACAAGTTATATTAAAATGATTTCATTGTAGAATATTCACAGCACAGCACTTACAACTACTTTTTTTTGGCCAGGACACTATCAGGTATTTGGATTGTGTGTTAAAACAACATTTTCTGCCTACAACAATATGGCAAGAACAATGTACTGGTTGTACGGATATTTCTGCATACAATGCTGCCTGACTACTGATTCAAGTACATGATTCTTGGAGTGCTTGAGTCACCAAAGGTAAAGTCTACTGGTCTACTCTAAAACATCCATTTGCTTTTGTGTTTGTAATGTATACAACTACAAGCAGCCAGTGGGGCTGGTAAGGTTCTTTACGGTCTTGTTTTGTTTCCCACTGGCTTTTTGTGCCATATGATTTCCTTCATAATTGTGCAGAAAGTGTTTGCGTTTGCTGTTCAAGACAAACTGCGTCTAACTATCTTCCTTCAAGCACTAAATGAAAAAGGAAGTACCTGCGGGGCCAGGAGATGACAAATCATTACATTCAAATAGTCACCAGCCCCTCCATTTGCTTTCAGATTTGAACGAGTACCTTTTTCTTTTCTTTTTTTTCTTTTTTTTTTCCTTTCAAATAAAGGTGCACATCATGAGCAACTTAGAACAGTACACTCTGGCAGTCATGGTTATATGCTCATAATACTGTAGAGATATGTGGTAAAATTAGTATTTTTAGAAGCAGTAAATATAAGGCATCATCTAAACAGTCAAGTATATGACAACGCTGTGGTGATCTTATTGCTTGGAACCAGATGACAAATCTGAGTTGTGAGTGCTTATGTCTGTTTAGTTTTGTTCATCTGGGATTCTTCAACTTCAAACATGTTTATCTGGTCCTGACAACGGCTATCATTTCTAAAAATCAGTGTTAATTCTTATTTGAATAAACTCAATCTTGAAAATATCCAGAACAAGTTTTGAACGCTCTTCTTAAAAGAAAAAAGAAAAAAATCCATGTTTGTTCCAGCAAAATATCTGTTAATTTCCGCCTTGCCTTAAGGATGTATCAGACCAATTGATATGGCTAGACCACCAAGGCTACATCAAAATGTTATGTTCTGCATAGTTATGCAGGGACTGTCTTCAGTCGTGACAAGCCCCCAGGCATAACATTATCAGTCTAAAAAATCCCTGGAAGTAGGAGTGTAGCTGCCCACGTAGCAGGATAATCAAAAACGGTCACACATGTAATCATCTCATCCCTAGTTGATGCATTTGTACCATAATGTTCAAGTACTTCGGCTGTTCGGATGATCCCTGGAGTCTTTTAGCCAGGGTATAACAACAACAACATTTAGTGTCCAAGAGACTTCTATCTTAACAAATGCCATACTAATGGTGAAAATACTGTCCATTAATACAAGTTATCATTTTTTCAATAAAAGAAAGTCTTTAAAGATATATATTTTGTGTATATACGCACAAGTGCAACAGACAGATATCTAGTTATGTACTGATCTATATATATGCAACAGTTTAAACTTCTACAAAATAACTAGTACATGTGGATACGTGTATATACCACAAAACAAACAAACAAATGAAAACAAAACACTGGAAAGATAAACATCAAAACAAAACCTTACGGACAAAAATAAACAGTAACTGACATTATACAAATTGATAAAACAGTGACCTGTTGGTACAATCTTCATCCACAGCTGAACCCCGGGAATGACCTCTGCCCCCAGTTTCTCTGACCTCCAGTTCCAGTTGACAGAGCAGATCATATGCAGACCCAGACACTCCTCTTCTCTCAGCCATGTCCCTGGGAGTAAGACCTCTGTGGTTGCTGTTTACAAGTGAAATATTCTGAGTATGTAATATGGTAAACAAACAAATTGGAACTGACATACTTAATTTGTTGTAGTAAAATGGTACAAAACAGGCATAAGGCCGACTAGTTTAAATGGTTAAAGCAGTCCCGATAGGAATTCTGTATATTTCAGTTTAAAGATGAAATACCTCAACAGAAGTCAATGATAAAAAGATTGTAAGAGAATTCTACATCAAACTCACACAGTTTTCCCAATTTAAGCCAAAGATGTGGCTGTTTAACTCCCAGCCACCAGCCTGCACCTCCACCCCCTACACTTTTTTTCTTCACACATATGTTGGCATCCTCAAGCATGCTGGCATCCTCTGGGGTTTTCTATTCTATGGAAAACTGATAAGTCTGATTTCTTCTTTATTTCTTTTCTTTTTTCTTCTTTTTTTTTTAACTTTGTGGCATTCAAGGGTGGATGTTATGGCCATAATTTAATATCAATTACCATAATTCAAGTATTAATTTTGTTTTTCCTTTACCTTCTCCCCATTCCTTACACACATACTACCACACTTCTGTTCTCTCCTCTTCCTCAATCCTCCCTTCCTGGTCAGACTTTGAAAATACAATCAGACACAAGCACATGCATACTGTGTTATACAACACACACATTTCCTAAACAGACGTCCTGCTATTTGTGTGGTGTGTGTGTGTGTGTGTGTGTGTGTGTGTGTGCGTGTGTGTGTGTGCGCGTGCTGTTAATTGCTGCTACAGAGTTGAAGAGAAATGGATGAAGAACCAAGTGTGTACTATGAAAGAACATGACTCATGATCATGACAGATCATTAAAGAATCTTTGGCACTCTGTGTATCAGACTGTCAGTGTGTGTGTGTGTGTGTGTGTGTGTGTATAGGCTACAGTCTGTGTGTGCATCACATGTGTATAAGGTTACGTGTTTCTGTGCATTTTATGCATTAACATATACTAATCAAGAATGCCTATATGTGCCATAAACTAGGGCATTACTGTCCTTTTGGTTTCTGAAACAATAACAATGAAAAATTTGTTTTTTTTCCCTGGACTGAAACGTGGTTTTTTTTTTACAGAAAAAAAAAATCACCATTGTAATACGTTGGCACCATGTTCAATCAGCAATTCGATTGTTTGTGTATGGCCGCACCAATGAAGCGGCGTGTTTCCACGACTGTCACAAGCAAACACATCGGCCCCGTTCTCAAGCAAGACACTGACAATATCTGCTTTTCCTCTCATGGCAGCTAGATGAAGTGCCGTTCGGTCATTCCAGTGTCTCTCGTCAGTTTCATTCACATTATAGGATGAGGACTCCAAAATATTCTTGATCAGTTCAACATTTCCTTCAAGGACAGCATCATGAAGTTTACAGTTGCTTTCCATAATATCGGAAGAATCCATTGTTGAACTTTACAGCAATTTTTGGTCGTCTGTAATAGTCGGGTTGTCAGTTCCGCCAACGTGAGAACTCTCCTGCGCGCGAGTCGAGAAACCCGATTTCGATGCGGGCAGGTTTGTCCCGGGAAGACTGAGGCGTGAGCGAGTGTCGTTGTTGTGATCAACCGAACTCGACCTGCGCATTTGCCCCCCCCCCCCCCCCCCCCCAGGCTTGAAGAAATTCATTAAACAGAAGAATCAGACTGGTTGAAAAATAAACTTAGATTACATTTTAATGTTAGGAAGCAAACACACACACACACGTCCTCCTCTCCACCCTGATGCCCCCCCCCCCCCCCCATCCCCACCAGCAAACTTTCTCCTCCCCCACCCACCCCCCTGCATTATGCTCCAATTCTACTAAACTTGTTTCATTTAATATACTTTAATTCCCCAGATCAACATACACTAAAGGCTAGATAAGTAAATATCTACCTATCTTACCACCCATCCCCTCTTGTCCCTAACACAGTCCTCTCTCTCTCTCTCTTGCACCCCCATCCCCCCCCCCCCCCCCCCCACACACACACAGAGGCACACACAGGCACACACACACACACACACACACACAATAATCAAATATTTTGTTTTGTTTTGTTTTGTTTTGTTTTCCCGTCTAATAACACTTATAGTGAATAGACGTTAAACTAAAGAACTAACTAACTGGGAAACTACCCGAAGGACTCTGCCGAGTTCAGCTGGATCTGGTCGAGGAGGAACAAAAGTGAACTTGATAAGCTTTAAATTTCGGGAATATAACACAGGGTCATCCTTTAGCAGTGGGGTAAGACATCCGTCAAAAAGACGCCTGCCTGTTCAAAAGTTGCTGGTTCGAATCCCGGCAGCGCTAGAAAAAATTGATTATGATTTATGACAAAGTCAAATTTTCTCTCCTGCGTTTTATGAAAATTCACAGAACGAAAAACGCTGTATAATGAACAGCAGCGCACTGCAGATCAGGTCAGCCCACAGTGCCAAGCACATCCTAACAGACACTTTGTAAAAGCACTATACACTCAACTGTTATCACGTGGAATGGGAGAAATTAAATGAAAAAATAGTCCAACACGAAAAGCACACTGAAGCAAAAACGCAACACGCCTAGATGGAGTGAAACAACCAATACTAGTCACCTCCTCAAAAACCGAGATGGACAACATCCGAGAGCAAAAGAAGAATCTCAAAAACCAGTGTAACTGTAAGGCTACTTCGTTCATACGATGTGCGGCGCAAAGGACTGAAGGAAGGTCAAAAGAGCATTCATGCATCCGCGATTGCCCCAGCTTCTTCTTAAAATGGCGCAACAGGCTATAGAAGCTGAGTTTGTGGTGATGGTGGAGAAGACACAGAAAAGTGCAGTTGTATCCTACATAACAGATCAAGAAAGCTACATAGAGAATGCCATCACTTGAAGCCTGAACTGCACAAAGATGAGAAGAAATATGCGGAATACCTGCAAATGACACCTGATAAGTACATATTTTGATTTGTGTGCTGCAGATCTGGAGAAGTTCTACACAAATTTTCAGCAACCAATTTCAGCCGATGAACGACCTTTGAGTGCGAGAAGGACCACCATGAACTAATAAGGACTGCCTCTGAAGATGAGAAGAAACGGTGGGAAGACCTGAAAGCGTAACACAGTGCCCTCAACAAAGCAGAATCAGCAAGAAATAGGAGGAGCAAAAAGACCCCTACCAGTTTGCCCGGAAACCATCCGACCGTCAGAGCGAAGCACCATTTGAAATTCAGGGCTTGGTGCGCATGCAGCGCCGGAGAAAACAAGTAGGCTACAATGACAAACCACCAACATCGGATAAGATAAAGAAAATGGTTAAGAAAGCCAGAGCCAAGTCTTCGCCTGGGCCAAATGGAATACAATATTTGCTGAAAAAAATTCCCCCAACGTCCTCGAGTGGCTCCATAAAATGATCAAATCATCAAGGAGGAACTTGAAGATCAGCGACAAATGGATGATAGCTGATGGAGTGTACATTCCTAAGCTCGAGTGATTTCAACCAGTTTAGACCGACATCACTTCTGACTTCTCTGTCTGGCAGCCAGACTGTCTAAATACCTGACTGAAAATGAGTACTTGGATTTGTTAGTCCAGAAGGGAGACATCCTAGGCATCTCTGGCTGTGTGACATGGAAGCAATCTAGAGAGCTAGGGCAGACAAACGGGACCTCGACGGGGTGTGGCTCGATCTGGCAAATGCATACGAATCAGTTCCACAAGAGATGATTCAACTGGCCCCCAAGATGTATCACCCAAAGAACATCAGAAAAATGGTGAGGAAATATTTCCATGGCTTCTCCATGAGGTTCTCCACAAAGGAACACACAACAGACTGGATAAATCTGGAAATTGGTATAGCAATGGGCTGTGCATTTTCTCCAATAATGTTTGTGTTGGCAATGGAGGTCATCTTGAAAGCTGCCATGAGTTGTACAGGTCCAGCATCTCGGGAATGGATACCAAATGCCCCCTCTGAAGGCCTTAATGGATTTCCACCAAGGAAGCAGTTAGACCGATTAGTTGCTTCATCCAGGATGAATTTCAAGCCAAAGAATTCACGAAGCCTGTCCCTGCTGAAAGCAAAAAAAGCAAAAACAGTCAAGTGCACCATAGCCAACCAAGCCATTCCAACCGTAATAGGAGAACCAGTCAAGAGCCTGAGGCCGCCGGCAAGGTCCCTCCAGCTGCCTCTGTCCTGGGATAGTCTCTCACGTTACCATGTGTTCCTCGGCACAAAGAGGGGCGAGGAAACCAATCAAATGGCAGAAGAAAGCCTGCAGATAATAGACCAGTATGGGCTTCCTGGCAAGTACAAGGTCTGGTGTTTGCAGTTCATGCTGATCCCAAAGCTTTTGTGACCTCTTCTGATATATGATATCAGCACGAGCGCTGTGGAATCAATGGAGGCCAAAATCAACAAGAATACAAGGAAATGGTTACGTCCCCACCTGGTCTTACTGACGTCGCACTCTACTGCCGCCAAGCAAAGCTGAAGCTTCCGCTAAAATCCATCTTCGAGGAATACAAAGTAGGTAAAGCAAGGTTACTAACCATGCTTGAAGAGTCCGAAGACAGCGTTGTGAGATCAGTCCAGCCAAAGCTAAAGACTGGGAGGCAGTAAATGTGACAAAAGAAAACCTCAGGGTCAAGGAAATAACAGGCCACATACAGACCAACAGACAGGGGCTGGATCAACAGAAATGAAATGGTGGTCAAAGCAAACGGGAAAACAAAGAGAGACATGGTAATAGAGGAGCTGAAGAAAGAGGACGCCAAGAGAATCCAGAAAGCAGTCCAGCAAGGCAAACAAGGACAGTGGACTACGTGGGAAAACGCACTGCAAAGAAGTCTCACCTGGAATGATATATGACACATGGCACCTCTTGGAGCCGGTATAGCCCAGTGGTAGAGCGCCTGACTCGTAATCTTGGTGATCCTGGGGTTGCGGATTCGAACCTCCGCCGGGGCGTTTCGGTACAGGGGGATTTTTCCCTCGGAGTTAACATTGGTTCTGACTCCATTTCCCTTACAGTCCTTCGAATGAGACTATAAACCGAGGTTCCGTTTGTGAACGCACGCATAACATCTTGCACACGCGTAAAATCCCATCACCAACTTTTGGAAGAGAAGGCCAGTTTGGCCGTTGGTATGGATGACATGTAACACATAGCATGCACCCTGCGTGAGAAATGGAAAGAATGAAGGAAGTAAGGAAAATGAGTGATCAATATTGAACGATACTGACTGGATGACACGGGAAACGACTGAATGAAGCGCCAGCTGGCAGCTCTTCAGTCGGCACTACCCAGGTAGGCAGCCCGTTGTGTAAACGAGTGTTGATTGTAAAGCGCTTAGAGCTTGGTCTCTAGCCGAGAATAGGCGCTATATAAGTATTCATTATTATTATTATTATTATTATTAGAGTCAACTTTATCTTCAGATCTGTATATGACCTCCTGCCCTCGAATTCGAACATGGTCAAATGGGGGAAATCAGATGGCCGTGCGTGTCCACTCTGTCACGGCAAACAAACAGTGGAACATGTCCTGAGTTCATGCAAAGCAGCACTAACCCAGGGAAGGTACTCATGGAGGCACAACCAAGTGGTCAATGGGATCGCACATACGGTTAGTACTGCTGGAGGAAGATCTACGCCACGTATCTCCAGCAACAAAGTTCTACACAGCAGGAGGCCTCAAATCATGGTCTGGAACAGCTGTGATATCAAGAGCATGGAAGCAGTGTTTACTGGATTGGACAGATGACTGGGAATGCACAGCAGACCTTCCAGAATGAGAGAACTATCTGGCGATCATCAGGGTTCGTCTATGAAGACCTTCTGCTGTCAAGCTCTCCCTAGAGTTTCTTCCTACATTAACTGTGTCAGAAGTCATGTCATCCGATTGTTTTCCATAGGCAGCATGATTTTACACAGATCTATGAAAGGGACAAACTATTTTTATTTGTGTGTGTGTGCGTGTGTATGTGTGTGTGTTTAAGTCTACGAAAAAAATAAGTCGGTGGCATTATTTTAAACCACCAGAAAGAAAACGATTTTAAGAATGACCTGACAAGCTAACATACTAATACAAGATCGTGCATATGAATGGCAAAAGACAGAAACACACACACACACACACACACACACACACACACACACACACACACACACACACACACGGGACGAGTGAATAAACAAGTCAGCCGGTAAATAAAGCAGCTAATGCTGCTAGCAGTCTGGCAGGGCAGAGACAATGTAGCAGGGCGACCACCCCAACCAGGCGAGTCCCCGGATGGCGGATAGGGGGAAGCCTTTCTTGATCAATTTTGTTTCCTTCTGGTGAAGTCTCTGATCAATCTTAAAAGCTTCTTTGGGTCATTGTTGGCCTAGTTTTTCTCAATAACCTCACAAAGTTATCTGATCCAGCTGCTTTTCTTTGCATTGTTCATTTCTTGATCAATTCTCGTGCTTATTGTGTTGTCAATATTTTTCTTAGTAACCTCACAGTGTTGTTTGATCCAGTTTTCCTTGACACTAATCATTTCTTGACCAACTCACCTGTTTATAATTCTGTTGTTGTCCTTCCTTCTTCATTCTTCTCATGCTGTTTTAAACCCCTTTTCATGTCACAGATCTAGTCCAAGATATCGCTTTTGAGTATGCGAGTTAAAGGTCTGAAGTTCAATAGGACCTATGTTCTTTCTGCCTTTGCGGAATCCAGCCTGCTCTTTGGTAAGATTAGTATCTGCTTGTGGATGTAATCTATACAAATATGATTTTGAGCATTGTTTTGTTGGCATTGCTGATCAAAGTGATGGAGCGGTAGTTCCGACTGCTGGAGAATTCCTTTGATGGGAGGGATGACGAATAGTGAATGATCCATGGCTAAGCCATCAGCTACTTGCCATTGTGCCAGATTTTCTTGCAGGTGGCAGTTAATAAGATATCAGTTCCTGTCTCTGCACCATGTTTGAAGAGTTCTCTCTTGAACTGGATTAGATTAAGCACGGATAAATGAACAAGACGATGACGAGGCCAGTGTTTGTCTGTCTGTCACATTCTGTGACTCTTCCTCTCTCTGGGGTCTCAGTCTCTGTGTTGGGCTCTCTCAAAGTCTTTGCTTTCCTCTGTCTGTCTGCCTGTCTGTCTCTGTCTCTCTCTGTCTCTATAACTGTCTCTCTCTGTGTGTTAAACCCCATATCTTTAAGTATCCTCCCATCACAGGCACATATGTTATCACGTTAAAAAAATATTGTCGCACAGCCTACTTCTCGTATGTCAGGAGCATGATAGGCTTGAACGTGTGCAGAACAGGACAGCCTCCTTCATCACCCGAGACTATCGCTCTATGGATCGGGATGCATCACTGAATGTACAATGTGGTTGAGGGCTAGTGCCATGCCTTTCGATAAGTCTGTTCCTGGAAGGCTTGAAAAGTCAAATGGCATTTGTTCACGCAAAGAAAACAGTATGACTCGCAATATGTTTAATCTATCAACGACGGCAGAGACTTTAAAATGCAAACACACACACACACACACACACACACACACACACACACACACACACACACACACACCACACACACACACACAGACAGACTCACACGCACGCACGCACGCACACACGCACGCACACACACACACACACACACACACACACACACACACACACACACACACACACACACAGAGAGAGAGAGAGAGAGAGAGAGAGAGAGAGAGAGAGAGAGAGAGAGAGGAACAAACATTCATTCTTTGTGCAAACAATACATGGCTGGGATCATCTTGACAAAACCACTGTCATATCAACCGAAGCATTTAGAAGAATGATCAACCGTTCGCAACTAAGACTCCGCGCACTCCCCTCCCACCGCTGTTAAGCTAGCAATAGATTGGTATCTGCTTTGTTCCAATCAAGATCAAGATGGTACACATGCTTTTCTTTAATCGTTTGTTTGGGCATATTTAGAAAAATACAGCAGATTTGGTAAAGAGAAAAAAAATCTTAATCGCCAGCAACAATATTAAAAACATTAACAAAATGCACTTTACCCATTAAAATGATAAACAAATAAAAAAGGTGTAGAAGATAAATAACATTTTTCCTTTGAAAAAAATATGATGCAATATTTTGAAAAAAAAAACCAAACTTTTTTTTTTTAAAGATATGAGGGGACGACTGTAATCGAGGGAATTCTGGGAAGATGTAAACATGATCGAAGATTCAGTTCTGTGATAGTACATAATCTCTCTCTCTTTTTTTTGTTATTGTCTTTCAGCGAGTCGAGTTGTTCCGTTTCAGAATGAATTTGAAAAATCTTTTCCAAGATTTCAACCCCAGGTATTAATTTGAGTTATTATCAGTGTATGCATAATATTGTAATTAAATCGCCTGATAAAGAAAATAATCCAGTGACAATTTTAATCTCGTATAGAATCGGATTCAATTGGTGACCATAACAGTTATGATAACATGATTGGATACTTGTACTCACTAGTAGGCTGACCATGATCCGATGATGATGTTCATTAGCATAATTCTGATGATAGATGCTCGAAAGGCTTTTGACTCTGTCGGGCACAAACGACTCTTTTTTGTTTATTTAAAAAAAAAAGATATAACTAAGAAGCCAAACACAAGGAATAATTGGCAGTATTTAACGTGTGTCAGACTTCTACCCCCCCCCCCCCCCCCCGCCAAAACAAACAAACAAACAAAAAAAAACATACACAACAAAACAACAACAACAAACACCCCCCCCCCCCCCCCCCCCCCCTCCAAAAACCCCAACCCAACAACCCTCAAAAAGTCAGAGTTAGGAACACATAGTCCTCAGAAGTTCTTCGTGGTATTCCATAAGGGGAATGTGCTCCTTGGGCCCATTCTGTTTACAATTTTTGATAAAGATTGACTACAAATGGTCTCTCGTTCCTGTAAAATGTTTGCTAATGACACAAAAATCTATAAACTGAATAGTCGTTATGATGTATTGCAGTAAATATAGACAAGCTGATTGACTGTCCAGACAGACACATGGAATCTGTATTCTGATGCAGACGAGTGAAAAGGTGCTTGTGAGCACACACACGCACACACACACACACACACCACACACACACACACACACACACACACACAAGGAAATGCTTGCAAGGGCTATACAATGAAATTGATATAGAGTTGATGTAATGCCAGCAAATGTCCATACGTCATATAATAAAGACCACAGAGTTGTTTCTGATGGGGATTTAAAATTTCGATATTTATATATTGATGGGGATTTAAAACTAGATTATATATCTAGTTGCAAAGTGAGATGACTGCAGGCAGAAATCTAAACAAATCTTAAATAAATGTTTGCGAACCGCCCGAGAAACGTGGGCAAACAAGTCACACGAGAAAAGACTATGCGTTTCGACCTGTTAGGTCTTCTTCAGGCAAGATACAAACAAATAGGACAACGAAAATTCACTTAGCTTTGATTGCTTCAGAGTTCAGCGCCAGGAATGCGTTGAATGAGCTGATTAGACCTACAGGCGTAATGAAAAGCTGTGATGCATAGTATCTTACAATGAAATCCTCATTCAGCGCCTTCCTTGTGCTGAACTTCGAAGCGATGAAAGTAAGTGAATTTTCGTTGTCCTATCTGTTTGTATCTTGCCTGAAGAAGACCTGAGAGGTTGAAATGCATAGTGTTTTGTCTTGTGACTCGTTTGTCCACGTTTCTCTGGGCGGTTCACTAACATTTATTTAAGATTTATATATATGTATATGATTAATGGAATTGCAGAGTATTTGGACTTTTCATATATATCTATAATGATACATTTGTTAGACCAGATAATAACATATCAGGAATATGGAAAAGTGATTTGGCATTCATTATATAAAAAGCAAAGCAGGCACTGTATCCGCCAAAGATTAACAAACGAATCACAAGACAAAACATGACACATTTTGACCTCTTAGGTCTTCTTCAGGCAAGATGAACAACACATAGGACAAAGGGCAACAAAGCTTGTTGGTGGTATGCAGGCTTTGTTGGTGGTATGCAGGATAGAAGAATTGAATAGAAAATAAAGATGCTTGACCTACCATCTTTAAAATTTTGAAGAATTAGAGATGATGTGATACAAGCATATAAAATTCTAAATGACAGACAACTTGGAGTCGAAACTTTAGTTTATAAAACCCTTTTCTGACTTAACAAGGAACTCCACTGACAAATATTCTATTCATTGTTTTGAAGGACATACTAGAAAATTGTTTAGTAACAGGTGCACCTTATTGGATTGCACTTCTCATGTATTTAAATACTTAACAATTTTAGAAAATGATATTTCACAGGAAAACAGTGTTGCAGACCTAAATTTTTTATATATGATGAATGATGCAATAGATATGATCTTATACTTTTTACTTCATATAAGTCAATTATTAAATAACACAGTTGGACAAAAGGATCATGTCAAAGTTAATGAAAAAGATGACAGAGAAATTATCTTTACAAGATATGGATGCACAAAGTGAAAATAAAATATCTGGTATATGGTTAAAAAAAAAAAGTGTAATCTTTGTTCAGATTGTAGTAATTTCAACTTTAAGTTGTCATAGAACTGAACAGAAAAACAGCATGCATGGGTGACAAATTAGATACTGACAGTGACATAGAAACTGATTCTAGCACAGATTCAGAAGACATAAGTCTATGATGTTATCTAAAACAGAATGAAAACAGAAAGAAAAATATATGTGCTGATGTTCAAAATTGAAATATATAGCGATGAAGCTACTCATGCAAACATCTTGCCATAACAGATGCACAGGAAATTTGATCATAATAGCATACACTCTTACAGGCTTTGAATCAA